>JBBCBC010000025.1:9827638-10330828 GCA_037126765.1 Stenogyne calaminthoides
ATTTCAACATAGCAATCATAACATGAAAGATTTAACTTCAAAGAAGAGTGGAGTTTGCCCTCACCTCAAAAAAGCCAAGTTTGAACAAATAATGCAAAGCAGTACCCCTTAATGTTCCTCAAATCTTATTATCCTCAACACCACCACATGCTACGATTTTCAAGCTTCTTGGTATCCTATAATATAATACGGAGTGGGTCTCAAGTGCACCCGGGTGCACCGTGCACTCAGTGCATTTTAGAAGCATGCAACTATATAAAATAGAAATGTGCAACTATTCCAAACAGAAGCATGCAACTATGTTTCCATATTAACAGTTGCAATTTTCTGTGTAAATAAGTCGCAATTTTTAGCATAACAAGTTGCATAGTAATAAAATGCATTATGATTGCACTGGTGCCCCATATACAACACCTAGCCTATAATACGTCCTTTGAATAATCTCAAATTAGGTATTATCTAACATAGAAATCTAACACAGAGATTTATAAATTAGCCAATGGGGCATTGAAATAATTACACTAAAGGTTATTAATAAAATTATCATACAATCACTCAAATTATATATAATTTTTTTAAACGCATATATATTCTAATATAATCCTTGGAATACATCTTATCTAATTATTCGTATTTAATTTCCCTTTAATTAACTATTTATATATCCAACTAGAAAGATAATTTAATTACTAAATTATGGTTTCTAAATTTAAATAGAACGGTACCAAATATCTCAATAATTCCTTATTTCATTAATTCTTATCTAATTCGTAATATTATTACAATCAATTATAATATTATACCAAATTCATCAATGAGTTTAGCTTCAACTAATTTCTCTATAAACAAAGCTGCAATTAGTAAAATCAGTATGAACTTACCTAAACAGATTTGAAATCCTTTGGCGTCAACCTACTGCTGCCACTCATGTACTAAATATGTTAATTGAATTATTGCAATTAGCCAATTAAGTAGCCTTTCCTCTCGCCTCTTTCCTTTTTCTTTCCTGCATCTTCTTTTCAATTTATGTTATAGGAAGATAGATATGTGAATGGCCTATTCCTATTTGCTCCCTAAACCGCCCTACATTCCTTACCCCATAAGCTTTGACTATTATTATTAGTCATGGCATTATTATTTATTATTTAACAAGTGATAACCATCTACATATTTATGTAGATATATACGTCCATGGGTGTGCTCAGCCTTAGTATCATAGGTTTATTTATTTCATTATATTTTTATTTAGAGTAACACTCATGTGAACCAGGTTCACATATGAACTCTATCACTGTTATGTGTAAAAACTATCACTGTTATGCACAAAAACTTTTACTGTTTAAAAATATAAAACATTTTCTAAACAGTGATTGTTTTTGTTCATAACAGTGATAATTTTTATACATAACGGTGAGAGTTTTTGTATGTGACAGTGATACTTAAATAACCGAGTTCATAGTATGAACTAGGTCTATACAAGTTTTTGTCTTTTATTTACGTTATTTAACTAATATTTTTAATTATTAAATTATTATATTACTAAAATTTCAACACTTAATTATATGTTTTGCTAATAGATTTTCACTATTAATTGCATCTAATGTTAACAAGTCTTGATTTATTTTGGGTGTTACAAACTACCCACCTTTTAAAAATTTCGTCCTCGAAATTCTGTTATTACTTAACTCATTAAGTTTTACTTAATACATTTCCCAAGTATTTATTTATTCATTCTTGTGACATAAGTCATACCTATAATATTAGTTCTCATGATTAGTAAGTTAGTCGTAAAATATTCTTTTATCTCGCCTATTGTATATGTCTTCCTAAATCCAATTCTCTTATAAGTGTTTGCTAAAAGTTTGCTCAACTGCATCACGAACCTTAGTCTAAATCCCATATTAAAATTTCATTCTTAAATTCTTGTCTCAAATCTAAGTCAATCGTAACTCATTGCACAAGCACTATATACCAATGTACAAGCGCATTCACACACGCTCACGAGCACACACTGCCGCGGTTCAGCTTCTCAGTGGCGACGATCTACATAGTACATTACTGTAGTGACATAATGCAAGAGTAAGGTACTAGAAACCAATAGCATAGTTCACTAAGTATTTCATACTAAGCGATTCCTAATTATCTGATTGGGTATGCAAGGCATCAAAATTTCATTAATTTGGACGTCTCAACATTATGATGAGAATCGCGATTGCAAAACACAATTAATAAACGAAGAACGATAATAATTGTTGCCCCAACTCAGGTTGGCAAGAAACAATTAGGTTTTGACAAAGTTGCCAAGGGTTTTTTATTAATTTTCTCCTTAAAAAACAAAGAAAAGCGTCCTAAGTATTTATAGAACAAAAACAGGACCAAATCTGCCCAAAAAAGGACTAAATCTCACCCTAAATCTATAAGTGATATACTTGAACGAAAATTAAAGGACAAAAACGAAATCTAGCCTATAAAATAAATAAAAATAGCAAAGATATGATAATCTTGATCTTCCATGTGAATCTTGCCAAATCTTGGAATAAATCTTGAAAAATCTTGCCCATAAACTTTAGTTGCAAAAGTAGGACAATTCCTTGCCATATAATCTTGCACGTATTATTGGGTCCAAAAATCCTCGTTCGCATCATTTCCGTCCCCTTCAAGATTGTCCTTGTCCTCAAGGACCAATTATTGGAACACTCTCTTATCGAGCCTAAATGCTCCCCTTCATCTAATCGTTGTTTGCTTGCCACCAAATATTTGAGCTCAAAATTATCAGCTGTTCGGGTGTGACCAAAAATCTTTAAGCGATAGTGTGATCTTTTCATAGTACTACCAACAAAATAACTATCATTAATTATAAAATAATAATTATTATTATGTGAGATATAACCTTCATCGTCATTTAGGCGAATTTCGTCAAACGCCGTATCAAATCCCAAAAAATTGGCAACGTTATCAACTTCCGTATCAACAACTTGGTATGTCTCGTCTTCGAGCTCGACATCACAAACGGTAGATATAGAATTAATTACGGGCTGCTCTTCATCATAAATAGGTGGTCCATCATAATATGGAGATCCACTAAATCTATCCAATCCACTAGAAAAAATAAATGGCCCAATATCATCCAAATCTTCAAAATGATCAAAAAGAGTCTCGGAGCTATTATTCTCGTTGCTATGATCACCAGAAAAATTCGGAATCCCAACCTGATCCAAATAAGACTCTGACCCAACACAACAAGGATTATGAAAATCAGATTCTATTGTTCTATTATTATCGAAATCATATAATGGCTCATGGTTATCATACTCAAAATTAAACGTGGGTTCAACCTGGCTATTAAAATTAAATGTTGGCCCACCTCCCATAAAGAAAGCCTCATTCTTATAATTCTCACCATGAAACAGAGGCCCAACGTTTTAATCCTCCAAAAAAATTAAAGGCTCAATTTCTCCAATTGAGAATGGCCCATGCGATGTGGGAACAGAACACTTACCACGGCCATTATTGTCAATTACCATGGAACGCAGCTCTGTTCACGGTGGTGGAGCATTGTCAACAGACGACCAAAGAGAGGGTTGGCTGTTAGTTGTGTTTGGAGCGGTGGTTTGCCGAGTAGCACGTGTAGGTCCCGAACGGGTTAAGTGAGGGCAGAAGTCTAGAGGGGAGGGGTGAATAGACTTCTGAAAAACTTTTTTTCTGCGGTCGGTGAGAGCGAGCAGATAGCTTTGATCAGTCTTGAGTGAATCGGTTTTGGTCCGATAACCAACTTCTTGACGCCGTAAAGCGGTCGATTCGGTAACTATCGATTAACGATGTGTCTGGAAGCTAAGTTTTACCCGTGTGAAAAACCAGTTTGTATAAATCAGATTCCAAGTTTTATCTTTTAATCGGATGACGAAATTTCAAAACCGTCGGATCGTAAGCTTGGTGTTTGTCGATCTTAACTTAGAATGTATGCGCTTTTAAGATTGTGCGATGTGAGAGCAAAGAATCAAAGCAAAAAGGCACACAAGATTTATAGTGGTTCGGACAAACCAGTCCTACGTCCCCTCTTCCCTTTCACAAGGGGCACCAACTTAACCCACTTAACCGACTGGACTTAGTTTAGTGTGTTAGTCCAACACAGTACACCAACAGATGTTTTAAGAGTTCTCACTCAACCGATCCTGTAAATCAAGACTAGAAACCCTAGATCGAATCTTGCTAAACAACTTATCCTAACTTGGGGTTTGGGTAAGATTGTTGAGGTTCCAACTGTGAAATCTTTCCTTGCGTACAAGCAGCCTAAAAGCTAGATGAAAAGATTTCTTGCTAAGAACTTATGGGATGAACACAATATAAAATAAGCTTGTTGTTGTGTTCTTCGTATGAAATCGACTATAGTTTGAGCTTCTTGATTATGTTGTTTGTCCAAGCATTTCCGTATCACTCTGAAGTGTGATCCCATATTTATAGACCTTGAGATCAAAGAGCTGTTGGAGAGCAATTTGAATCTCGTGCTATTTTAGGTAGAGTTGCAGCTTGATGTGACGTGCTTGAGAACGGCATGGTGAAAAGCGTGAATGTGTATTTTATAGCCGCTTGAGAGAGCAACATCGAATCCCGCGAGTATCAGCTCTGTTCATACGTGTTTCTTTCTTATTTGATGGAAGCCTTGCTTTGCAGTGTTGTTCCTCCAACTAAGGTTGGTATTCTTCTTGTTTAGATCGCAGACGTATGATAAGATGAAAGATCAGTTTTCATCTTATGGTTTATCCGATCGGTCTGGCGAATCGATCTACCCGATAGAAGTCTTCTGGCTACCGTTGACTTAGCTTCAACCGGGTGACTCAGCCGATGTAGGTCTTCCGGTCCGATCTTACGAAGTCATCCGATCTTCTAAGATTCGAGGTTTGAGCTTCATGACTTCCGCGAAGTTATCCGACTAGATCGATTCGATCTGATCTTCCGTTCTGGTTTAGCATTCTGCCCTATCGGATATCAGCTTTCTTCTGATTCTTCAGATCTGACCTATACATATTGAGTTCCCCCTCAATATGTGACCTATCTATTACATCAGTTTTTCTATACAATCATTATCAACCGGGTCTCCTATAGCAAGAATGTAAACATCGGTCCTAATGTGTCCGACCGTCCTATTACATGTGTTTTTGGAACTTTCATCAAAACTATAAATTTCCCAACAATTTCCCCTTTTTGATGAAACCAAAACTCCCGAGAAACCAAAAAAAGTTGATAAGTATAGAATGAAGTTAAAAAAAGCAAGTAATCGAAGACAAAGAGATTTTGTCTTGGGATCGAAAAAATAAACTTTTCATTAGATAAGTTGATTACATGTTACATCGTAAAAAGTTTTGAATTTAAAAGGTGATCCTGAGACGTCTTCGATTCTTCACTCCTTGGGCTTGTATCCTTCGGCATTTCGCTTTGGTCTTGTGGAACGTTGAAAATCTGATAGAGTTTCCATTTGACATCGGTTATGTCCGCACTTGATCGGTTATATGCGATTTGCTCAAGATGTCAAAGTAGAATCTCTCAAATGCCAATCAAAATGAGCCATCCGCCTTCTTCGAGTATATTAACGATCATACTCTTGGCGAGATATCTTTACATTTATAAGCTTGGCCTCATTTTCCGGATACTTGAAGAAAAGTCCGATATTTATTCTCAGAAACCCGTTGAGGAACTCATCATCCGGTGATTCTTCTTTTGGAACAAGATCAAGGACAAAGGCATCTAGAAGCCATTCACTTCGATCTTATTCCATTCCTCAAACCTCTTAGCGTGTCGGCGGTTTTTGGTATGATCTCGTCCGACTCTTGGTCAAGTAACCGAGGTTCCGTGCGATTTTCCAAATAATCCTTTTCTTAGCCCTTGATTTGAACTTCGCTTTCAACCCTTCGCTTGTGCCCGTTTTACGTCTTTTTTTCTTCTTCATCCGCTCTTTGGACAATTTTACACTAGCTCCTTATCACCAGATCCGACTAGGCGTGGCTTCCGGTGACTTTCTGGTCCGAAATAATCGTCCAGATTTTGATGTCCCAAAGACCAGCAGCCCTTTTCTTGCAATTGAGCTTTGTCCATGGGCCTTATCTTCGATGTGTCGGGTTGGTTTCTCGATCCTTCCCCTTTTTGGTTTGATCAAAAAGCGCGATTGAGGTGGGAAGTCGAGACCCAAAGTTGACCGATAATGCCCGATTTAGATCATTAGCGAGATAAACCTCAAGTTTGAGTCATTAGATTCTGAACAGTTGTAATCAGCTCTTTCTTGGCAGTTTCCATTGTAGCAGAGAGTGTCCAAATCATTTTGTCAAATTTCTCTTCTGATAACTCGAGCCTTTTCTCAGTGAGCGTCAGAAAAGAAGATTGATTTTGATCCACCTGTTTCAGCTTGTCATCAACTGATTTTGTAAGCTCAGCAGATATGGTGGTCATGGATTGGGAGAACCCGATCTCGATTGCTTCGATTTGTTTGAGACCGATTTGTCTCTCGATCGCTTAACACTCCTCAATCTCTTCTTTCGGAGATCTTTGAGACAAGATCTCGATCTCTGAAGTTGATCAGTGGTGATTTGAGATGTAGGAATTGGATCCATCACTTGATCAGGTTCAGTTGTTTGTGCCTCCGGTGGTTGGTCGTGAACTGCAGCACCAGTTCCACTTTCATCGGCAGCTCCGGCATTCACCATTTCAAATCTCATTTTCGGAGCTTCTTGAGCGATCTCCAAATTTTTCTTCTTCCTAAGCAATTCCAACTTCCCGTGGATCGAAGCTTTCAGATTTATCGGATATTAGCTCATTGGTGATCCCACTTTGGCGCACTTCCTCATATCGAAGTCAAAATCTGCGAACTCATCCGCACCACCCATCCGCTCAACAAGTAAGATAAGATCTGAGAAGCTTTTTAATCCGAGATCTCTCGGTGAGGATCTCCATGACTTCTTCTCTCGATAGCGGGATGGGCGACCCGGTTGTGGAAACATCTCATCAATCTCGTTCAATTCTTAGTCGACCATTTTTCCAAAGTGATGGTCTTTGTCGATCTGATACGTGAATTATCTGTCCCGGATTCATTGGATGAGATGTGGAAGCTTCGGTTGTGCTTGAGTCGTGAAGTTATTATCGATTAGTTCGACTGCGATGGGTTACTGCTTTGTAGTGGCGGTTAATATCTGGTTCGAGTTCATGGCGGGTGAACTAGCGGGAGAGACATGCTTTCAATGACCTTTAGTCTGGCGGTGAATCGGCTTGAGGTTGAGGAGAAGGAGATTTATCGGTTTGTGCTTCTACCTCGGATCGTTACTGGCGAGCCCTCGGGTTGAAAGCTTGCTGTCGATTCTGTTCTTTGTTCGCGCAACCGGTTTGCTACGGCGCTCTTTCTTCTTCCGACTCATCTTCTAGTCTTAGAGTCATGGTAACTTGTTTTGCTTTCTTTGGCCTCTTCTCTGGGCCTTCACGATTTCGTTTCTTTTTACGTGGAGCAAGCCCGGGTGTGGATGAGGCTTCTTTTGCTCTTTCCTTTCTTGATTTTGTTGGAGTGGGCTCCTTGTCATCGTCTGGTGGCCCGTATATAAGCTGAAGTTGATGAGAGGAAGGCATTGTAGGACTTCGATCCATTCTGATTCCATTCGGTAGCTTGGCGGTTTGTCCTTCAATATAATTGCAACCTTGTTGAGATTGGCGACTCTCTTTTTTTCGAAAGACCGCTTTTGGATTCATTGACTCAAATTTTTCGTGTTCTTGGAGCAAGATGGCTTTCGAGAGCCGCCGTGCGATTGATGTTCCGAGCCCCATCAATTATTCTTTGCCATCTTTGTACATTTTGGTGATGTGAGAGAGCATCCGGGCTAAATGAGATTCCCATGATCGTTCTTGTGAGAATGTCAAACAACGATCTGTACTTTCTTTTTTGAGCATTGGCCTTTGATGAATCCGGCTTTTACGATGTTTATCGCCTCTCTTAAGAGCTCCTCTCGATTTCTTCGTCCTCATTCTCCTGTAGTGTGCGGTGAGATTCGCCCCTTTTGGTAGGTTTGAGCAGGGCAGATGATGTGCGCATTTGTCGATCGATTTCTTCTCCGTTTTGTTGACGACATCGGTTAAATCTCCGGTTTTTTCAGATCCACACTCAAATTCTGCAAGAATTGAAGTGCTTATCTTGCATCCTTTGGATTGCGTTGAAAGCGAGCAATATGTTTCGATCCGGCCTTCTTCGTAATTTGTTCCACCTCCATGGATTCGAAATCCTCGGTGGTTCCAAATCGAACGAACTTATCCTCAAAGATCTTCGTTGCCGATTCCGCATAGTTGCACATGATCTTTCCCTAGTCCATGAGTGGCCATCTACAGTGAGATAGACTCATTAAATTTGTGCATAATCAATATCAATATCATACCGCGGAAAAAACAAAAGGCAATGAAGCATAAATTCCGAAAAACAACTTTTGAAAACAATGTTTTTATCGGAAAGAAAGATTCATCATTAGGTTTAAAAGAAAATATTACAGATTCAAATTTTCGAGAAGATTTTGAACTCTAAGAAATCGTTTTTTGAAACGTAGAAAAAATTTGAAGTTTTTTCGATTGAGAGTAATGCAAGTTTGTGAAGCGTAAAAAACTACGTAAGTTTGATGAATCTTATATAGAGGCGGAGGGTACAATAAGACAAGATTTTGAAGATCAATCGTTTTTGAAAAGATTATGCGCTCCAGTTAGCGGTTTTTGATCGTAGGGTCGAAAAACGCACGTCACAAAAACTTTTGGATTTAAAAGCACGATCAAGTAGAAGCAATACATGTACCCCACGTCCGCATTAAATGATTTGCGAGTACACGTCCACAAGGATAGTGGGTACAAGAAGGCAAAATAATATCGATACGATCCGATAAATAAGTAAAGAGCAAGAGAAAAGAGAGATCGTGATCTGGTTGGTGATGTTGTAATCACCAATATTATTTCGATAATGTTGATTCCACTTGTTGATCTTAATCATTCTCGCCTAAGCCTTAAGAAATTTCCCAATCCCATCCTTTCAACCGATCTTCTCCAACAGATGCATCGATTTGTTGAAACTTCAGCTTAGGTGATCTTTCCTTGAGTACGCCCTCGATTTCCTTTTGATCCTCCTTGATCGGTTGAAGTTCCCCTTCAACCGATATTTCGACATAGATCGATATATCCGATTTATTGGAGTTTCAAGCTCAAATGATCTCTCTCATCCGATCATGCTTTGTAAATAATCGATTTTGGTTGACCTCATCGATTCTTTTCAGATTAAGCCAATTCTTGGGATAAGTGTTACCGCCAAAACTTAGTCTAGAGTAGTAGCTTCTATTCCCTAAGTAGGCGTGATTGACATGCGTAAATATCGCCTCAATCTCTCGATAAGTCAATCAACCGTAAATTTATCCAATTATCGATCAGCGATTTTACACTCTCCGTCCTTTTGATGCAAATTTCTGATAGGCTTCTTGAAATGAAAATTGCATTTGCATCCTTGCTTGGCCTCTATAAATTGGACCAATGTTTTACACAACATCACCCATTCACCATACTTATCTTCTTTGTAAGAGAATCATGTATCTTGGTGAACCCTTGTTTCCGGTGAGACTTCCGGCAAACACTTTTACACCCTTTTATATGGTTTCACCTTCTCAAATCAACCCTTTGCATCCCTTATTGCTGTTTTCTTCATCATCTTCGATTTCACATACGATTGCTGCAAAGCTTCTCTACCACCGTATATGGATCTGTTGTTTAAACCGAGAAGACACTTCTCCTAACCGTATGCACCTTGTGTGTCTATCTGGATGATGTAACCAGAACCATCAGACTTAGTCTGGTATAAAATATGTAGCACATGTGCCCATGAGATCTGATGACCAACTCTTTGGCACACGTGCTCCATTTAACTTTTGGAGAGCCCTATTACTCCCTTTTTAGGGCTCGGGGCTTAAGAATCCTATCAAGGCCTCTCAGTCGCTCCGGTTTTCTTGATCTTGACTTTTTATGACCGCCTTGGGATTCATTCTTTAAAAACCCTCTCTCACCCCTTGTTAAGTGGGGGAAAATGAGAGTTTAAAATCTCTCTCTTTCCTTCACTTACGGGTTAGGATGAGGTTTAGGGGTATAGGTTTAGGATTTTGGTTAACATTTATGTCTTGACCTCCCGGTCTTCTTGTACTTGTAACTTCGTAATGTAACCTCACCTTCGGGTTTTATTAATGAAAAGTTTACATTATTTCATCGTTGTGTAAATTCACCTTTCTTATGCGATTGTTAGCTCTTAATCTCTGAATCTTGCTTGTTGAATATTAGCTAAATCGATTCACAAAGAAATACTATAACCAAATTGATTTAATCAGATAATCCTTTAAACTGAGCATTTTCCTTAAATCTGATAAACCTTGAATCTGATCAGTTCCTTTAAACTGATAGACTTTAAATCTGATAAACTAAAATCCGATCAGTTCCTTTGGATCTGGTAGCTTGTAAGTCTGATCGATTTTTGCTTATCAGTCTCTTGAGATCAGTTAAGATACCAAACTCAACTGATTTTTCTCGATCTGGTTAGTCTCTTAACCAGCTAGTTCGAGAACATTCCATCAAACATTTTTTCGGTGACATTTCTCCAAGATCTAGAAGTCCTAGCTCATTGCATAAATCTCTGAATCTGATCTCAGCTAGTGGCTTGGTTAGAATATCGCCTTTCTTTACAGATATCAAGATGAATCTTTTCCATTCGATATTCTTCTTTTCAACGTGATCTCTTATGAAGTGGTGTCCGACATCCACATGCTTGCATCTTGTATGTAGAACCGGATTCTCGAGTGATTGCAATAAAGACTATTATCGCCACGTAATATAGGTACGCTTCTTAGCTACAATGTTGTAATCCTCATTTCTTGATTGAGCCCGAAAGCGAGCGATTGGGAACAACGACTTCCTGCTGACCATATATTCGTCATCGGTTGTTGATGTCGCAATCGATGTACCGCTTTTGAAAACCACGAGATCGGTTTACTTCCTAAGAACCGACATGTTCCTCGAGGTTGATTTTTCACGATCTTGCAACCTCCATAATCGAATCGTAATACCCACTAAGCTCTAGATTATCATCGATGGGTAGAATAAACCAAGGTTTATTGTTCCCTTCGAATACTTAAGAATCCGCTTAGTCGCTTCTAGGTGGTCGATCATTGGATTTGCATGAAATCTTGCACATACACCTACTTTGCAAAAAGTGATATCCGGTATCTTTGGCGGTCGGTATAATAGAGATCCAATGAGAGCCCTATATTCTTTTCGATTTGTTTTTACGGCGACCTCATCTGGATCCATCTTGAATCCAAATCATCATAGGAATTTTGGCTTCCTTACTATTTTGAACTCCAAACTTAGCCAAAAGATTCCTAGTGTACTTTGCTTGGCGTATGAATATCCCTTCATGCTTTGTTTAACTTGGAGACCTAGAAAGTAATTCATCCGACCCATCATGGACATCTCGAATTTCCCTTGCGTCGGTTTCTTTGAATCTTTCACATAGGTTCTTGTTAGGAGATCCAAAGATGATGTCGTCCATGTAAATCAACCATCGAAATATCTTCTCCATCTTCTATTCTCAAATAAGGTTACGTCCCATTGCTCCTTTAGTGAACCCACTTTCGATCAAGAACCGAGAGTGTATCATACCGTGCTCATGGAACTGTTTCAAAGTTATAAAAGAGCTTTTCTTAAACGATACACTTGGTTGCCCTTTTCAAAGCACGGAGGTTGTTCGACATAAACTTCCTCCGCTAGTACCCGCTTAAGAAAGCACTCTTTACGTCCATCGATACACAATGAACCCTCTGTGGGAAGCATAAGCCGAAAATGACGAATGGCTTCAAAGGCGGCGGCGACCGGTGCAAAGGTCTCATCGTAATCAATTCCTTCGATTGTGAATACCCCTTAGCAACAAGTCTTGCCTTATTTACGGTGATAACATTTTTCTCATGTCTCTTGTTCTTGAAGATCCATTTCGTGCCAATTACGTCTTGATGACCGGTGCATCAACTAGTTCCCATACTTCATTTCTCTCGAATCTGCTCCGACTCCTCCTGCATGGCTAGAATCGCTTTATGTCTTTGTAATGCTTCCTCGATTGTAGTTGGTTCCTTCATAGACAGATAATTGACAATACATGGCACTTTCACCAATCGATGTCTAGTTTTAATTTTATCGACGGGTCTCCGATTATCGATCGGTTGGATGACCGGGTTATCCGTGTCCTTCGCTCGATTTATACGGTTTTTGAGAACATCGTCTGTTTCGATAAAATCTTATTACTAGTGATTGGGAGTGGTGCGGTTATGGTCCACTTGATAAGAACAAGTCTCAAATGATGTTGGAATCATCATGTGTTTGATGTCTGCTCGCGAGAACTTCAGGGAGTTCCCCAACCGGATGGTTCGGGCTTCTTATCCTCTCATTGAATCGGCTTTTTTCATCGACAGTTGTTCGTACCTTAGGATCCGATTGATCCGGTGAATCAATTAGATCTGGAATGTAAATTGATACGCTTTATCCTTTTTCCTTGATCGTTAGTCGATCCATTTTCCTCAATATCGTGTTACGTAGATCGTGTACTTTTGTTACGAGGCATTTTTCTCTTGATCGAAAGATGCTTCATCAAAGGTTACATGGGTGTTTCTTCCACAACTAGGGTTAGTTTGTTGTAGACCACGAAGGCTTTGCTAGATGAGGAATACCCTAGAAATATACCCTCATCGACTTGGCCTCAAAAGTCTTCAAACCGACTTTTCCCATTGTTGTGTATGAAACACTTGCACCCAAAAACATGGAAGTAAGAAACACGAGGTTTTCGCCCTCCACAGCATTCATATAGGTGTTTTGTAGTGAGCCTTAGTCGGAGACATCATTACTGCGTATGGCATGCAGTGTTGATTATTCCGCCTGAGAAACGGTTTGGTATCGCATGTTCAAATTTAACATTGTTCGAAAGAAATTCTTTGAGAGTTCTGCTTTCTCCGCTCAGCTACTCCATTCTTTGTGGCGTCCTCGCCGATGTTTCATCTCAGATATACCAAACTTAGAGCAAAAAATCAAGAATAAAAGAGTTCGTAAATTTCGCATGCCTTTATCGATCCGATTTTTACTCTGTTACACCCTTCTCATTTTGTAATCTTCTTAGCAAATTTCTGCATCTTGGTTGTCGCCTCATTCTTCTTATGTAAGAATATAACCCGTAAACTTGGAGTAGTCATCCACGATTACCAGAGTGTATTTAAGTCCGTTGAGACCGACCGGTGTAATCGGGTCCAAACAGATCCATATGAAGCGGTTGCAAGATTTCTGATTGGATCTTTGGTCCGAAATTCCTTTGAATGAAGCTTTGACTGTTTTCCTTCCGACATGCAAGACATGTCCGATCCTTTGAGAACACTTCATTCGAAGTCCTTCCACTAGAGACATCCTAGCTATCTTATTAAGAGTTTTAAAGTTCGGATGGCTCATTCTTTTGTGCCAGAGCCAACTTTGCTACTTTTGGAACTCTTAACAATCGAACACGCATTTCTTGGACAACTGCTCCAATCACCGTGGTAGATCGTCCCTTTTCTTGAACCCGATTAGCAAAAATCTGTTGAGTGACTTCGATTTTTTGATAGTGCATTGATCGGTCGAGAACTCAACCTTTGAATCCGTTGTCGCAGAATTGTGAAACCGATAATAGGTTGTGCTTGGACCTTCGACATCTGAGACTCCGGTTACTTGTACATCATCATTCTCTAAGTTTCCGAACCCTTTGGTATAAACCAAAGTTATCATCACCGAAGAGTACACGCGGGCCTTTCGTTCTATGTAGGAACCGAGGAGATGTTTGCTTCCGATCATGTGCCTTGAGCATCCACTATCGATGTACCGGATAGTTGCTTGCACACCTCCTTTGTTGGCCGACCCACGCGAACCCTGCAATCGGATCGAGTTTTAGGTACCCTTTCGGATTGGGTCCCGAGGGGTTAGGTTTGATTTGGGGATCCATACAAAGCGAAAGCACTTCTATTGTGATCGGTCGGATCGTAAAACTGATTTGTCTCCCATACTGCAACATAATCATACTTATCCTCATATGCTTTCGATTTGTATGATTACTTGTGTGAACCTTGGATGACTTAGAAGACTTATGATTTAACTTTTTCGGTTTGTCTTCTTTTTTATCCAAGTGGTTCAAAAAGCAAAGTGACCCTAAATTTCGACTATAGGGGTAGGTAATGCATTTGCTACCATCAAAAGATTCATATCCTTTTCGCATAGATGGTTTTCGCGATTTACTCCCAAGCATGCTTATTAGGCGGTGACCTTGGACGGTCTCGATTAGACTTCCCTTTTGTAGGTTGTCTTTTTCGATTCCCGATCTGTTGATCGTGTTGAGGTCTCTTCGGAAGAACCGGTTCTTCCGTTGATTCCTCGGTGATGCTTTACCGGTTGGGGTCCATTTAAATTTCCTTTTTTAGGCACTTGCCTTTACCTTTCAACCTGTCTCTTACCCCTATTAGATACAAGTTTAGCTTTTGGTGTATATTTTTTGAAATTGCCCCGATTACACCTTTACGAGATGAATCGGTCCGGGGCTTTTTTGAGGATGTGGAGGGTTTCTCATAGCCAAGTCCCTCCTTATCAATCTTTACTCGAAAATAGGCGTTCATGTCTTTAACGGTTTGAGATGATTTTGAAAAAACATCTATTTTCTTTCGCAGATTATCCTCAGAGGATTTCAGACTTTCATGCATTCTAATAGCTCATCGAATTTTGCTTGCAAGATTTTGAAGTCATCGACTTGTTTGTCTGTTAATTTCCATTCGTTCTTTGATCTGCTTTTCCCGATCGAAGCTTTAACCGAGAATTTTAAATTCCTCGCCATACTTTCGAGCGATTTGGTGATCTAAGTTCGAGGTTTTTCCGAGATCATTTTCTTGACAAAGTGATTATTTCGGTCCTCGACTTATCATTCTCGGCTTCCACAATAGCATAAGTTTCTCTTTTGCATTGGAGAGATCTTCAAGCAATTGCTCTCGAGTAGAGCCGCAGTCAATCTCCCCAAAGAGTGTGCTAATGATAAAGTGTAAAAAAGCGAGCGAAGGGGTTTGGAGGTTACCTCGACTGGGTCCTCCCCGGCCATCGGCGAGTTCATTATCGTCGTGACGAGAATATCGGATCTTCATTTTCATAGAAGTCGGCCACCTTCTTGTCGAGGCCCGGTCTTCTCTGAGAAGATCCGGAGTCCTCGGAGGCAGATATAGAATCGTCAATTCTGACGTATCGCAACCATGGCTCTTCCGTCTCTATCCGTTGCTCTCTTTTGTTCCTCTTTTCTTCCCTCTCTCTCGGCGTCCGTGCAGGCGATCAGGCTTTATAGTGACACGCTTCTCCGCGATTGAAGCACGCCTCCCGATCCACCGTTTCATTTCCTTCGGGTGAATCACTCCGTCTGTATGACCTATCGGTGATTTCCTTTCGATAGTAGTCCGAGTTTCTTCTATCGATTGGTTATCTCTTCCTTCCTTCGGTCGACTATCTCTTTCCCTTTCATCTCTGTGATCCCTCCGATCATCGGATCTGGTTCTTTCGGAGATCTATTATGCGATCTCCTATCTCGCCCCTCGGCTATGTTGATAGTCCTTATAAAATCTTCGATACTTACCAAGTTGTATATCGACTTCTCAAGCTTCCCGTAAGCAACGCGATCCGCTCTACGACTTAATATATTTCCAATGGGTTCATTGGCCTTTGTTCTCTTCTTTGGTTGCCTTGAAAGCAAATCGATTTTTGAAGTCGAGGTTTCAAAGGGACCTCGTCTTCATCGACTTTGACCTCTTTCAATCGAGTCGAACTTCGTGAGCTTTAAGACTCAAGAACAAGCTACTAGGTTTCATTCTTGAAATATCCCGCAATCTTTGATTACCGTGACCTTCATGTCCCACTTCTTGGTGAGAGACCTTAGGATCTTATAGTTGATATCTTTATCGGACATCTCTCTACCAAGTTCTCGAAGCTTGTTTATAGACATTGTAATTCTTCCATCGAGTTCGTTGATGGTTTTAGTTGGCATCTTGATTTCTCGAACTTCACCAATTCGGCTTGAAGACGGCCGTCTTTTTATCTGCTCATTTCCTCGCAAATCTCGGCCCAGTATCCCACATTGCTTTTCGCAGATTTGAGATACTTAATCTTTTCTTTGGTGACCTTATCCATTGTCTTCATGATGATATGTCTTGCAATGGTGTCCAGTATGCGTTTTTCTTTCTTCCGTGTCCATCGTGTTTGGGCTTTTTTCGTACAAGACTTCACGTGGGAAAGTCCGGATCTCCTCCGATTGCGAGATTGTCGTAGTAAATGATGATGGGTCCTCTCTCGATGACTTCCATCATTCTCGCCAATTGACGAGCCTAGATGGTTGGACATATATATGGCCCAATCTGCATACTCATCAATTGAGAACTTCGGCAGATCATGATACATACCGGACGTGTTATCCATCTTTGAGTGATTTTGGAAAATGAATGAGTTTTTAAAACGGTTTTTCAAGATCGATTCAGTTGACCACAATGACACGTAGTCGGTGGTCGGAAGAACCAACCGCCTGATACCACTTTGTAGGTCCCGAATCGGTTAAGTGAGGCGTAAGTCTAGAGGGGGGTGAATAGAGACGAAAAAAACTTTCGTCGGCAGATCGGTGTGAGAGCGGATAGCCCTGATCGAGTCGAAATGAATCGGTTTAGTCTGATAACCAACTTAATCAACGCCGTAAAAGGATCGGTTCGTAACTATCGATTAACCGATGTGTCGAAGCTTAAGTTTTACCCGTGTGAAAAAACCGGTTTGTATAAATCGATTCCAAGTTTTATCTTTTTAATCGATGACGTAAATTTTCAGGTCCGTCCCGGATCGTAAGCTTAGTGTCATTCGATCTTAACTTAGAATGTATGCGCTTTTAAGATTGTGCGATGTGAGAGCAGCTTAATCAAAGCAAAAAAGGCACACAAGATTTATAGTGGTTCTGGACAAACCACCCCACGTCCCACTCTTCCCTTTCACAAGGGGCACCAACTTAACCGACTTAACCGACCGACTTAGTTTAGTGTGTTAGTCCAACACAAGACACCAACAGATGTTTTAAGAGTTCTCACTCAACCGATCCCGAAATCAATTACTAGAAACCCTAGATCGAAATCTTCTTAAACAACTTATCCTAACTTGGGGTTTGGGTAAGATTGTTGAGGTTCCAACTGTGAAATCTTTCCTTGCGCATAAGCGACCTAAAAAGCTAGATGAAAAAAGATTTCTTGCTAAGAACTTATGGGATGAACACAATATAAAATAAGCTTGTTGTTGTGTTCTTCGTATGAAAATCGACTATAGTTTGAGCTTCTTGATTATGTTGTTTGTCCAAGCATTTCCGTGTATCACTCGAAGTGTGATCCCATATTTATAGACCTTGAGATCAAAGAGCCGTTGGAGAGCAATTTGAATCTCGTGGCTATTTTAGGTAGAGTCTTGAGCTTTGATGTGGCGTCTTCGAGAAATCGGCATGGCCGAAAAGCGTGAATGTGTATTTTATAGCCGTTTGAGAGAGCAACATCAATCCCGCGAGTATCGGCTCTGCTCATACGTGTTTCTTTCTTATTTGATGGAAGCCTTGCTTTTCTGCGGTGTTGTTCCTCCAACTAAGGTTGGTATTCTTCTTGTTTAGATCGCGGACCTATGATAAGATGAAAGATCGTTTTCATCTTATGAAATGATCCGATCGATCCCGGTCGATCTACACGATAGAAGTCTTCTGCCGCTGACTTAGCTTCAACCGGCCGACTCGCCGATGTAGGTCTTCCGTCCGATCTTCCGGAAGTCATCGATCTTCTAGTATTCGAGGTTTGAGCTTCATGACTTCCGAGTTATCCGACTAGATCGATTCGATCCGATCTTCCGCTCGGTTTTAGCGTTACGCCTGCTTGATATCGAACTTTCTTGATTCTTGAATCGACCTATACATATTGAGTTCCCCTCAATATGTGACCTATCTATTACATCGGTTTTTCTATACAATCATTATCAACCGGGTCTCCTATAGCAAGAATGTAAACATCGATCGCCTAACAGTGTCGACCGGTCCTATTACATGTGTTTTTGGAACTTTCATCAAAACTATAAATTTCCCAACAAAGACGACAATGGCGTTATCGTGTCGGTCATCGGATGGTCCAAATTTCGCCATAAGTTCTTTTTTGAACTCCTTCCACAGAACGATCCGTCCTTGCTTCCGATATAACCTGTTCATCAATTGCCACCAATCTTTTGCTTCTCCTTCCATGAAGTATGCCGCATACTTCACCCTTTTGCTACCTCTGATGTCGTTCAACAGAAAAATCTGAGTTCACCCAAATAGCCATGATTTTGGGTTGTTACCGTTGAACGTAGGGCAGGTTAATTTGGGCCTCCCCCTTCTCCGGTCTCCCCCGTTCACATCTTCCCTATCCCGATGTCGGGTAGGGTTGATTTCGGAATCAGATTCTTCAGACGAAGAATCCTCATCACTCTTCCTTCTGGATGAAGAATCCGCACTGCGCTTCTTCTTCTCCTTGTGAGTTCCCGCCATTGCTCGTATTCCTTTCGCGATTCTCGTCTACTCTCAATGAAAGCACCAATTTGATGAGAATCGCGATTACAAAACACAATTAATAAACGAAGAACGATAATAATTGTTGCCCCAACTCAGGTTGGCAAGAAACAATTAGGTTTTGACAAAGTTGCCAAGGGTTTTTTTTATTAATTTTCTCCTTAAAAAACAAAGAAAAACGTCCTAAGTATTTATAGAACAAAAACAAGACCAAATCTGCCCAAAAAAGGACTAAATCTCACCCTAAATCTATAAGTGATATACTTGAACGAAAATTAAAGGACAAAAATGAATCTAGCCTATAAAATAAATAAAAATAGCAAAGATATGATAATCTTGATCTTCCATGTGAATCTTGTCAAATCTTGGAATAAATCTTGCCCATAAACTTTAGTTGCAAAAGTAGGACAATTCCTTGCCATATAATCTTGCACGTATTATTGGGTCCAAAAACCCAAGTTCGCATCACATTACTTGAACACTCCCAAAATGGAAACAAATATAATATTAATACGCTCACAACACCCTATTTTATTTCACTCAAACTCACTTTACTTGGTTTGCGTGTCATTTCCAGTGTTCAAGTCATCTTGGGACTGAGAGAGTATCAGAGTCTCGCCGCTTTCTTGAACTGAATTCGTACGCTTATTAATTAATTAATTGTGTTTGTTGCTTTTGCCAAATCTTTAATCACATATTAAATAACAATAAATTTATAATAGACAGTCTCAAATATAAGAAGGGATATAAATTAACACAAATTAACACTCACTATTTTTAAAGTGTTAAAACATCCCATCTAAATTATTTTCCTTCTCAACGTGAGACTGTCTCATGCAAATATGCATCTTTAATTAATTGATATGGGAGATGCAAGATTTCTAGCTACACTGGAAACAAAAACTAACCGAGTAATGACGTCAATGTTAATAATAAAAAGGAAAATAGTTTTTTTGATCCTCTAGTTTTTTTTCTGATTCTCTGCCAAACATAGATCAAATCAATAAATATTAATTACACACAATCCTATTTAAGGGACAGAGATTAAGAAATCAACAATCACTGAAGTCCAATTCTTCATATCGTAAGTCAGTACGGAAGAATTTATCCTCTCTGTAGGTCCGCTTCAGCGCATCATTATGCACTAGTGTAATCTCTTAGTCAAGACAAGCAATCTGAGCCTTACACATTAACCTCTACCAATGGAGTGTTCAATTCCATCTAGGTTGTGAATATGTACTTATTTACAAGGATCTGCTAATGTGATCTGATATCACCACATTAACTACAATGCAATATGTACAAATATTAAACGGTTTGTAGTAAATAATTAACATTCATTCATATTTAAAGCAACAATGATAAAAAAATTATTCTCAGTAAATAAGTGTAAAATTCAATCTATACAAAGTAAAAAACATACTTTTACGTATAACCCCAACACGGATTTAGCTTTTCCTTTCGAGATAAAGCTTGCTTGAGAAATTCTTATGATGGTTTGAAGAGAGTTAGAGGATTTAAAGATTCGAAGATTTCAATCGAAGATTCGTTAGAAATACTCCAATGAGAACACTAAAAACTTAATTTAATTCTTTAAGTTTACCCTTCTTCTAACGCCAATTGTTGATAGCTAAATTATCTAGGGTTAGAGGTTGATTTGTGGCTTAAGTATTTAGCTATTCAAACAATGAATATAACAATGATGAACAATAAATGTATATGATTAAAGAACACTTTGAATGTTCTTCAATGCTTGAGAGAATAATTCAAGAGAGGTTTGGTGATTAATAAATTTGGATCCTTTATGGGTCTTAAATGCCCTTCTGTTTATAATATAATTTGGGAGAGTGGATCTCATTCTCCTAGCTAGCTATACAAAGAACATTAAATGCCTGCAAATTCATTTAATGCAAATATCGATCTTTTATGGGGAGGTCGCCTCAGGTCGACCTTGTGTTTATGTTGTTTGATGGTCGACATCCCGAGCATCCCGTGATTTCCTTGAACATTATCAGACTACCTAAAATAGGTTATTGAATCTGTCCCATCGCTTCTGTCCGCTAGCCTCGACATGATTAAGGAAGATATTCCGTCGAGTTTTCGACTCATATCTCATCACATTTAATTCTTAGTCGAGCTCAATCGACCTCCCATTTGTCATGAAGGTGAGTTTCCCACTTTGCCATCCGGCCGAGGTAAACCCCAATTCCCCTTATGCTAATTCTTCAAAATAGGAAAAGGTGTGAGATACTGAGGTAGGTTCCACCTCGCAATTTCTCACACACAACAAAGTGCACAGTGCACCTAATGCACTTGAGGCTCATTTTAAATTTATTTAAAACAAATAATAATATAAAAGCCTATTTTATATGCAAGGTTTTTGAAAGAGATTAACAAAATTTATCTGACAAAAACTTGTATAGACTTGGTTCATACTATGAACCTTGTTTTTAATTCATTGTATTTTGGCTCTACCTAGGGTATAATACGTGTCAAGTTTAATGGTTTAGAAAAATATGTTCAAAATGAGTGAAATGAGCCAAATAATTCAAGTTCATAAAGATAGACACGGTTCACTAAGACCAACTCAATTTATCTAAATATTATTTTTATAAAAATCAAATCATAAACTAAAGATAATAGAAATAAAAAATAAATATATTTATGAAAAATCTCAAAATTATACTAAATAGATAATAAATTAATTATAAAGATAATAAATTATAAAAATTAATTTATATAAAATTTGAAAATAACTCTAAAAAAACAAATTAATATTCTCGGGACCAGATCTACAATGTACTGCGCGTGTGACTCACTTCCATTAGAATTGGATGGAAAATTTTATAGGACCAATTATGACAAGAAAATAAAAATTTTACAATTGATCCATTTTTTTATGACCAAAAGTGCAATTTACCCAAAAATTTGCAAACATCAATTTAATTATAAAAAAAAAGGGCTCTAGGAATTTGGATTTTGAAGTTTGAACCCATATTGATTGGAGAAGTAAAGCAAAAATAACACCGTTGGAACAAATTTGGGATAAAAAAAAAAGTGTTTTGGTCAAATAACTTATTTATTATTTATTTTTCGATCCAAAAAAATTAAATGTTAAATTTCGGTCCCATAACTAAATTGATTGTCCAATTTTGATCATTTTTTTGTTGAATAATAGCGAACAACATCATTTCGATCACATGTAAATCACATGCAAGTAAAATTTGGGGGTTTCGTATACCCTCGATGACGTGAACACTGACTCTATTTTTTTACGTCTTTTAATCAATTAAACTACACATGTATAAATAACCCAATAAATTAAATCAAAACTAAAATTTAAAATATTTAATAAAAAAAAAACTAAATATTGTAGGCACGTGACTTGCATGTGACCGAAAACGACATCTTTCGCGATTTTTTGGTAAAAATTGGATCAAAATTGAATAATCAATTTAGTTGTGGGATTAAAATTGGACATTTAAACTTTTTTGAACGAAAAATAGACAATAGATAAGTTATGGGATCTAAAAAACTTTTTTTCTTGGCTGCGTTTGTTTTGGGATTTAAGTGTACGGAGCAAGTCAAAGTTTTAGAATTCAGAGATTTAGAATCCTTGATGAATAGTAAATGTATATGTTTGTTTTGTGATTTGAGTAAGGTGGGATTTAACTTTATAAGGTTTTAGAATTCAGAGATTTAGAATCCTTGTATTATTATGTTATATTAAGAAGAGTAATAAAGTGTATAAAGTGTGATGTATTGGAAAAATTACTAATAATAAATTTTATAGGTATTTGTAGGTGTGAATTGAATATAAATTTAAAATTCAGACTCTAAATTTCAAACTCGTATGAAACGGGAAACGCAAAAGTCCATGAATCTGTGTAAGTCCCAAAACAAACTCGCCCTGGTATATTCCAATTTCAAAATTTTCCATGCTGCCAATAAGTATGTGGCATACGTTAGAGGTGACACTTACTGCTCATGTGGCATACGTTAAAGGTGACACTTACTGCTCAACAACTTAGCAAAGACACTTACTGCCCATTAAATACGTCACTGACAGGTGTACCTTATACTGCTCAACAACTTAGCAAAGACACTAACTGCCCATTAAATCCGTCACTGACAGGTGTACCTTAAAATGTTAACTACCATTCGGTTGGTCAAACTCGCTTAAATGATTTAAATATTCTAAAATTAGTGGGTCTCTTGTGCACTAAAATGCACAGTACACTCATGCAACTGAATGATCAATTTAAAAAAAATATATTTGACTCATTAAGTATATTAAACATGTTCTGTGGATACATGAGTAGAATTGGAGCGAGTACACGAATCTAGATCCATGCACCAATTGCACATGAGAGTTTGTCTTCTAAAAAATAATTCTCATGCTTTTTAAATAATTTTAAATATATTTTTCTTCTAATTTACAATCTTGTAAATGATACATTGATACTAGAACATAGGTTCAATTGTTTTATTTTCAACAAGAAAAAAATTAGAAACAAAAAAAATAAGTTTAAAATGAAATACATATATAACTTTTAAAAAACATATCAAAATTTATAACATATAAAATCATTTTATATTAATATTCTATTTATTTTTATACTGGTTAAAAAAGTAAGATTGTATTTTTATCAATATTTCTTGATGTATGGGTTGGAGTATTTCTTGCATTCCAAATTATATTATTACTTTATGTGTTTCACTCTATATTTCACATGTTGGATGCATATAAAATAGAATGTGAAAATTTATCCAAAGAACTACCATAACCCTTCATTCATGTCATGGCCGGTCCAATGATTTAAAGGATACAGTACAAAAATAAAATAAAATAAATAAATAAATAAAATTAGGTACTTCGTATATTGTTCTCCCTCTGTCGTAATTTAGACTGATCATTTACCGTAGACACAAGTTTTAAGAAAATTGTTGTCTATTATTAGTATTAAATTGTGTAAAGTGGAATTAGTGTGTGTAGTATATATAGTGACGTGGTGTAAATAAGTGTTGTTTGTAGGGGATAGGTGTGTTCACAGTACGGACCAAATCGGATATTTGAAAATATCCGTGTTCGTACCGAAATTTGGTTATTTTAAAATTAGTGTGTCTGTGTCCATACTAAAATTTTGGTGTGGATCGGAACAGATTTAATATTTTTCGGTACTGTTCAAAACAGATTTTCGATTATGACGGAACCGGATCGGAACGGATCAGAACGAAACACAAATTTTTTACCCCTATTTTTTTTTTCTATTCTCCCTTTTGTCACTGAACAATATTAGTTGTTTTCACTTAAAAGTATTTGGTATTTCCATTGAATAATATTAGTTTCTTTCATTGATATGTATTAAGGTGTATTAATTTGTAATGACTATTCATTTATTATTAATAATTTGATTTTAAAAAATTAATTAATCATACTATCATATAATTATATTTGAATTTAGTAACATTATAACACAATTTGACATATTTAATTCAGTTATTCGGTTCGATGCGGTTCAGTACATTTCGGTGCTATTTCATTCGGTTTTTCGGTACGATTAATTTTGTAATATCCAAATTCGTACCACGAAAAAATTCGGTTCAGTATGGTTCGAAAAATATAAAAAAATCAACGGTTATTTTTTGTTCGGTTCTTTTTCGTTCTGAATTTCGGTTCGGATTCGATAATCTCCAAAATACATGAACAACCCTAGTAGGAGGTATTATTTTGTAAAGAAAGTTGTTTTATTTCCTAATAAAGAAATGATCAATCTAAATTAAGACGTCCATTTAAGGAATATGACCAATCTAAATTAGGATGGAGGAAGTTGGAGACCCAGGTTCGATTCCCTCTGGGAACGAATTGGAGTTATGGGTGTTCTAAGGTGGATTGACGATTTCGTGGAGTATTTGGGTGCTTGGTATACTAACTAATAACAACTAACATCTAACTTTGCCGATAAAAAAAAAAAAAAAAAGAATGGAGGAAGTATAATAAATAAATAAATAAAATATAATTATTGTTATGTAGATAATTTCGTTCATTAAAACAACAAATATGTGAATTATAATAATGAAATACATTATATTATTAATATAATTAATTTGGAAAAACCGATTTGCAAAAACTGAAAGATTAAAAAAAAAGAATTTACAAAAATATGATACGGATCAAGTTTAGTGAGTTAGAAAAATATTTTGGAATGGGTTAAATGTGTCAAATAATTCAATTTCATAGTATGAAACTTGTTTATGGGAGAGTGAGGAGACTAACCCTTTGTAAAAACATAAAAAGATTTAAAAAAAATTGCAAAAATGTGAAAAGATTTTGAAAAAAAAAAGGATTTACAAAAATATGGAAAAATAGATTTGCAATTATATGGATTATGGAAAGAATTTTCGACCTCCAATTATATGGATAGATTAAAAAAGAAAAAAATTGCAAAAATATGGAAAAAAAATAAAATGGAATTTGCTCAAAAAAAGAAAAATTGGCAAAAATATGGAAGTGCCAGGAATGAAAGCCAAGCCTCATGGATTGGCTAGGAATGAAACCCAACCCAGACTGCGGAACCAATACTACTATCAATTGTATGCGTTAAAAATGTATGCATCTCCCATATACTTCTAAAGGCGAATCAAACTAATTTATATGATGACTTTATTTTAAATTTTTGTAATTCTGAGAGAAGTTATTTATAGTATTATTTATTAATTTTTTAATTTCAATCATTCATTATTTAATTTTGATATTTACCTTACATTTATATCTTATTTATTAATTATGAATCACCCTCTATTTACGTGGTTGCTATATCTCCTATATATCAAAGGCAAATCCTTCAAATTCATATGGTGACTTTATTTCAAATCTCTGCATTTCTGTGAGAAGTTATTTATATTATTATTTTTTTATTTTTTTATTTCAATTATTCATTATTTAATTTTTATATTTACCTTCCATTTATCTCTTATCTCTTAATACGAATCACCACCTATTTATGTGGTTGTTGTATTTAAAATATTTTATTATCAAAATATATACATTAATTTATATTAAATACATACTCCATAATTTATAAATTTATACCTCTTCTTATTCTTTTTAAATTTCACTAGCATGCATATTACCTGACGTACTACGTCTACACGAGATTGAAAATATTTTCTATATCATTGATTTAAAATTAAATACTTTATATATTTAATTAGTTTGATTAATTCAATTATAGACGTAATTTTTTTTTCTAATATTATATGTACATATTTTCATTAATTTCTTATTCTAAATTAATCCCTCCCATTCTTCTTAATGTATTTTTTCTTTTAAAATATTTAAATAATAAATGGCGTTCTGATATTTTCTCCCCTCATTATATCATATATACTCATAATAATTAATTTTCATGATCATTTAAATTTTCTTATGTCAATATTAACCTTATTTTTTATAATTAAATATTTATAACAATAAATACAATTGGCTGGAAAAAATATTCACACGACATATTTATAGAAAAATTAATTTTTTTAATAACAATGAAAATGACAATTAAGGGTATTTATGAGATAATGATGGGTGAAAATGTCAAAACGACATGTATTATGTAAATAAAATATAAAATAAAAATGAATATGACGTCTAATTTTAATGGGAGGAAGTAATTTAGAATAAAAAATTAATGAAAATATACATAAATAATATTAAAATATAAAAATTATACATGCAATTAAATTAAATATTTAAAATATTTTAGCTAAAATTAATAAAAGAATATTTTAAATCCCGCGTACGTGCTAGTATTAATCTATTTAGCAATGTTAATTTTCAAAACCAGGTTGAACCGAACATGAAATCTGTTCAATTACCCTGAAAAAATCGTTTTTACAGTTGAACCGGAAAAAAACGGCCAGAACTGAAAAAATCGATCAAAACCGAGAAATCGGTTGAATCGAATAGAACTGGTTTTTAAAATTTAAAATTTTGTTTTTTTAAATTTAAAACTTAATCCTAATTTTTCTATCATTCTTATTTTAAATTTTAGTATTTTAAATTGTATTGTATGATATTGTTTATAATATTGTGTTTATTTTCAATATAAAACTTATAAATTATCATTTTAAAGTTTCATAAGTGCATATTTATTTTATTTTTAATATAATATATAAAATATTTTTTAAAAATATATAGGCTGGACCCCTAGTTCGACCGGTTCAATCAATCGATTGAACCGCCAAAAATTAACGTCATATATTACTTTTTGCATTTAAAAATAGATAGGGATCATAGAGGAAAGAATATTTAACAAGCTAGGAATAAACGTCATAAATTACTTTTTGCATTTAAAAAGGAAAGGAATATTTAAAAATCTAGGAATTAACGTCATATATCCAGTGGATTGTTTGCCCTATATAAAGGAGTATGCATCACCTTTCAAAATTATTTTGGGTGGTGAGTTTCTTCTTCTAGTGTGTGTGACGTCATCCTAATTAACAAGTAATTAATCAATGTGGAAGCTGAAAGTAGCAGAAGGCCAGGGCCCGTATTTGTACAGCACCAACAACTTTATTGGAAGACAAATTTGGGAGTACGATCCAAATGCCGGCGAAACATCCCAAGAGTTTAACGAGGCTCGTGATCAATGGAAACTGAATCGGGCAAAGGGGTATCGTTGCTCCGCGGATTTGTTCATGAGAATTCAGGTGATTTAAGCATGTTTCTGTTTAAACTATATGATGAAATTGGTTATTTTTTCATCAAATTTGATTCCACAGGAATTCTCCGTGCATAACTAATAGATTCTGATGCGTGAGATACACACACCATCGGGAGTTTTATGAAACCGTTCATTTTCTTTAACAATTTTGATCATGTAGAAATATTGTTAATTTGGTCAGCTAATTGATTATATCAAATAGTTAATGGTTGGGACTAAAATTATAAAAAGAAAAATACCACTTTTGAAAATGGTGGTGTTTTCGAAAAAATCATGTAGGAATTGCAGTTGTACAGGGAGAGAGTGTCTCTTTTTATTTCTTTACACACGTTTGCTTCACATGATTGAATTAATTAATTATAATAGGATTAGGTTGGATTGTGTAAAATGAATTGATTGGACTGTATTATTTAAATCAATATATATATATATATATATATGTTTAAATTGTAAGATTGCATCTTTTAATTCTGTACTGAAAAATTAATATTTGTGTTTTGATTGAGGGAATATATTTGATACCTACTGAAATGTTATAAATACATTCCACATGAGATAAACTTGGTCATTTTAAGTACAAATACAAAGACAATATATATATTGTAATATTGTAGTTGAAACTTGAAACTGATTATATCACATCTTTCACATGAGATAGACTTATATATCCTTCAATATAATTAAGGATTAAACACATTTGAGTGGGTTTCATGTACATCCAGGTGCATCTTGCACTGATAGTGCATTATAGAATCATGCAACTTGTTACACTGAAAGATGCAACTTGTTTATACTGAATCATGCAACTATTTTTTCACACTGAATCATACTAATAATTAAACGGTTCAGTATAAACAAGTTGCATATTTTAGTATAATAAGTTGCATGGTTCTAAAATGCACTATGAATGCACGGTGCACCTGGATGCATACAAGACTTAGCCAACACATTTTTGTACCCAAGCTAAAAATGTATAATGGGCCCTCATCCAGCGAATCAAAAAGTCGATTACTTGGGATTAGACCGTTACTTCCTATCTATTTCGACCTATCCCGTAAACCAATCGGGGCTTATTGTTTTATTCAAAAGGAAAATAAGTGGTTCAACACTGTGTAATTACTTGCAGCTTAAAAAGGAAAGTGGAATTGACGTGCTGGGCTTATCACCTGTTAGAGTAGGAGAAAATGAAGAAATCACGTACAAAGCTGTGACTGTTGCTGTAAAAAAAGCAGTACGGTTGACTCGCGCAATCCAAGCAAGAGATGGGCACTGGCCTGCTGAAAATTCTGGCCCTATGTTCTTCACTCCCCCTCTGGTAAATATCTCTTTTTATTTGAACGATTACTATTTGCACCAATTTTTATATTTGAGTTGTTTATAAATACTAAAAGAGATAAATTTATTTTTTAACGAGGGTTGGTAAAAATACCGACACAAGAAGTAATAATTAAGAAGAAATGATTACTAAAAATGGGTCCTTATTTTATCAAAATAAATAGAATAAAATATGATAAAAGTGAATTGTTCGGCTAATAATTTTATTAACCATATCAGTTATTCAAAACTAATTCGTATGACCATTTTGATAGGAGAATTTTGAACTAAGAACCCCCCTTATAAGTTATTTCTAAAAAATATATATATTAGTTTTCTAATATTAGTAGTTTTTACAAAAAAGTTTAATTATTTTATATAAAAGAGATGAATTTGTACGAAAACCTTGTAATTGATGCACATGAATGTTACTTTAATAATTAATAAAAAAATTACAGATAAATTATTTAAAGAAAGACCTAAATTTCATCATATTTAATTTTATATTTTAGTACTGAAATTAGCAATATATAAATATATAATTAATAATTATATATGTATCTTTCTTACAGATCATTGCGTTGTACATAAGTGGAGAACCTTCCATCGGGGTTATTGGACGAGGACTTGGGAATACTTGAGAAGGACTTTTGGTGGGTATCCAGATACTTGATCCTGTCTGTCTCAGATCGTCTCTTCAACGGGTACGCTTACGTAAACTCCTAGAAATTTCGCATGCTAGGATCTTTTACGTGAAATATTATTTGTATGTTGTTGTTGGATTAATTATTATTTGAATTCACTTAGGTAAATTCATGCTAGTAATAATTGTTAATTTAAATTTGTGTTTATGAAGTCATCCCGATAGATCCTGGCATATGTTATCCCAACATATTGACCTCAAGTCAAAGGAGTATCGCATCGCTCTCATTAACCGAGACACCCGTAGACACATATAGTAGAACTACATCAAACGGTTTCTCAGATGTATATATCAATATCCTCTAAGGTATATGTGCATCCATCATGAGATACCTAGTATCTCGTAGTAAGTGAGAGTATGATGCAGATCGCACATCAATCTCAATTGCATCATCAATATCTAATTCTTGATGATTCTTGATCGGGGTCATTTGAGAACCATGCTTAACTCATCTGAGTTCTCACAATCTCAATGACAGCAATGACTCATGGGAACACTTGCATGAATAAATGCAAACAATCAAACATAATATTCAAATAAGTGTATTGTCATACATTAATATTAAATCAAACTGAATATCATCGAGTATTATGTCAATACAATAGATTGTCTCTAGGACACTAACACTAGCATATATAATGTACGTATAATTTTTCTAATTAATCTAACATGCATATATAATTAATCTAATATATATATATATATATATATATATATATATATATAATCTAACATTAATCTAATATAAATAATCTAACATTAATCTAATATAACATGCATAACATATATATCATACGAAATTATAATTAATCTAATATATACATATTTTGAAATTAATATATATATATATAAACGCATGTACGTATATAAAAAGAGAAAATAAAAGGTTAAAAAATAGAAAAATTACCGTAAAACAGAAGAACATGACGATACGAAGCTTTCTCGTGCACCGAATGATCACGACGGCGACAACGAATCAATCGCATACCTACCGCGGCGAGAGTTCTATTTATGAAAAAAGCTGCGTCGAGTTCGGGCCTTGCGAGTTATATAATTGGAATTTAGCGACGGATTTGCGATGGATATTTAATGACAGTTGCTACTAGAGACGGCTAATAACCATCACTATATTTAAAAGACCGTCGCTAAACTCGGTCTGGACGGTGGGCCAAGTGCCGAGGCATTTCGTGCTCCGGGTCCGACTTTAGTGACGGTTAAAACTATCACTAAATGCCCCGATTTGACCAGGTTTGATTTAACCGTCGCTAAACTCTCGATATTCCGTCGCTAATAGCGGTGGTTCCCAAAACCATCGCTAAATCCGGTGACTTTGACCATCTGACCGAAGCCATCGACAAAACCGTCGCTAATAGCGACGGTTGGTTGGGCCATCGCTAAAATTCGTCATTAAAACCCGCGTTTTTTTGTAGTGCACAAGGGTAGTGGAGAATATTCACTCGTTTTCTGCAGGAGAAGGCGTTATTTTCCTGACACAACCGATATTTCATACGCTCAGACATCATGGGAAGGATAATGACTCCTCCCATGGAGGTTTAAGGTCAAAATCTGAGAGAAGGCCAATTACATTCCCCAGAAGTGGCTCTCTTCTCTAATGACATCATCAGGTCCACAACTCAGGGTTGTCTTCATATCATCTCTAAGATGTTTCTCTTGCCGATTACATGCTGACATATGCATCATTATAAGGAAATATCAGAGAGATTCGCTTCCCAGATACAGTTTATAGATTAGATGTCCAGCTCTAACTCTACCGTTACATTCTCAACGTGAGATAGCCAAGTCTCACTTCCCAATTTATTAATATGGATTGTGTCTCATTTATCCCATATCAACTACTCCCCTCTACTCCAAGTATCATAAATTCTCAATTAATGACTTAAAGTAAGAGATAGTCAAAAAACTCATTTGTCAGCTCTGTACCGAGTCAGGGTACGACTGATACATCTTTATTAGGATAGATCCCACTATGATTTGAATTGGGAACCATTTTGCTTCTGGACCGTCCGATTTCCTTTTTTAACTTTTCGTTGCCTGTATCTTCCTCATACACGTGTCATCAGGGACGCGGGCGGTTCCATACTCTTCACCTTTTCACCATGAGAAATCGTGAAAAGAAAACCCTTATTTTTAAATTTTCATTTCATTCCTTCTTCCTCCTCCTAAAATTTTGGTATTTGCTCTTTAACCGTTATGAGAATTCCGATGGTCAGCTGATTAGTGAGAAAGTTGCTCAAAATTCTTGTGTTTAAATTGACTAATTCAATAGGATTTCATGTATTTTTTATACTAAAATTGACTAATTATGCTTAATTGTCGAGAAAGATAGTGTTTTATTATTTTGTAGGAAATTGAGGATAAATGGAGCAAATACGTACCTATTTTATTTGTGAGGTCAATTGAAGAAATAAATTGAGAAACGAGTTAAAGTTGAAAAGACGAAGAATTTGGCTCGAGAAAAGAAGAAAAGAGAAAAACTAAAAGAAGGCCCAAGAAATTGAAAGCCCAAAACTCAAGGCCCAGGCGCAATTAACTCGCGGCCCATTTAATTAAAATGGAATCAAGCAGGTGCATGTTGACCGTTTGAAAGAGGAATTAAAGCAGCTGGGATTGTTTAAGAGAAGGGTCCGGTTATTAGCACCCCCAACATTGGTAGATACACCTACACCTATCAATTTTAATAAAAAATATTAGTATATTCATACTGAATTACCGATTTTACCCTCACCAAATAATTCTATTTTCCTGACTTCTCTCCTCTCACTTCTTCTTTTCCACGATACACTCCCCGCCGCTGTACATTGCGCCACAGCCCCAGCCCCCACCAGCCACCGCACGTCGCACTCGCCCAATTTCAGCACCTCACCAAGGATCGAATAATGTGGTGGTTTTGGTCGGGCAGAACCCCAATCAGCACGACACCACGCGGCCACGCCGCTAAATCCCCTGCCAAGCGCCGCCGTCACTGCCACGCCGACGATAAATCAGTCTCGAAAAAAATACTAAATTAAAACTACACACGATTCAAACAGTCCGTAACGCAATTGTGTAGCATCTTTTCTTTTTTAGCACTCGTTATATTATTGTTAACGTTATTGGTAATGTAGGATAGTGATTGATTATAGTTACCTAAAATTGTGTGCATAAACAATTTAGAGTATTTTATATTTTTTAATTATATTAAATAAGCTTTGAAAAATTATAAGTTAAAAGTTGAAATTAAAGGATGCTTTTGATAACTTATGAGCATTTTTTAAGTATTATTAAAATTTTATACAAATATTATCAATTTCTTTTTGAATTTTTTTACAAATACCATCAATTTCTATTATTAATCAACTTTCTCATAATTATTAATTTTTGAAACGCCCCAAATTTAAAAATAACATAATTATTAATTAAGGGGTGGTTTTAATTTTAGTTGTAACATTTATCAATTATATAACTAATTATTTTAAAACTATTTATATATCTAATGTATTATAGTATTATTTATTAAATTTATTTTTACAATTTTATATAAATTTTATTATGTGTATATATAATATATATTGCATATATATAAACAAGTATCTGAGTCATCCAGTTTTTTCTCGACTGTTCAACCGGTTGAACCAGTGACCCAGTAACTCAATTCATTGTCCGGTCGAATGCCCGACATACTTATAAATTATTTTTTATGAAAATTATACTTTTTTAAATGATATACTTTATTTTCAGCTTTCTCTTAATAATTCTGTATTAGAGTTTATGATAATTTATTTTATTTTCAAATATAAAAAATTGAAATTGTAAAGCTTAAAATGAAAGACATAATTTTTAGATGAGGTTAGTTTTGACTTTTAAGTAAATTTTTTAAAATGATTTCTTTAAGAAATTCTTAAAATAGTAAAGTGTGTGTATTTTAAACATTTTCGTGGAGGAAAATTTAAATTTATGTCAAATTAATGTGTAAGAGCAAATGATATACATATAATACGATGGACCACAACTCACCATTCACAAACGGGTGCCCCATTTCACTATCCCATCCAAGGAATTGGTCGCACCTTGGAAGTGCTTACACCACTAGGCCAACTCCTAAGGAATAAAAAAATTGATATTTATGTTGTATTATATTCCCTCCGTCCCATAAAAACGCCAAGACACCTCTTTAAGATCGAAGTTTTTGTGAAATGAGTTTGTTTATTAGTATTTCAAATGATAAAGTGATTTTTAAAGAAGGGTGTTATAGATCTACCTCTCATCTATTGCATGCATCTTTAAAATTTATTTTATCATTTCAAATACTAATAAAACATCGCCGCAAAACACGCGGAAAAACAAAGAACGCAAGACGCTTTTTTGGACGGAGGTAGTAATATTTTTTTTGAAAAATGATGACTTTTAACGTATGATCTCAATGACGTAGATAATGGTGTTCTAACCGCTGATTTATTCAAGTTAAATCAGGTGAGAATTAATTTTAATTTAAAGTGATAAATAATTTATAAATAGTGATGATAGGTTTTACATTTTCAAAGTAAAGTCAGATTAATTTAGATTTATAGCCTGCAGGTTTCTAATACCTAAAACAAACTATCACCTTAGAAAATGTAAGATCATTTATTAGCTAGCATAGAAATCATTTTACAGAAAATTTAATTGTTGTAGAGTTTGACCAATTTAATAAATTTAGCGGTGCAAATAAGCCCAGTACGCATCTTTCTCTCATTGTATTGGATTTAACATTATTCACTCGAATTGTAGCTATTAAAAGAGAGTATGCATGCATCACTATCAAAATTATTTCGTCTAGTGAGATTTCTTCTTCAAGTGCCGGTGACGTTTAGGTAGCGGATACAACAATATTATTAACTACCAAAAACTAATTAAAACTACACACGATTCAAACAGTCCGTAACGCAATTGTGTAGCATCTTTTCTTTTTTAGCACTCGTTATATTATTGTTAACGTTATTGGTAATGTAGGAGAGTGAGTGATTATAGTCACCTAAAATTGTGTGCATAAGCAATTTAGAGTATTTTATTTTTCTTTTGTTATATTAAATAAGCTCTGAAAAGTTATAAGTTAAAAGTTGAAATTAAGGGGTGCTTTTGATAAATTATGAGCATTTCTTAAGTATTATTAATTTTTTTTACAAATATTATCAATTTCTTTTTGATTTTTTTTACAAATACCATCTGTTGGTCCCGGTGAAACGAGTCTTACACGTGTATGGGGGGGGGATACACGTGTTCAGTGTTTTTAAAACTTTTTCTTCCTGAGGTCAACTTGAGTCAGATAATCCTCAAGATTAGGTCCCGAGAAGCACAAATCACTCGAGTCAAAGTCTCATCGAGACAAAGGATCCCGAGTTCTTTTTAAACCTCGGATAATCCCAACCGAGTCCCGAAAGTGTCGAGAGATCCCGAAGTTGCTTGGATCGATATCTAACTTCTTGAACCCTCGAATAGTAAGTTCGGTTTGGTAACTATCTGCTTCTAGCTACTTTCGACGTCTTGAATGGTTGGCCCTTTTAGTTTATACTTTCTTTTAAAGCTTTGTTGAAAACCTTCCTTTAATGGAATAGTGATTGGGCTGATTCAATTACATGCAACTTCCAAAGGATTGATTCCAACCCAAATATCGATTGAAAAATATGCTTTCAAACTTCAAAGATGCAACGCTTAAGCGATAAAAGAAAGCAATAAACAACACAAAGAATTATAGTGGTTCGGAGACTCAAGCTCCTACGTCCACTCTCTCGATCCTCGAGAAATTCACTAATCACTTCGAAGCTTTCTCGACTACCTCGCGTGAAGTTTACTTTACTCAACTCGCCCTCGAAGCTTTACGACTACTCCACGTAGTTTACTTACTCAACCCGACCTTGAGCTTTTCGACTACCTCCGTAGTTTACTTACTCAAACACAAACAAGCTTTCGGACTACCTCTGAGAGCTTACTAACTTCTCCTCTAGAGCTTTCGACTACTCCGCCAGAAGTTTACTAACTTTTACAACTCTTCTCACCAACAAACACACTCCAACTACCTTTTCAAGGGTTTGGGGTTTCTCGGTTGGTTTCCAACTAGGATGAGATATCCTTTACAATGAAGTACAATGCAAAGGGTTAGGATATCTCGACTAAAGCTTCGATATGTCTATCAAGCTAGGCTTAGTTTAGTGAGCTCTTTTCAATATAAAAGCACTTGGGGAAATTCTAAATTTTTTCGAGTGCTTTTTAACTTTGATAATAAGTCTGAGCTTCTTGAGTTGCTTATAAATTTCCGTAACCTTTACAATGTAGAGGGTCACCAAGATTTATAGGCATACACCAAGGTCACTTTTTGAAAACTATCCGTTGGAGAGATAGCCGTGAGTTTCTCTTATGGTGTGTGAGAACGAATCTACATTTAGGGTTTGAAACTCCCTAACACGTTTTAAATAAAATAGCCTTTCATGTAGCCGGTCTTCACTTTTTTGCAATGTGGAACTTTTGTTCTTCCCGACATCTTTTTTTCAAATGACCGTCCTTTTGCCGGTCGTAATGGTACAATGTTGTCTTCTTCTTTTTGACTTTTGTCTCCAGTTAAAGGTAGACACCTTCAACGGCTCTTTTGGTTACAAACTCTGAGTTTGATATAACCTTAACAACACTCGACTTAGTTCCTTTTATGCCGCATTTGAATGTCTTGGCAAATATCTATTCTTCGAAGGAATCGCGATCTTCTCAAGATTGCATCCTTCGATAGATATATTCGGTGCCTCCGGAACATTCAGTTTATATTGAGCATTCAAGACATTCTTTCGAAGTCATCGATTAATTACTGCGTGCGCAAGATTCTTGATCTTGGTCTTGATCTTGGGCTTTGCGTCTTGAGTCTTCCGAGTCTTGACGTCTTCTGAGTCTTCTGAGTCTTACGAGTCTTCCCGCGTTATCTTGACCGATATCTTCGAGTCTTCATCTTTAAGTCTTTAGTTCCTCGATTTCATCTTTTGAGTTTTCATATCTCGATTTCTGGCTCGAGTCTTGATTCTCGGGCCATACTTAGTCTTGAAACTTGGTTTCTTGGCTTATCTGAGTTCTTGAAATCTTGAGATCTAACGATCTATATCTGCGACTATACATTTTGCGATATCATCCTCGAATACTCTAAAATCAATCTCGACTCAACTATCAAGATTATCCTGAACATGTCATACTCGTGGGGTTTTTTGGGATCTAATCAAAATCATATATCTTTATTAAATTCATCTCCCAACAATTTCCCCCTTTTTGATGCTGCCAAAACCTATCTTGTTACAACCATATAACCTAAACTCAGGTTTCAGTTTATCCTATTACAAGATTGGTTTATATTTTCAACAATTTCCCCCTTAAATAATGAGTCTCCAAACAATTTCCTGAATCAGAGAATCTCACTAACAATTTTAGAGGGTCTCCCAACAATTAATCATTCAACAATTTCTTCAGTAATGAATCTTCTTTAAATAGTTCATTACCAAATACTTAAACAATTTCCCTCATAAACAATTAATTCAGAGACATTCATTCAGCATATCAAAAGTAAAAACATGTAAATAAGATAATGAGATATTATCTTTTTGAGCACAAATGATAAATTTTCATTGATGATGAGTAGTCTGTTACAGGTTATAATGAAATTTATCAAAACAAAAATAAAGACAAAAAGATTGAAAGAAATTACAAGTGTCTTCAGGTTTTCAGTCTTCAGATTTGGCTCTTCAGTCTTCTTCTTCACCAGATCCGCTTCTTCACCAGATCTTCTTCAGATTCATCACGGCATCTTCTTCGTGTTGAACATTCCAAATACCTCTTCTTCGTGAGCATCTCTTTCCTTAATGATATCCTGGATCGTTCCTGTTAAACCCAATGAAAGCAAAGATATCGAGCAATTTCTTGAATAATGGCTTTCTCATTCACCATGCCATTATCAAGTCTTGGAGGAGGGTAGGAGTATGGACCAGGGGCAACTATTTGTACCTTTCCTTCATCCGCCAGTTCATCCAACTTTGGAGATATTTTGGATAGAAGGTTAGAGATATTCAATGAACGCCCATTCGATCCGAGCTTTCCCTCTCCACTCCCGAAAGCACATCATAATAGAAACCGAAGGTTCTCTTGACCTCTTCCCACACATCGTTGAATTTTGATAGGCATCCATTTATCAACGTGGGGCCATTTTAGAGCTTTTGATGTCTCTTTCCTCTTTTCGCAAAAACTTCTTGAATCCACTCCTTCGCTTCCTCTCCTCTTGATCTTCTTTTTTTCTCCGCAGTACGCTTTGAGACCGGCGGCGACTTTCTTAGCACATTCTATCTGGAGTGTCTTCAGAGCATTCCTAGTGTTGAAGACTTTCTTCTGAGCCTGACCTTCAGACTCTTCCATATCTTCAATCAATTTCCTCTGGACTGGCTTAGACGTCTTAGCTCGCTTGCTTTCAGGTTGAACAATGCCCAAGGCTTTCCTCTTCATAGGCAATTCAGCAGCAGCCTGGCTTGTTCCAACCTTAGCTCTAGCACTCAGTTTCTCTCTTGCAACATCAAGCATGGTTTCCTTAGAAACTCGAGTGTAGATAGGCTTCTCCACCTGAACGAACTTCGGTTTATCAAGAAAAACTTCCTTTAAGGCTTTGGATAGATTATACAATTCAGCATCCTTCTGCGCCTTTTCTTCAAAGTACGTGCCAATAACTTCCTGAGGTCTTCACCTTCATTTTCCCCTTTCTTGGCACCGTAATTTGGAAGAAATCTGGAGAATCTTTGTGTCCATGTGATATTGCTCTTTTTGCTCACACAACAGCACCTCTCTGCTATCTCGATCTTGTTCGTCTTCCACCTCTGATGTGGTTCTTAGCCACGAAAAAATTCTTCGAGAGAGATGGGCAAAAGGCGGAGAGAGCTTCTTTAAACATCTCTGTCATCTTGGTCATGAGCAATGAGCCTCATTTCCTCAGCAATGATTTGATCATCACTTCATTCCTCTCTGCGCGATTTCACCTCTAGAAATGCGGTTCTCTCGATAACTTGTTTTGATTCGGCACTTTCGGCCCGGCCTTGACTCCTCCGGCTTTTCATTAAACTTATCTTCCATGGAGGTCATCTGTGGAGGTCGAGTGTTTGGATTAGCACCGATTCAAGAGTGACTAAGGTTCTCCACCTTCTCGAGCTTGGCCAATGTTTCTTCCATCCGAAAGCAATCTTGTTCATCATTGGCTCAACCTTCTCAAGTTTCTCCATTAAGGGAGTGAGGTTGATCTCGGAACCTTCTCGCACCTTCGCGGCCGATTGATCATCTGAGGTTCGAACACAACCCGAGGGTCGGTTCGCACTGAAGCCAAATTCATCCCGAGCTCCGATCTCCAATCGAGCCTCGATCAGACATCGAACAATTCTAATTAAAGATAGAACTTTCAAAGAACTTTGGCATAATTGTTAATAGTGCCAAAAGGTACTCCGAAGAGTGCTAGCTTTCACCGAGGGTTGACCGATTCGGGGTTGATCATCACCAAGTCTCCTCCATCCGAGATCGATCCTCGGATCTCCCCCGCGGTCCCCATCTTGAGATTTGTCTCCGCCGCTAGGGGCACCAACCCCGTAGAAATTTTCCTCTCATTAACTTCCTCTCTGAACTAGCTCATCAAAATCGAAATTTTTCATCCCCGAAAGTTGTCCTCTTGAAACACGAGAACTTCGGTCGGGAAAGCTATCTCCTCATTCCACCCGCTTCCCCTCCGAATGCAGCAATGTTCAAGATCTCCGAAGAGTCCGATTGAGGATATAAACCGTCGACATTAATCTGAAGAAGATATCTTGCGGATCGGGGAATGAAATGAGCTTCGAGGGTAGCGATCAAGAATGAATCGTTCCCCCTGCTCCTCCACTTTCGGTTTCTTGACCCGCCCCTTCTTCATTCTCGGGCTCTCTAGTTTCGGTTGAAGCATCTCTTTGAAGGATCGAAAGTAACTCACTCGAGAGCTCATCAATAGTAAAAATTCTCCCGAGTCTCAAAGAAGATCTCGAAGGTTGTGCAGTCAGTCCTCGGTTTGCATCCGAGTAGGTTCAGGTCCCGAGGCACACATCCTCGGTTTGACTCTCGAGTTGGCTCTCGATTGTCTGAGCCAAACACATCTTTGGTAGGAATCTCGAGGCCTGAGTTCCTTTAAAAATTTCCTGAGAAATTTTGTCTGAACTGAGCGAAGTCTCAAGCACCTCAGAGAAGACCAGCTCCTCAGTCTGTTCTTGTGCCTTAGAGATAACATGAGCCAATACTTGCAATGGCGAATCTTGAGCGGTTTGGCCCTCAGGTTGAATCTCTTCAGAATCACTGCCATCTTCATCGGTGAGAAGCACCAATCTTCTGCGCTTGGGGGCGAGGGTTTTCTGCTTCTTCAACTTCTCACCCTGCTCCATCTTTGCTTCCAACAAAACCTTCACCCTGGTTTGTTGGGTCTCTTCAGCAGCAACATCTTTAGGTGATTCTGCTTTCTTTTCTTTCTTCCCTCTGATGGCCTGTTTCTTCACATCAATGGGCTTGAAGAGCACCTTGGACTTAGGGAATGGGGTCGAATTGGTCAAGATATCCTCCTCCTCTCTGCACATCTCCAAAATATAAGCTATTTTGGTTGCATGGTGGATCTTGCCTTTAATCGTGATCGCCCCGTCAACCTTCTTGAAGACTTTGGCTTGCTCACTCACCATCTGAATCAAAAATTTCAGCCAGTTGAAGTCGGTGGTGGGTGAGGCCTCAATCGCCGCCATCAATCGGAGCTTCGGGGTACTGATCTGCTTAAAACTCCCCGCAAGGCTCATGATGCTTTTGCTCACAATATCCATCAAAACTCGATATTGTGGCTTCAAGTGCCTCTTATGTAGTGTAGCCTCAAATTTCACAGGATTCTCAGCAATCTTATCTAAATACTCCTGCTCCCTACCCAACATATACATAGCAGGGTCCTCTCCTCTATCACAAAGCTCAAACACATCATTCAAATTCTTCGGAATAATATATAATTCCCTTTCAAAATCGATGTATTTGGATGAATGCTCTAAATGTGATACAGTAATCTTAGAATGCATACCATCCTCTTCATCTATCCTCAAATTACAGATGAATTCGATTACCTCTTTTACTCTTGATCCGGTCGGCTTGCGACGAGATAATTGAGTTTGGCCAATCGAATCATATGCAGAGCCTCCTCTTCTGGTTTGGAGTTGGTTGTGCTATCGAGCGAGACAACGAACTCGTACCAGAGCTTGTTCATTTCGGCTAATCTCTCGAATAGGGTTGGGGCCATTTTGGATATGAAGAATTTAAGCTTTAGGGTTTGGAGTTTTCTGGGCAAAGGGATTTATTTGCAGAGAAATTTGGGAACGAAGAGTTTGATAAAAAAATTGGCTTGAATGGCTTCTTGAGGAATATATAGCTTCGAGATCGTGGGGAATCACGTTGGTTAGGTGAAAAGCAACGGTTAAGATTAATCACCGATTAATCGAGTATACTGAAACGCATCTCTCCTAAAAAGTAAGCCGCCAATTTATCCTTATTGGTCAAAAATGTAATAGAGCATTTAATGACTGTTGACCTTCTTCGGAATTTCAAACGATCCCGCCCAAAATCATTCCTTAGGTGTTTTGTATTTATTGCAAATGATTACTGAGCTTCACTTAAGCAATAAATGAGTTGCATGAGTCATTACTTCTTCAGACTAATTTCTCTCTATCGGTCTTACCGAAAATCGACCTTGATAAAATGTCAATTATATCGAAAATCTTGAAAGGTTTCAAGATAACACCGAGTACCAACCTTCATGAGAAGTCTCGAAGTTTCGAGACTCGATTCAAGATTTCCATTTTATCCCGAGCTTCTCGGTGAAAATTCTCGAGAAAACTTCATGCATCCGAAAACCTTCAATTTTTCGTTTTTACTCTATACACCGATCTAACATCCCTAATTCAATCGAAAGTTCCCAAATCTTGATTCACGAAAGGTTTAGTCAAGATATCGACTCTCTGCTTATCGCATGAATTTTCTCCATCCTTATGTCCTTTTTCTCGACATGATCTCCGATGAAGTGATGTCCGATATCCACATGCTTTGCATCCGGTGTGCAATAACGGATTTTGTGAAATAGCAATGGCACTATTATTGTCACAAAAATATTGGTACTTCATCACTACAACTTTATAATCCCTTAATTGTTGTGCGAGCCAAAGAATTGAAAGCACAAAGAAATTTCCCTCGCAGCCCATGTATTCAGTTCAAGAAGATCGGGTTGCTAATCGATGTCTCTGCTTTCTTCAAAACCAAGATATCGACTACTTCCTAGAAATCGACAAGTTCCTCGTAGTGGACTTCGTCAATTCTCGCAACCTCCATAATCGAGATCCGAGTAACCGGTTAATTGAAGGTTATCATCAATCGGATACCATAATCCTCTATTCATCGTGCCATTAAGATACTTCAAGATCTTTTTGGCGACCTCCATGTGACTAAATTTTAGATTAGCTTGGTATCTTGCACATATCCCAACAAAGAAATGTTATATCCGACCTACTTGTTGTGAGATAGAGCAATGATCCAATGATTCTCTATAATCGATTGTGACTCAATTGATTTGCCTTCGTAATCGATCCATTTTGTAGTTAGTATTCATAGGAATCCTAATCGCATTGCAATTATGTACACCATATTTGGCAATCGATCTCGGTGTACTTTGCACCGGTTGATGAATATTCCTTCCTTTGATTGTTTCACTTGAAGACCTAAAAGAAATTCATCTCCCCATCATTGACATCTCAAACTTGCCTTTCATCGATTGTTGAAAACTTTTCACACGGTGATGGTTTGAGATCCAAAAATGATGTCATCAACATATATCCCGAACCAAGAAGATATCTTCCCCATCTTCTATAATGAACAAAGTTCTATCAATAAATCCCTTTGACAAAACCATGGTCGAAGAAACCGAGAAAGAGTGTCATACCATGCTCGGGTGCTTGCTTAAGACCATACAAAGCTTTTTCCGAGCAGCTCAAACTTGGTCATTCTGTTTGAAACCGGGGAGGTTGTTCCACATAAACCTCTTCTTTAAGCACACCGTTCGAAATGCACTTTTCACATCCATTTGATAGATCGTGAACTTCATGTGGGCAAAGATATGCAAGAAACAATCGATGGCTTCTAGTCTTGCAAAAGTGCAAATGTTTCATCATAATCCAAGCCTTCTTCTTGGGAATAACCTTGTGCAACTAGCCTTGCCTTGTTTCTTACAATGTTGTTGTTTTCATCTCTTTTATTCTTGAAAACCCACTTGGTTCCAATGACATTGTGCCTTTCGTGTCTATCTACTAGCTCCCATACTTCATTCCTTGAGAATTGATTCAAATTTCATCTTGCATAGAAGAATCCAATGAGAATCTTGAAGAGCTTCACCAATCTCGGTAGGTTCTTTCTCCGATAGGAAGCAGCGAGAATAGTGCACTCTCACCATGGAACCTTCTTGTTTTAACACCTTCAGCCAGATCACCCACAACTGACTTGTAGGATGACTATCTAACCATTTCCTTCTTGATGTTCCCCTTCAAGAGTATCCTCAACATTTGAAATGTTAGGTTCGATTAAATCAAGAACTTCGGGGAACAACAGAAAAGGATAAAGGGAATCATCTTCCTCAGGGAAATTCCACTCGTAACATTGTCGAGACATTTATTCCCCTTTGGTTGATAGATTCGAATTTGCCTCACCGTGACCACATCTTCATTGGCATCACATACCGAAGTCCGAATCGTGTCTGCTCAGATTGGTCACCTTTGGAGTGTTGGTTTTCCGAAATCTCACCATCCCGAGTTCCATCCTCGAACTTCTTTATTCGAAGTCCGAGTCACTCCAATCATAGGATGTGACCGACTTCTTCTTTTCGTGTTTAGTGGATGATTTATCTTTCCGCTTTAGTGCTTAATCTGTGATCCTCTTAGTCGGTTCATCTCAAGATCATGTTCCCGCTTTCTTTTCGAACACAAGTAGATTCATCAAAAACAACATGAGGTGTTTCCTCCACAATAAGGTCCTACAGTTGTAAACTCTGAAAGCTTTTATCGACTTGAATATCCTAAGAATATTCCTTCATCGACTTTTACTATCAAATGTTTTCAACCGATCTTTACCATTATTGTGTATGAAACACTTGCAACCAAACACACGAAAAAGAAAAGAAACAAGAGGCTTCCTTTCATTCCAAAGCTCATAGGGTGTTTTGCCTTGACTCTTAATCAAGATAGATCCGTTTCCGAGAGTAGCATGCAAAGTTGTTGGCGGCCCAAAAACCTTTTAGGAATATCGCCCAAATTTATCATAGTCCTTGCAAACTTTTTTCGAGTCCTCCGTTCCTTCTTTCAAAGAACACCATTTTGTTGAGGGTCCTTGCGGTGATGTTTCATGTGAAATTCCATTTGTTTTTAATAATCGATATGATATGATTTATAAATTCCTCCTCTTGTCGATCCGATTTTGACCACACTCGATTTTTTCTCAATCTTGAGCCTTTTTTAGTAATTCTCGCGGCTTTATCTCGAGTCTCTTTCTTCGAAAAGAATATGACCCAAGTATATCTTGAGTAGTCATCAACTACTACCAATGTGTATTTCCTCGCCATTAGTGCTTCTTGGTGTTATAGGACCAAAAAGATCCATATGCAAAAATCGGAAGTGTTCACAAGAGAAACATCTACTTTTGCTTTTAAATGATGCTCTAATTTGTTTTCCTTTCGCACGATCACAAATATGTTCCTTGTCAACACTTCATTAAAGCAACCCTCTTACAAGAGCTAATCTTGCAAGCTTATTCGTGGTTTTGAAATTTAGGTGATTCATTCTTTTATGCCATAACCAATCGGTATCTCAGGAACTTTTAGCAACCAAACATGTATCTTTAGGAGTTGAACTCCAATCGAAGAGATACACATTTCCTTTTCTTGTACCAACAAGAATATTTTCTTTGTTGTATCATCTTTCACATAACATAAGTTCTTAGAGAACTCAACATTAAAACCCTTATCATAGAATTGGCTTATTGAAAGCAAATTATGCTTCAATCCAGATACATATGAAACACCATGGATATGAATCGAAATCAATTTCCAAAGTTCCATATCCTTCATCCTCCCTTGAGTTATCTCCAAAAGTGATCTCAAGGGCCTCTTTGTTCAACATAGTCACCGAGTATCTTCTTGAATCTGTCATATGTCTTGAGCATCCACCGCCAAGATACCATACATCGTGGGCCTTTTCATCTCTGCTTTCATCGGTCTTTATGTGATCTTTAATCACTCGATGCCCTTTGCTTTCCTCCCCCGAAAATAGATCAATTTTTAAGTACCCAATTTGTGTAGGGTCCTACAAGGTTAGATGTACCTTTCTATCCAAATCGCTGACAACTCTAATCACTTTAGAGTGGCTAATTTGTCTTCCATAAACATCAACATACACATCTACTACTCTGGATGCCTTAGCGGGTTTTTCTGTGTATGTGTCTTAGCTTTAGCATGAACATGGGCTTTTGAATTTTTCTTTGTTCAGCCTTCATTCATTTGCTTTTGGCTTCTGTCAAACGGTCTAAATCTTTGTTGACTCGTTCGAATAACCTTTACCCATAAGCAAGTGGGGTTCAGGTTATGCAGACCGAAATCTGGGTCTTTCAAAGATACCGAGGACTTGGTCTCTCCGATTGAGAATGTCTCTGCTAAGTGTTTCTCATCCGAGGATTCCTCCCGATGGTTCGATGTAGAGCCTTTCGTGTTTTGCATTCTTAGCCCCGAGGCTTTGAAGTACTTTGCACGAAACTTTCCAATCTGAGTGCTCGGTTTTCTAGCCTTCACCGAGGTTTGGGCTTTCCCACCGATCATTCGGTTTCTTTGAGACCATAGGTCTTTTTTCCCTTGTCTACAACCTTTGGCATTACTTGATTTTGAAGTGTAGGTGCCACCGGTTTTACAAAGATTGTCTTCTTGCTACTTGATGCAACATTCGAGATGACCTTGTGAGGTTCCCGAATGTATCCCAATCCGGATTTTATAGTGGCGCATCTCTGGTAACTCAATTTCATCTATTACTTTAGATGCGATTTTTAATAGAGTTAACTTCTTCTCGCGCACTATCCTCACAGCCTACGTAGAGTTTCATGCTTCTCGGAGAGGTCATTGAACTTAGTCCCGATTAGTTGAATCTCTTGGTGGATTTCTCTAATTTTTCGCTTAGGTCATTATCAACTTCTCTTTCTCTCGAGAGTTGTACTTTCGTAACATCCATTCAAGAGTCTCCCATTAATTGAGAAGTGATTTCAAAGATTGCTGAGTCTTTCCATTTTAGAATTTCAAATTTTTCGCCTTATTCTCGCTTCTTGAGTTTCATTTAGCGTTCTTGTAAAACAAAGATAGTCCTTCATCGATTCTCAAAAGAATCCATCAGGTCAAATTATTTGCTTTACGTTGAACTTGACAACTCTTGTGCTAGTGTAGGAGCAACAACAACGAGAAAGAAGAGTTTACCTCCTCAATGGCCATCGACAAATGTCATCACTTTCACTTTGTCTCGAGAATATTTCATCCAAGAGCTAGATCCTCCTCAAAATGTTCTTCTTCTCGCAACCATGGCCTTTTGCTAGAGAACTTCTTGTCTCTTTTAGCTTGCCTTTCTCTTCTCTCCTTAAGACTCAAATCCCACAATCATAATTGGAAGTGACCTTTCTTTTTTGGCAATTGTAAAGATCTGTTGGTATCATCATCCCGATCACTTTCTTTCTTTGGACTTGAGTCCTTCCTCTTGGATGAAGATCCCTCAAATTTTCGTGTCTTTCTTCTTCTCGGTTGATCTCGTCCTCGTGTTTCTTCTCGGTACTGTGATTCCTGTAATAGCTTTTTGTATTTTCCAAATCTACTACTTAAGTCTTTTCAAACCTCCTTGCCATCGGTCTTAGCTTTTCCTCAAGCTCATCCCGATTTTTTTTTGGCATGGGGTTCTCGAAATCTCTAGTTTTATTGTTTTTTATCTTTGGCTTTTAAAGCCACATTCTTACTAGATGATGAATCATCTTTGTCATCGACCTTTTTGGATTTCTTATCAATTACAAATTCATAGGCCTTCAAATCGAGAGAAGACTTGTTAAGATGGCATTGAATTAATGTTCTTGGTGTTTTCAATCACCATTGCATGAATATCCCATTTCTTAGAAAGACCTCTAAGAATTTTCAATGCAACTTCTCTTTGTGGATATTTCTTTCCAAGTGCATTTAGATCATTCATGATGCTAGTGAATCGACTTCCAATTTGTCTATTGATTCACCATCATCCATTTTCAAAACTATCAAACTTTCCAATTGCAACCGAAAGTTTGTTTTCCTTGATATGATCTCGTGCCTTGCACATTACAACTAATTGTATCCCAAATTTCTTTGGCAAGATTGCGTTGAGAGATCATTCCCATCACACCATAATCAATAATCTTTGATAGTGTGTCTTTAGCAATGTAGTCTAGATTGACTAACTTTCTCTCCTCGAGTCGGGTTGGTCATCGACTTAGGAAATTCTTCTCTAGATCAATTCTCTCATCTTCGCTCCTCCTCCGGATTCACCACAAGAAATTGGAATGGTCCTTGAGAGACCACTCTCCACATACGCCATGTTTAGAATACATGTGAGCCAAGATTCTTAGTCTCCATAAATCATAGTTCTCCAATCGAGAACATGGGAAGTTTCTTTAAGACATTTTAACCGAAGTCTTTTAAGAATTCAAAAATAAGATCAATTCGATAGACCACAAGTATTTTTAGCAAATAAAACTTTGGTCAACAAAGTTAGGGTCAAGTTGAACCAACCGCCTCGATACCACTTGTTGGTCCCTATGAAAACGAAGTCTTACACGTGTATGGGGGAGAATACACGTGTTCGTTTTTTAAAACTTTTTCATCGAGGTCACTTGGGTCGATAATCTCAAGATTAGGTCCCCGAGAAGCACAAATCACTCTCGAGTCAAAGTCTATCGAGACAAAGTGATCCCGGAAATTCTTTAAAACCTCGATAATCCCAACCGAAGTCCTCGAAAGTGTCGAGATCCTGAGTTGCTTGGATCGAGATATCTAACTTCTTCAACCCTCGTAAGAGCAAGTTCGGTTTGGTAACTATCTGTTCTAGCTTACTCGGATCGTCGTGAAATGGTTGGCCCTTTAGTTTATACTGCTTTTAAAGCTTTCTTTGAAAACCTTCCTTTAATGGAATAGTGATTAGCCGTGATTCAATTACATGCAACTTCCAAATGGATTGATTCCAACCGAAATATCGGTGAAAAATATGCTTTCAAACTTCAAAGATGCAACACTTGATTAAAGCATAAAAAAAAGCAATAAACAACACAACAATTATAGTGGTTCGTAGACTCAAGCTCCTATGTCCACTCTCTCTCGATCCTCGAGAAATTCACTAATTACTTCGAGCTTTTTCGACTACCTCACGTAGTTTACTTACTCAACTTCGGCCTGAGCTTTCCGACTACTCCACGTGGTTTACTTACTCAACCCGACCTTGAGCTTTAGAACTACCTCCGTAGTTTACTTACACAAACACAAACAAGCTTTCGACTACCTCCGTAGCTTACTAACTTCTCCTCTAGAGCTTTCGACTACTCCGCGTGGTTTACTAACTCTTTACAACTCTTCTCACCAACAAACACACTCCAACTACCTTTTCAATGGTTTGGGGTTTCTCGTTGGTTTCAACTAGATGAGATATCCTTTACAATGAAGTACAATGCAAAGGGTTAGGATATCTCGACTAAGCTTGAATATGTCTATCAAGCTAGGCTTAGTTTAGTGAGCTCTCTTCAATATAAAAGCACTTGGGAAATTCTAAGTTTTTTAAAGTGCTTTAACTTTTGCGATAATAAGTTTGAGCTTCGAGTTGCTTATAAATTTCCCGTAACCTTACAATGTAGAGGGTCACCAGTATTTATAGGCATACACCAAGGTCACTTTTGAAAACTATCCGTTGGAGAGATAGCTTCGTGAGTTTCCTCTTATGGTGTGTGAGGAACGGCTATATTTAGGGTTTGAAACTCCCTAACACGTTTTTGTAGCAATAGCCTTTCATGTACCGGTCTTCACTTTGTTTTGCGATCTGAACTTTTTGTTCTTGACATCTTTTTTTCAAATGACACATCATCGCCGATTAATAGAATGGTACATGATGTTGTCTTCCTCTTTTTGACTTTTGTCTCCGCTTAAAAGTGGACACCTTCAATGACTCTTTTTGGTTACAAACTCGAAGTTTGATATAACCTTAACAACACTTTTGACTTAGTTCCTTTTGTCTGCATTTGAATGTCTTGGCAAATATCTATTCTTCTAAGGAATCACGATCTTCTCGGTATTGCATCCTTCAGATAGATATATTCAGTGCCTCGGAACATTGAGTTATCATCGAGCATTCAAGACATTACCGAAATCATCGATAATTGCTTTGTGCCTTCAGTATTTTGATCTTCGCTTGATCTTGCGTCTTCAGAGTCTTCTGAGTCTTCAAAGTCTTCAGAGTCTTCGAGTCTTGATTTATCTTGGACCGATATCTTTGAGTCTTCATGCTTTAGTCTTCGCCTCGGTTTCATCCGAAGCCAAGATCTCGATTTCACAATCGAGTCTTGATTCTCGGTTTCATCGAAGTTCGTAAACTTCAGCCATATCAAACTTTGAAAAATATACCGAGTTCTTCTTAATCTTCGAATCCTAATCGATCTATATCTGTACGACTATACATTTTGCGGATATCATCCTCGAATACTCTAAAAACCTAATCCTCGACTAACTATCAAGATTATCCCGAACATGTCATATTTCGGGTTTTTGGGATCTAATCAAAATCATATATCTTTATTAAATTCATCTCCCAACACCATCAATTTCTATTATTAATCAACTTTCTCATAATTATTAATTTTTGAAACGCCCCAAATTTAAAAATAACATAATTATTAATTAAGGGGTGATTTTAATTTTAGTTGTAACATTTATCAATTATATAACTAATTATTTTAAAACTATTTATATATCTAATGTATTATAGTATTATTTATTAAATTTATTTTTAGAATTTTATATAAATTTTATTATGTGTATATATAATATATATTACATATAATATGCATATATATAAACAAGTATCTGAGTCATCCGATTTTTTCTCGACTGTTCAACCGGTTGAACCAGTGACCCAGTAACCCAATTCATTGTCCGGTTAAATGCCCGACATACTTATAAATTATTTTTTATAAAAATTATTCTTTTTTAAATGATATACTTTATTTTCAGCTTTCTCTTAATAATTCTGTATTAGAGTTTATGATAATTTATTTTATTTTCAAATATAAAAAATTGAAAATTGTAAAGCTTAAAATGAAAGACATAATTTTTAGATGAGGTTAGTTTTGACTTTTAAGTAAATTTTTTAAAATGATTTCTTTAAGAAATTCTTAAAATAGTAAAGTGTGTGTATTTTAAACATTTTCGTGGAGGAAAAATTAAATTTATGTCAAATTAATGTGTAAGAGCAAATGATATACATATAATACGATGGACCACAACTCACCATTCACAAACGGGTGCCCCATTTCACTATCCCATCCAAGGAATTGGTCGCACCTTGGAAGTGCTTACACCACTAGGCCAACTCCTAAGGAATAAAAAAATTGATATTTATGTTGTATTATATTCCCTCCGTCCCATAAAAACGTGCACACCTCTTTAGCATCGAGTTTTTGTGAGCGAGTTGTTTATTAGTATTTCAAATGATAAAGTGATTTTTAAAGAAGGGTATTATAGATCTACCTCTCATCTATTGCATGCATCTTTAAAATTTATTTTATCATTTCAAATACTAATAAAAACATCGCTCGCAAAAACACGTGAAAACAGTAAACGTGCACGTTTCTTTGGGACGGAGGTAGTAATATTTCTTTTTGGAAAAATGATGACTCGAACGTATGATCTCACGACGTAGATAATGGTGTTCTAACCGCTTGATTTATTCAAGTTCGTCAGGTGAGAGAATTAATTTTAATTTAAAGTGATAAATAATTTATAAATAGTGATGATAGGTTTTACATTTTCAAAGTAAAGTCAGATTAATTTAGATTTATAGCCTGAAGGTTTCTAATACCTAAAACAAACTATCACCTTAGAAAATGTAAGATCATTTATTAGCTAGCATAGAAATCATTTTACAGAAAATTTAATTGTTGTAGAGTTTGACCAATTTAATAAATTTAGCGGTGCAAATAAGCCCAGTACGCATCTTTCTCTCATTGTATTGGATTTAACATTATTCACTCGAATTGTAGCTATTAAAAGAGAGTATGCATGCATCACTATCAAAATTATTTCGTCTAGTGAGATTTCTTCTTCAAGTGCCGGTGACGTTTAGGTAGCGGATACAACAATATTATTAACTACCAAAAACTAATTAAAACTACACACGATTCAAACAGTCCGTAACGCAATTGTGTAGCATCTTTTCTTTTTTAGCACTCGTTATATTATTGTTAACGTTATTGGTAATGTAGGAGAGTGAGTGATTATAGTCACCTAAAATTGTGTGCATAAACAATTTAGAGTATTTTATTTTTTTTATTATATTAAATAAGCTCTGAAAAGTTATAAGTTAAAAGTTGAAATTAAAGGGTGCTTTTGATAAATTATGAGCATTTCTTAAGTATTATTAATTTTTTTTACAAATATTATCAATTTCTTTTTGAATTTTTTTACAAATACCATCAATTTCTATTATTAATCAACTTTATCATAATTATTAATTTTTGAAACGCCCCAAATTTAAAAATAACATAATTATTAATTAAGGGAAGATTTTAATTTTAGTTGTAAAATTTATCAATTATATAACTAATTATTTTAAAACTATTTATATATCTAATGTATTAGAGTATGCATGCATCACTATCAAAATTATTTCGTCTAGTGAGATTTCTTCTTCAAGTGCCGGTGACGTTTAGGTAGCGGATACAACAATATTATTAACTACCAAAAACTAATTAAAACTACACACGATTCAAACAGTCCGTAACGCAATTGTGTAGCATCTTTTCTTTTTTAGCACTCGTTATATTATTGTTAACGTTATTCACTACTACACATTTAAGCTTGCACAACAAGACTTGGACAATTTTTTTTTAAATGAAATTCTCCAAGCTATAGCTTGGAGAGCGGTTTTAATAAAAAAAAAAAAAGAATTGATAGGGGTTTTCAACCGCTGTCCAAGTTTAACACTTAGACAGCGGTTGAAAACTGCTGTGCAAGGTTTTAGACAGCGGTTCCAAACCGCTGTCCAAGTGTTCGGAAAATTTTAATTCAAGGTCAAATTGCGAACCAGACTTCAATTTTTCCCCAAATTAAATCAAGCGTCTCCTTCCTCTAACCTAATCGAACTCCGTCGCTCGTCCTCCCATTCCGCCGCCGCCGTCGTCTTCCCATTACCTCTTATATTTCCCCAAATCGTGAACCATGCCCTAGCCTCCTCCTCCCTTTCCCCAAATCGAACCAGAAGCCCTAGCCGTCGTCTTCCCGCCGTCGTCTTTCTCCTTCTCCCGCTGCGGCATCAGGCAAGAGCCCTAATTTCCTTCAAACCAAACCACTAGCATAACTTGGTGTTTGATAGTATTAACGTAGAAGTTTAGGTTGAGGTTGGTGTTTGATACAAACCACTAGCATAGTATTAACGTAGAAGTTGATAGCATAACTTGGTGTTTGATAGCATAACTTTCCGATTCATTTGAGAATTGAGGTTGGACTAAATTGGTGATAAATTAACGTAGAAGTTTGATTAATTGGTGTATATATATTGGTGTATATATATTGGTGTTTGATGCACTCAAGGTGTTTGATAGTATGCTTGTGTGAGGATTTAAGCATAAATTAGTGTTAATTTATTAGGATTAATGTTGTTAGTATTAGAGATGAACAACTTGTTAGAGATGAATATATATATATTGTGTGGCTTGACTTGATTTTTTATGCTAACTTAGATATGAACAATTGATGCACTCAAGGTGTTTGATAATATGCTTGTGTGAGGATTTAAGCATAAATTAGTGTTAATTTATTAGGATTAATGTTGTTAGCGTTAGAGATGAACAACTTGTTAGAGATGAATATATATTGTGTGGCTTGACTTGATTTTTTATGCTAACTTAGATATGAACAATTGATGCACTCAAGGTGTTTGATAATATGCTTGTGTGAGGATTTAAGCATAAATTAGGATTAATACATTAGGATATATTTTGGTTATATTAATTTGATGATTTGGTGAATGGATAGTAGTGTGTTGCTTTAGATGATTAATGATGGTACATTAGGTTATATACATTGTTTTGAGATGCAACAAATCCTTAGATACAAACCTTAGGTACTACCACATTCTATATGTAAGTTTTATACATTAGGATTGTAATACTTTTAGGTTTAATACATTAGGATATATACATTATCTTGAGAAACACTTCATATTGCCTTTTCTATAGGCATCTCTAGTTCTATATGGATCGAAAAGTGGGTTCGAAAGCGGATCGATTATCGATGAGTATAGTAATGGGGTGAAAAGATTTTTGTAATCATGCAATTAGACATCGCACCGCCCTCGGTACATTCCATGTCCGTGTTGGAAATGTATGAATGGAAAAACCGTTAGTGGTCGAGAAAGTCTGTTTGACCACTTGATGATTCATGGTATTCATAAAACATACACCATTTGGACATATCATGGTGAGGGAAGAGATGGATGTAGCTCAAGCAACCTAGAAACTGACTTTAGGTTTGAAGATACAGTGGATGCGGATATTTTCGATGATGTACTGACTGTTGATACATCAAGTGGGGATGACGATGATCTGTGAGATCACCCTTATATGTCAGAGAAGTTAAGGGATTCTGCTAGATTACCACTGTGGCCCGGGTGTAAGAAGGCAACAAAACCGTCACCGTGTTGATATTGTTCAACCTAAAAGCTAAATTTCACCGCTTGTCCGATGAGTGCTTCACAAGTATGCTGGAAACAGTTAGTGGTCTATTGCCTGATGGAAATGTACTGCCTAAGAGAGCATATGATGCTAAACAAATGCTCAAGTCCATCGGGTTAATACATCAGAAAATTCATGCTTGTCCCGGTGATTGTATCTTATTTCGAAAGAGTATGCAGACCCTCGATAATGTCCCAAGTGTGGACTAAAGCGATATAAGAAAAATAAATCTCTCCCTGAAGGTGATGTGGTACTTTCCAATAATACCAAGATTCAGAGAATGTATAGCAAAATTTGTGGATGCTAGAAATTTAAAATGGCATCATGATGATAGGATCAAAGATGGAATGCTAAGACACCTCTTTGATTCACCCCAAAGGAAGACATTCGATGTCAGGCATCCAGAATTTGGCACCGAGCCACGACACTTACGTCTTGCACTCTCAACTGACGGAATGAATCCGTTCGGTATCCAAAGTACCAACCACAGTACATGACCAGTGATTCTGTTAGTTTATAATCTTTCACACGAGTTGTGCATGAAGCGACTTACATGATGTTGTTTATGTTGATATCGGGACCCAAACAACCCCGGTAACGACATAGATGTATATCCGCTCCTTTGATAGAGGACTTGAAGCTCATGTGGGATGAGGGTGTCGATGTGTATGATGCTTGTAGAAAGGAGAATTTCAAGTTGAAGGCCATCTTTGTTTGGAACTATCAATGACTTTCCGCTTACGGGAATCTATCTGGATATAGTGTGAAAGGGGCCGATGCATGTCATTGTTGTACCAAGAAGACACAGAACAATGGCCGATGCATTCGATGGCACAATTGAGACAGGAGAAGCACCACGTATATTGTCAGGTTCGGATTTATTGAATGAGATGAAGAATATCGACACACAGTACAGAAAGATCTTAACAAAGAGTGTCCCCACTAGCGGTTGGAAGAAGGAATCAATTTTCTTTCAATTGCCCTATTGGAAAGAGTTGTATGTTGTACAACTTCATTGATCTAATGCACGCAATGAGAAGAACGAAGCACTTTTTGCTCAACACTCTCCTAGGCGATAAGAAGTCCAAGGATGGTTACAATGCAAGAATGGATATGATTGATATGGGAATAAGAGCGCGTAATTAAAACCTATGCCTAGAAAGGGGTTAACCGTTTCTTTACCTCCGCAGACACACCTTGTGTTGGGATTATACTGAAAAGTATGCTTTTTACTTTGTATAATCGAAACTGAATTTCCAGACTTATTTACTAAAATAAATTGTTTATCACTGATGCTTTCACTACAGGAAATCGCACATTTCGTGATTTTAAATTTTTGACGACACAAATATTCGTCACATTATGTTACCTAAAGGTGACAAATTTATTTTTCGTCACTAAAAGTGAGAATTTGTGACATTTTATTTTTGTCACTATCGGTGTTTTTTTTTTTCGTCATGAATTTAAAATTTTCATGACAAAAGCAAGAAATTGGGCCGCAATAAACGTTGGTGACGATATGCATAATTTTTAGTGACGAAATTCAACGTCATGAAAAATAGTATTTTATGACAACTATATGTTTTGTCATTATTTATTTAAATGAATTGGTGACGCACTTAATTCGTCACAAGTTTATTTTTGTGACGATCGTCATTGTAATTAGTGATTTATCATAGTGGTCATATAATATAAAAAATTTCATGATTTATTTTATGTTTCGTCACTAATTGTTCATAGTAATTAGTGACATATTCTTTCGTCACCAATATTGATATATAGTGACGATTAAAAAATTATTTTTAATGACACACTTATTTCGTCACAATATTATTCAAAGGATTTATCTTAATTTTAATTTGTGATTTATCACTATTGGTCATATAATATAAAATGTTCATGACAATTTTATGTTTAAATCATTAATTGTTCATAGTAATTAGTGACATAGTATTTCGTCACCAATATTTATACATGGTGACGATTAATAATTTTTTTCATATAAAATATAGATTTTATTAAATAAAACAGTGAATATATAATTTATTAAAAAAATTCTGGAAAATGAAATTAATGGCAAGTTAAACAAAAATTTGGGGTGAGAGAGGTTTGAACCCTCGACCTTGAGGTTACTCACAAAATATGACACCAACTGTGCCACCATCCCATATGCGAGAAGAGGATTAAAAACGATGAGAAAGAAACAAAAATTCTCAAATTCTGGAAAATGAAATTAAAGGCAAGTTATAATCAAAAATTTAGGATGACAAAGGCTCGAACCCTAGACCCTGAGGTTTCTCAGGGGTGTCGAGACCAACTATGCACACAAAGTTAGGTGTTATTGTGGTGAGGAAAACAATTTTAGCCGGATACGATATGAGTTTGAGAGGTGATGAAGAGAAAAGAGATTCAATTTTGGAAGGCAAAAACTTGTTTGAGACCCTCTCCTCCGAGACTATTAAGAGTGATAAAATGAATCCTCCATCCGCCTTTGAAATGAATTGGGGATCGAAGTTTTCATCGAAATAACACGATGAAATCGGGTTTGGGATTGAGTTTTCGATAGAAACTGGATATTGAAATGAATTTGGTGTTAAGTTTTCGATAGAAATTGGGGATCGAATGATGAAATGAATTGGGTATGATCGAGCAAATGAAATGAATTAGTGTATTGCTGACCGAGGTCGAACAACATTTCGCTAACTCCATCATCTTCTTCATTGTGGTCTTCGTCTATCGGATCACTATCAAGTCTTGTACCCACGTCACTTAATCTAGGCTCACCATGATAAAACCACGAATGTACGTTGATCTATCCCATTCTCCAATACATGATGCATAACCTCTATTTGACCTTTAAATGTTAAGTTCAAACATTTTTGACAAGGGCATCGAACATCACACGTTGGACCCATATGAGTTTTAATAAATTGCATAAAACTCTTTACTCCATCTACATAACTTTTAGACCACTTGGTATCACGCATCCAACTCTTGTCCATTTTGCACTACACCAATTAAATGGAAAAAGGATCACATATATATTAAATCCTGCCAATATATCCAAACTAACACCCATATTGTCAAAGTTTCAACTTTTGATCTATTATTCACAAATCCTAAAATTTCAGAAATATATAAGTATATATATGACTCTTTCCAAGTTATGGACATGCTGAAATAGATATAACAAGTAATGGACCAGAATTATAACAAATTCAATGTAGCTTTCTTATCAGAATTATAACAAGCATGAACTGGTATAACTCCAATTTGAAACTCATAAGGCTACTTAAGACAAAATAATATATTTTTTTTTCAATTTGCATCTAACTTCTCTCGTTCTCAACCCTAAATAAAAAATAAGGTATCATAGCAATAAAATTCACTGAACAATGAAATGTAGTTGCGTCAATTTCTTCTTCAATTATGATGAAGTCATTTAACTACCAGACAAATAAGAGAAGCAATTACCCTTTCTGAGAAATCGCGCGCGGGACTGAGAAATCGCCAGAAATTGAGGAAAAGGAAATTGAAGATGTAATGACCTAATTCGTGTATTTGTGTATGCAGCCGGAAATTGAGGAAAAGGAAAGAAGAATTGTTTCAAATAAGGAACCATTCTCAAAAGAATTACTAAAAGAATCTGAACTTGTGAAATCTAAACTATGATACTGACGAAGAAAAACTCATAAGCAGTATAACATCTAGCTAAATAACTATAGCAACCAAAATTCCTAATGTCCTTCAAATTCTGGAAAATGAAATTAAAGGCAAGTTATAATCAAAAATTTAGGATGACAAAGGCTCGAACCCTAGACCCTGAGGTTTCTCAGGGGTGTCGAGACCAACTATGCACACAAAGTTAGGTGTTATTGTGGTGAGGAAAACAATTTTTAGCTGGATACGTATGAGTTTGAGAGGTGATGAAGAGAAAAAGAGATTCAATTTTGGAAGGCAAAAACTTGTTTGAGACCCTCTCCCTGTGAGACTATTAAGAGTGATAAAATGGATGTGCATGGTGAGAGATTATGTGATAAAAATGTGAGGACCACCTTTGCAGATAAGAGCACATTGCTACTGCAGAAATCCTAGTGCAGAAATTAAATTAATGCTAGAATCTTATATCAGGTTAAATTAGATAATTTTGAACTAATCATATGCACCTCAACACCACACCACTGTCTAAAGTATGATCCAGTCCATGAATAAAGGCTAATATCTTTTGCCTGAAACATATTTATCCAGCATTATTTTATACATGATTTCACTGTTAACCTTTGACTTCTAGTATATGTCAATATAAACATCATTTGGTTTCATTTTAACACCATATGGATAACTAAATTCCAGAATTATATGTATGATTTGGAAGAATCTAAAGAGAATTAAAGATTAAAAAAAAACTAATAGAAAACTAAGAGTTCCACTCACCGCAAGGAAGCCGTACTTGATGAAGAGAGAAACTGTAGTAGTTGATTGATGCAGAAGCCGGAGAAGCCGCTTCGTAAGTGAATTCGAATTCAGTTATTACTCCGGCGAATTCGTTTACGGTGGTCACGATCTCGCTATGGTCGGAACTCGGAAGTGAAAATTAGGGCGGTTTTGGATTGAAGAGAAAGGGGCAAAAGAAGGAACAAGCAATTAGCCCAGCAACACTGGTTGGGAAATATTTACGACCTTGTTTTTTTTTTTTTCTTTTTAATTAATATACCTTTTGGATTTTTTTTCTTTCCACAACCTGATATATATGTGTACATTATTTTCCTTTAACTTTCACAGTTCCACTTTGTCTATATTGTCTTTTTTTACGCAGGCATAAGTTATTAATTTGTCAAGTTGTAGAAAAAATCTATTTAAAAAATGTGATGTGAAATTATATGTTCTTAATGTATAAACGTTTAGTTTTTTTTTTTTTTCAAAAAAAAAAAAAATACGTTTAGTTTTTTTATTTGTTATTGTTAATCTTTTATTATATTATATTATGTGTATCTTTATAATTATGTGAAATTAATTTGATTATATTTTTTAAATTTTGTAATATGAGACATTTAAAATAAACATATTCATATTTAATGGCATGTACCAGTAATTAATGTGTATGCATATCTAAAAAAAAATTATTTTGTATGAGTGTGGCTAAACATATCTTTATAAATAAACATATATAATTTATATTAAATTTTTACTTTAAATAATTTTAGTGAGAATGCACAATTTTGAGACGAAATAATTTGGTTGAATTGAGATTTGCGCAGATTGATGTGGTTTCGCCACATACACTGAATCAGGTTCACTAATATATAGGTTGAATCAGGTTTACCAATATATAATATTAAGATTATTCCTAGATATTTAAAAATATTTTATTTATCATAAAATATATCCTACATATTAAACATAAATTACATCCTTAAAATTTTAAATATCTTTTTATAAAAGGTAAAAATAAATGAAAAAAATACATAAAAGATAATTTGTAAGTAATAAATAATTAATCTTTTGATATGAAAATAAAGTTAATTATCAATTCCTCGATGACAAAAAATAATATAAGACTTGGTATGCTGTGAAACTTGTTCACTGAAAAATTGGTTCTTTTTTTAACAGGCATAACATTTCAGTTATCACGACTAATATCATTTTGTAATATAAGTCACACCCTTCAGTTATCACTACTAATACTCATGTTATAATATAAGTCATACTCTTCACTAATATAAATAATACCATTTATAATAAAAAGTTGTATCCTTCAATTATCACAACTACTCCCTCATCCCCAAAGCAAAACACGGCCCAATAAAAAAATTCACATTATTGAATTTTCTGAATGAAAATTTACACAAAATAAAAGGAGACACATTTGCATAAGACCGTCTCACTGTAAGATAGGGCATAAGACATTATATTCTCGTGTTTAATTTGAGCGAGTTGTTTATTAATATTTGAAATAATAAAGTGATTTTTAAGTAAAATAGAATTTAATATTGATTCGAGTTCACAGAATATTAAGTAATAAAATGACTCGTGATAATTTTATGCATAACAGTGATAATTTTTTTACATAATAATAATATTAAGTAAAATAGAGTTTAATGTTGATTCGGGTTCACAATTTTTTTTGTCAAAGTATTATAACTTATATTTATAATATAAATTTAATGACATGTACCAATTTACATTACAAATTAAACCATCACTACTTACTGCTCCTCTGTCCTATTTTAGACGGTCCATTCAATTTTTGACTCGTATTTTAGTGAGCGATTTGTTTATTAATATTTGAAATGATAAATTGATTTTTAAGGTGAGGTATGATAGTCCTACCCCTCATCTATCCTACACAAGAATTGAGCGACATTGGGTGCAGGGGGAGCACTGGACTCACCTGAACTCTTACGAAATTATATAGTATAATATATATATATATATATATATATATATATATATATATAGTTATATTTTATTCTTAATAAGTAATATTGTTAAAATTGGTTCATGTCTCTTTGTTAATGTCATTCTATCAATCATGCACCAGGTTTCAATTTTTGTTTGTCACACTTTCGATCCTTTATTATTTTAGGTTTCAATTTTTGTTGAACACATTTTCGTTTATTTTTTTTCTTTCTTTTAGTACAAATTATTTGGGGTTAAATATTGAACATCTTCCTTTAATCATGAATCAGATTGAGGTAGTTTTTTATCACACTTATTATTGAAACCACAATTTTTAATAATTTAATTTTAAATATTTTTCTATGAATATTTTTTACTAAATTCACATTTTTTATTTGATTAATCAATTTATATGTATATAATTTTTTAAGAGAATGAGATCAGGATTTCAAATACTATTATATAATTATATTAATTAAACGAACTCTAATGTAATAAAATTAATTTTTAAACTATATATATATATTATAAAAATATATTTTAAATTCTTTTTATTTTATTTCATTAAGTTCTTTTTATATTTTAAATTCTTTTATTTTTAAAACTGTGTTCATACATGAACTCTATCATTGTTATGTGTAAAATTATCATCATTATGCACAAAAACTTTTTACCGTTTAAAAATATAAAAATATTTTTACACAAAGATTGTTTTTGTACATAACAATTATAGTTTTTATACATAGCAATGAGAGTTTTTGTATGTAATAATAATACTTAAATAACCGAGTCCATAGCATGAACCAGGTCTATACACGTTTCTGTCATATATTTTTACCATCATATACAATATTTTTTAACAATATAGTAAGTATAATGCTAATTAGTATTACGAACGCAAAACACATTTTAAATTTCATGTCTACATAAAAATAATATTTTATTTAAAGGATTGCAATACTTTATTCTATAAATATAGAAAGAATTGTTTATGTCCAAATTAAATAAACAATTATTATTCAATTTAACTAATGAAGATTTTCAGCGCCATCCCAAAAAATTTGTGAGCCAAAAAAATTTGCCAAAAATCTGAGCGCCACTCCAAAAAACTTTGGAGCCAAAAATATTTGCCAAAAAATTCCAGCTGGCCTTTCGAAAAATTTTTAAGAGTTTTTCAAATGTTATTTAGGAAAATCCCTAAAAAATAGCTTTGGTCCTTCTTTCAATACCATATATATCATATGTGCAAAATTAATTCCTTAAATTTCGTATCAAATCATCTCATTGTAAAAACCATATATATATAACTCATAATATACGCAACAAAAAACATGTTCCTCTCTTCCTCGATCGTGTGCCATATAAACTGATTCCATCCTGTGTAATTCGTATTTCTTGAGGTCAGTGGAACCTAATTTTTCTTTTAGTTTTTTTAATCTTTAATTCGCTTTAGATTCTTCCAAATTATTCATGGACGCAATCATACTTCTATATGTGTTTATGTAAAATTGCCTTTGATAATGCTGTGTAAAATTGTTCTTTTTTTTTGTTGTTGATTTTACGTTCTTCATGCTTTATGTAGTTGTTGGTTATATTGTTCATAGTTATAATTACAAAAATGATTTTCTAGCAGACCGTCTCATATATTTAAATACTAGAATATATTTGAATTATCAAACTAAATCGGAACCAAAACTTGGGTAGCTAGGTTTGGACTCTAATTTGAACACTTATTATAATTTAATTTGATCAAATAATATATACAAGTTGGGGATCTTCGCCTAATTCGATCCTAGTGAAGAGCTATCTACTATCTTTGGTGTGCAGGGTACTAAGAGAACCCCTTAAAAAGGTTATGAATATGGTAGTTTAGGTTATATGTTAATTGGTGGTTTTCTGGTAATATTTTTAAATGAGACAGAGCTTTTACAGACTCATATTTCATCTATTTAAATGTAATTCTGTTTTTTTATGTTTTGACCGAGTCTTATTTACATTCATTGCTCATTTTGCTAATCCAAGATTGCAATATCATTAAACTTTTGTGATATTGTCATTGTTTTGTTCTTCCGTATTTTTCATATGGCTCCTGAGGTCCATCAAACTTGAAACGAAAACGCAATTTTGTTTCTATAATGATCTTAAGGGACAACTTAATAGGGGAAAAGGGATAGGAGGTCAAAATGATACACCTAACTCAAAAATCGAAAAGAGATGCAAATGCAAATAATCCCGAACACCGGCTTATCCCACTTTGTCAAATTTAGCACCTCGGTCTTCCGGAATACTACCGAAGATGAAACCTCTCCAATACCATCCGTGGAGAGCATTCAAAGATGCATCAAGTGAAGATGTTGTTTTGCAAATGTTGAAGTACAATTTTTTTTTAGGTGTTCTTGAGTATCTAAATTTCATAATAATGTACATAAAATTATAAATTGTAACATACATTTATTATTCACGTGTAGTGTTGGTTCCAAAATGACTCGAGGCAAAAACAACCGAAAAGGATTATTGAAATATTTTAATACTAATGGGAAGATGAAGATTAACGTGGACACATCAATAAAGTGAACTCTATTAATGCGACGAAGTCAAAAAATTGCTACTCAAATTGGTTTAGTAATGCGGATGTTCTTCCCTGCATCCAAAAAATGGAAAGATGTGGACGAGGGCAGTGGATTTACTCCAGGGTTTGACCATCTCGAGGTGTGGGTTACAAAAATTAATGTGTTGTATATATTTTTTAACACTTCTTATAATCTAATGTGCATGTTTTTATGTGTGTTTGTAGATGCACATGGATGTGAATATGGATAAACAGGGCGTGAAACGATGTGTGATCGAGCGGATGAAAATCACTTCTATTAAAAGCGTTACCATTTGCATCAGCACTTTCGTCAGTATGCAACTTGTATAAGGATACTCACAGTACAAAGAAAGATGGATGGAAATCAAATGAGGCGAAGATGAATTGGGTAAGTTGTGTAGACATATTTATGATATTAAGTTATGTTACAAATTTTGATGTTAATTAACTTCTATTTTATTCTTTATTATTAGGACATGATGATGAAAAAAAAAGACGAGTATATTGAGCTTGGAATTGAGAAGACTGAAGAAGAGATAGTCCTTGAAGTGTTGGGTCATGGATCGAGATACGTAAAAGGTCTTGTTTCTGGTCCCACACCTCCAAGTAAACGCAGCTCGTTGCATGATACCTCTAGTGAATATAAAGATGAGCTAGAAGAAACAATAGAAGAGTTGCAGGAGTCTAAAGCTAAGGTGGAAGAACTTCAAACACAAGTAACTGATTTGAAAGACGAGCTTGTCACAAGAAAATGCAAATTTCACAAAGACAACTCTCCAAGCAAGGTGCGACTCTCAACAAACTAATGGCCATGTTCAACGATGAAGAGATGGAATGATAAAGGTTAGCTTTATTCTTCTATATCTATTTATATAATGTTTATGCCGCTTCCCCCAAGCTTGTATGTGAATCATCCATATGTTTATATCTTAGTTTTGCTAAAATCTGGTTTGTCAATGGAGTATGGTCCGACATATTTACATATATATAAATTTATTCTGCAATAATGGGTGGTGCAAATTTATTAAATTGATGGTATTGTTTGATTGAGATGAGTTTTGATTGGCTTTATGGTTTTTAATTGTAATATGTTATTTTATGTTTTTGGGGTTTTCCTGTGAGAGATTACAGTTGCTTTTGTTTGTGATTTTGGATGTTATAGTTTTGTATTCTTTATATTATTGATAGTGTGAATGCTGGTGGTATCGGTTAGGTTTGTTTGAAAACGAAGGTTTTGCTGAATCTGATTTTGGATATGAATCTGATTGATGAATTTTCATTAGAAATCTTGATGAGCTTTAATTTTCCTTTATTGTAGATCGATTGCATGTGCTTCACTGCTTCATGTTTTTTAAAATTAGGTTGTACTATATTGCCTGTTAGAATATCTCATTGAAGGCACCAACCTTTTGTCCATACAATTTTATGTTTACCTTTCCGAGCAATTATCTCAGATGCTTAAATATGCATCAGTGTTTAAATTTTAAGAAATTTAACTTTATCCTTACTAGTTACAATATTTATTGAACTCTGTTTCTAAAAGAAACTAGAATGATGAGATGGGGAAGAATGTGGAAATAAAAAGATAATGAAGTAGGATTAGCTTCTGTCAGTGTAATGCCTCTGATAAACTGGAGCTAATAAGTAGGGATTTTTTTATATCTATGAAAGTCCTAACCATAGAGATCAATTATTAATTGGAAATGATTTTAAATAAGTTTTTCACAGTTAATTTATTCAGTCTGTTTGGTTATACATGCAGTTTTTCAACAAGAGCGAGGTTTCCTCGGATTCATACGAATTGTCGATCCGCAAGACCCCGAAAAGGTTACGTGGTTGACGACTACTCTCTCAAAATTGAAATCTCCATCACATGTTTATTTTGCTAACTCAAACCTTTTACTTTTGCAACTTAATTTGGATGTGTATCTTTTATCTTATCTTTCACTTTATCTGTAGACTACTAGGATGTGATTTAATGAAACTAGAATTAAGCTTTTTGCGCTTAATTTACCTTTCTTTGAACTAGAAGAATATACTATCCGCATTTTCAAAAAAGACTTAATATTACTTGTGATAAACTCCTACTCTTCCAATCCTTCATTTTTTTTTATTTAGTTTTGTTGTGATGTTTTTTTCTATTACATTTAGTAATTGAAATTAGTTTATCATGGCTATTTGTATGATCACTTATTACTTTAATATATAAAATTCAAATAATTCTTTAATAAATTTAATCATTTCTAGATTGTCACCATAGTTTTTTAATGACAATTATCATCTTCGCACTAAACAATATTTTATTATGACAAAAAAAAATTGTCACTATTTTCACATTTTTTTAATGATGGAAAATATTTGTCACTAGATACTAATTAGTAATGACGATATATGTTGTCACTATACCATAGTTTTTTTTAATGACAATTATCATCTTCGCTACTAGACAAAATTTTATTATGTCACTATTTTCACATTTTTTAACGACGCAAAATTATTTGGTCACTATAGCCTACATTTTTGTGACGAATTGTGTTGTCACTATATAATAAAATATTAAATAAACTCTTGTGTAATTCTTTCTTGATTTAAAAATTTTGAAAAAATGACAAAATTTATGTTGTCACCAGATTCTAAACTTTTAGTGATGGTTATCGTGATTCGCACTAAATATTATATTATACTGACAAAAAAAATTTGTCACCATTTTCTCCATCATTTTGTGACAATAGAACTTTTGTCACGAAATGTAACTTATTGGTGACAACTTATTTCGTCATTATACATGTACAGAAATAGTGACAATCATTATTTCGTCACGACAAAAATTAAATTGTCATGTAAAGATAAACTTTTAGTGACGAAACACCATATTCAATGACGAAATTTGAAGCCAAATGTGACGTTTTATTTGTCACTATAGATGGAATGATATAGTGACGATGACCTTTAGCGTCATCAAAAGATAACTTTATATGACGAATTTAAATAACGTCGCATTTACCTAATATGACGCACTATAGGTGACGTTCTTTGTGACGAAAAAATTTCGTCATCAAACACCTTTTGTGACGAAAAATGATGATTTTATGACGAAATTTGTCGTCATGAAATGTGCAATTTCCTGTAGTGTTTAAATATGATTGAATGTTACATATATTTACTGCATAACTGTTCAATAATTCGTACATGTTATACTGTAGTTAATTTAGTGATACCAGATCATAGAAGATTAAATTAATAGTCCCTTGTAACTATAAGTACGCCATTCACGACCTAGATGGAAATGAACAACCATCGCGAAAGGTTGAGGTGTAAGGCTCAGATTGGTTTGCCTTGACCAAGAGATTATACTAATGCATAACTAATGCGCTGAATAAGACCTACAGAAGGATAAATTATTCAGAACTGAACAAGGAAGAATTAGACCTCAGTGGTTCGTTGTTTCTTACCCTTTGTCCCTTAAATAGGATCACGTGGGATTGGTAACTATTGCTTTGACTTATCATGGGTAGCTTAATCGGAGAGATTCAATACTTTTTTATCTTGGGCAATATTATTGGTCACATGTGATTGCTAAGATTTAATACGAAAGAATCGTGTGCAAATCGCTTGCTTGATTTGCCCCCCGGGAGGTTCATAAGTTTTATCATACCAAATCTTGCAAGTGGAATTAGTTTCCCATATGGATAATAATGTTGAACCGTTCTAATTACCAGGACAAAAGATATTAATTAACGGAAAGCTATTTCAAAGGGCTTGAATTAATTAATGGGCTAGATAATCTTAAACACGTGAAATAATGACCGGGAGCCATATTGACTGTAATATGGGTTAAGATGGATAATGCAATATTAATTATGTAGTGGGATTAATTAATATTTATGGGCTTGATTATATTGTGGCTCAATATTAGATATTCAAGATTCATTAGAAGGTCCAATCTTAATTCTCCTAAAGGCCCCCTGAGTAGCCCAACATATAGTCCAATAACTGAAAAGGTGATTACAATAAAATAAATATTGTTGCTTATATTTCCTCTAAATTTTCGAAAATTATGGATAAAAGAGGGAGAAAGATTTTCTTTGAATTTTATTATGGAATGAAGATATGTATTCTTGGAATACAAGATTATCTCATTAAATTCAAGAAATCTCCCACTTGGTTATTCATAGTGATATTTCAAATTTTTTGAAAATAGAGGCGGGAAAAGATTTTCTTGATTTTCTTGAAAAGATATTATGGAAGATATGTATTTCTTGAAATACAAGAATATCTCATAAATTCAAGAAGATAAAAATATTGGATTCTTGCACACTGTATTTTTCGAAAATAATGCCATATTATAGAGGAGGTGCAATTTTGTGGAATATTTTAATTATGGGAAAAAGAATATATGAGATATATTTAAGATTTCTTGGTGATCAAGAAAAGTCTTTTCCCACATTGAAATATCACTAAAATTTCGACCACCCTCCTCTTATAAATAGGGGATGATTAGTTCATTCCCAAGTACAATTCCATGTCTTTGAAATATTAGCAAATCCACAAGTTGGTGCAACAAAGTTTATTTTTTTCCTTTTGTTAATTGTTCATGAGTATCCTTCCACCGGATTGTCGAAAGCAAGGGCTAAGGGAATACTTGGGAAGTCCTTTTGGTTAGTCCGTCCGACCAAAGCCACTTTGCCATCCCGAGAGGTACGCTCACGTAAACCCGTAGATTCCGCATCGTGTAGATTTTACGTGGCTTTTTATATGCATGATATGTTGTCGCAATTATTATTTGAATTAATATAGATTAATTCATGCTAGTAATAATTAATAAATTAAATTTGTATTTAAATATTCACCCCTAGATCTCATAGAATCATTCCCCAACAATCGCATCGAGCCACCGCTTTGCTCAATTTTTAAATTGTAATTTAATTCGTGGACATTAAATTTGAAATTGATAGTAGAACTGTTAGATCTATTTTGCGGTATCCAATTGTCATGGATTTTAATGTTTTATTTTACATGCATATAAACCGTGGGTTTTTAATTCATTGCTCGGATTTGTTTTGCCTCGTGAGAAAATCCACAGTAGACTAGGATTTGTTTGATTTGATCAATGTAATAAATTAGATTCAGGTTTATTTATTTTTGTAAATAAATTGTAACTCTACCCGTGAACGGGCAGACGAAGAATTAAAGGACGGTAAATCTAGAATCAGCGTGAAAGATGCGCCAGGGCGCTGCTGCATAGCATGCATGGGCGCCAGGGCGATGCCGGGCGCCGAGCGCCAAGACGAGGACGGGGGTACACGCCAAGACGGCCGTGCGCGCTTCCAGGCCGAAAGCGATTCGGCGGAGGCCGCGAAGAAGGGGCTACGGGCGAAATGGGGATACGCGAAGGCCGCCGAGGTCGCGGGCGGCGGAGGCGGAGGCGGGCGAAGCTGCAGGCGACGGATGCGCCATGATGCGCCGCCGCCGCCGAAATCGCCAACCCGCCGACACCGCGAGGCACGAAAGCGAATGGGCCGGCGTTTGAGCCGCCGAGAGTTGCCCTAGGCCAAGTGGCGGCGGATCGGAAGGCATCCATCCCCGCGAAGGAAATGGGCGTGGCGGTTCGAGACGAAGTTTTTGTTTCGAGACGAACGAGTGGGAGAATTTCGAGACGTGTTTCTTCAAGATCAAGCCAAGAAAAATCAAACCATGACAATTGGATAATTTATGCCCAATATGTTTATTTTTCCGCTTTTGCTTGATTTATTTGTGCTATCTTATGCTTTATTTAATTTGTTTAAATGTGTTTGCATGAGGGTTGCCAAATGGAAAAAATCTCAACTTCAAAATTACTAAGTATGTTTAAATAATTAATTGACAATTTTATTCCTGATAATAAAATTGAATTAATTTTCGACCTCCATGATTTATTTATTTGTGAATTCTTTTGGAGAAATTCCCAACGGACGGGTCAAAAGATAGGTTTCACATGAATGAATTCCAAATGAGATGATTATGGGTTATTACTAGTGGCGATTTTATGACCTCCCAACGAGGTTCGATCAAAGCGAAATAGTAATCCTCAGATTTAATCATGGTTATTACTTAGGTATAAAATTGATATGCATATATTCCTCGAAGTCCTCGTCAATTTTATATTGGTCAAGGGAGCCAAATATTAATCTGATATTAAAGGTTTGTAATCGTTTTGTTTGTAACTCGCTTGAATGTGTTTAAATAATGACCCACCCAACGTGACTTATTTAAACTGCTTTTGAGATGTTGGTGATGCATTGTTCATATTTTTTTGAGATTTTAAATATGATGCATGTGATCGAATCTTGTGATATACTTGTGCTATTGCATATAGTTGTTTATTTCATTCAAAGATGTCGCTACCTTTTAATCCACCGTTATTATACTTAAAGTCAATACAATATGTATGGAAACTATATTGATTGGAAAATTATAATTGTCCTAATCGCATAAAAAGCACAAGTGGATTTTGACACAAAAAATCGAGATGAGCCAACCGACGAAGTCAAAACACGCGGACTCGCCGATCACCTTTATGAGAGATGTCGCCGCTAAAAATGGTGGAGGGCAAACCCGTAAGGGATTACGCCCTCAAAATAGATGGCCCATCCAACAAACTTGAGATTCTCGAAAAGTGATTATGATCCGAGACTCGATGAATTTGGTACTTCACTCTCTTCGCCCAAAAAGTTTTTTGAGCATTTTGGCCTCGCTAGCTAATTTGTTGCAAGCTTTTGTCTCGGCGAAATGATGAAGAGACACCAAACTCAAGCTTTGACGGGTAGTGGTCCGCCTTCATTTTCTAGGCCAAGGGTAGGCAAGATAAAGAAGAGGACAAATGCCATAAGCAATAAAACCTAATCAAGCAAAGGGCAATGGTAAGATGAGGAATGCTTGTCAGGTCAAGGAAAATCCAAAGAGGAAGTGTTTATGCTCATGTGAGAGAGGACAATGGAGGTTTTGCTTGTTCCAACCCCAAAGGGACGGAAAGAAAGGTAATTCTCATGCACAAGTTGTTGAAACTTGTTTAGCGGCGTATACTTCTCATTCGTGGGTGGTTGATACGAGATCCACTAATCATGTTGGCTTCACGGGTTCTAAATGATCCGCAACTTAGTGGAGTGAGATCCTCATCACATCGGGCAACGCGTTTAAAAGTAGAAGACATTGCAATGCTACGTAAGTGGCAGATATTGCAATGCTACGATAGTAACGAATATTGCAATACTACGCAAGTAGCAGACATTGCAATGCTACATGAGTAGCAGTTAAAGCAGTGGGAGAAGTGCACCTATCTTTTGAAGATAAAGTTTTTTAAGATTATCTTTATGTTCCCAGTTTTAGAAAGAATTCACTTTCAGTTTCTAAAATTCGATTAAAGGACACTAAGTTTCTTCTAATAAGAATGACATCATTTTTGAAATGATGAGTGTATCCGTTACGGGACATTGATGGAAAATCTCTATACAATTAAATGTGCACACCACTCACGAAATGCATCCTATAACACAAAAGAAAGCATGAACGAAACACTTCTTTGGCATCTAAGATTAGGTCATATAAATCCAAAGAGGATCCAAAGGTTGGTAAAAGATGATTCACTGGAGCATCTCCAAGTTGAACAAATTCCAACCTGCGAATCATGTTTGGAGAGTAATATGACCAAGAGGGCATTTGGAGCCAAGGGGAATAGGTCCAAAGAAGTGTTAGAGATCGTTCACACAAATGTATGTAGTCCAATGTCAACCAAAGCAAGAGGAGGTTATGAGTAATTTTATTGATGATTACTCAAGGTACATTTTCCTTATGAAGCATGAATATGAGCTCTTTGAGAAATTCTAAGAATTTAAGGCTCAAACAGAGAATCATAAGGAAAAACGTATCAAGTCTTTACGATTTGATCGTGGAGGCGAATACCTCAGCAATGAGTTTTTGAACTACTTATCTGATGAAGGGATTGTATCCTCAACATCAGATCCTAACCCCTCAACAAAACGGGGTTGCAGAGCGAAGAAACAGAACTCTTTTGGAAATGGTTAGATCAATGATGAGTTATGCGGATCTTCCCAAGTCGCTTACGGGGTCATACCTTGAAACAAATGACTTACATTCTCAACTTGGTGCAATCCAAATCGGTTCCCAAAACTCCCAAAGAATTGTGGACCGGGCGCAAGCCTAGTATGAGACACATGAGAACGTTGGGGTGTCCGGCACGTGTTGGACAAGGAAGCCGGTAAGTTGGATCCTCGATCAGAATTAAGGCTGTTTGTAGGATATCCCGAGAGAACAAAAGGGTGTGTGTTCTATAATTCCGAAGATCAAAAGGTGGACATCCGCACCCACTTTAGATTTTTGGAAGAAGACTATATGAACCAAAGAAAACCCAGAAGTGAAATTACCTTAAATGAGCTTAGAGGGCAAACCTCAATGCCAACTGTGCTAGATGATATACCAAACGATAACGTTTTTCACAACTGGAGCCTTGTCATTGTGGGAGGGTTGTTTGACAGCCCGAGAGATTCATGGGAATAGGAGAGTCCTCGGACATAATTCCCGGACAAGACGAATCAGACCCATGGACATATGACGAGGCACTCCAAGATAAGGATGCAGATTCTTGGCAAACAAAGAATGAAAAGTCGAAATGGGTTCTATGTTTCATAATAGAGTGTGGGAGCTTAGTCGAACCACTTAATGGGGTCAAACCCATTGATGCAAGTGGGTATATAAGAGGAAAAGAGGACCTGACGGGAAGGTTGAAACCTTTAAAGCAAGACTAATGGCGAAAGGTTATACCGTAAAAGAAAGGGATCGATTATGAGGAAACTTTTTTCGCCAGTAGCCATTCTTAAGTCCATCCAGATTCTCTTGTCGATTGCACAAGATTTTCGACTTTGAAATCGCAAATAGATGTCAAAACAACTTTCCTTAACTAAGTCTTGATAAAGAGATCTATATGCAACAACCCCAAGGTTTCATTGAAAAAGGCCAAGAACATCTTGTTTGTAAGCTCAAGAAGTCCATTTACGGATTCAAACAGCATCCGAGCTTGGAACCAAAGTTTTGATCATGTAATAAAGTCTTATGGGTTTGATCAAAACAAGTTTGAAAGTTGTGTGTATAAAAGCATTTCGGAACTGCATTGGTATTCTTAGTACTATACGTAGATGACATTGTGATCATCGGGAACGATGTGAAGGTGTGATCAGACGTAAGGGCATGGTTTCAAAACAGGTTTGATATGAAAGACTTAGGAAAAAAGCGACATATCCTTGGGATCAAGATAACTCAAGATCGCCGAATAGGATGATCGGGTTATCGCAAGTTTCATACATGTACCTTTGGTTTTTGAAACGATTCAAAGATGCAAGATTCCAAGAAAGGATTCGACTTTTCGCACTTGGAATCCATCTATCCAAGAAAATGTTCCCTAAGACGAAAAGGCAGATAGATGACATGAAAGGTATTCCTTGTGCTTCGGCAGTTGGAAACCTTATGTATGCAATGCTGTGTACGAGACCGGATATCTGCTTTGCCGTAGGCATGGTAGCAAGATATCAAAGTAACCCAGAAAGCGTTGATCTACGCTTAAAAACATTCTCAAGTGTCCGAAAAAGAACTCTGGATAGAATGTTGATTTATCACCGATACTCCAATCCCCATCGGCCACACCTTTACTTTCGGATTTCCAATCGATTTAGATTCCGTAAATTATCCGCCTCGCGATTAGTGTGTTTCCATTTGGGAAGTGTAGCCATTAAATGGACGAGTGTGAAGCGTATGCATCAACGACCAACCATGGAAGTCGGGTAAGTAGTCGCTAGAAGCAAAGAAAGAACCGATTGGGCTCTAGATCTTCTTAGTGGACTTGGATGGTGTTCTCAATTTGTTCAGCAATATCTCGCTAGTGGCGCTTGCAAATTCAAGAGAACCAAGAGTCCACGAGTCAAACAAACACATTAAAGGAAAAGACATCTTATACGAGAAATCGTTAAGAGAGAGATATAGATGTGGCGTAGATAGCGTCTGGGGACAACCTAGCGTATCCATTCACAAAAGCGTGCGCCTCAATACATTCGAGAGAGACATGTGAGTGGAATGGGTGTCAAGACCGCTGCTAATCTGCTTTGAGTATAAGTGGGAGAAATTATTAGGTTCGTGTAGGTGACATTAGATGTCACGGACTACTCGAGACATGTTGTAGTATACTTAAAAGGAGACTTTGAGTATAAGTGGGAGATTGTTGGGATTATACTGAAAAGTATGCTTTTTACTTTGTATAATCGAAATTGAATTTCCAGACTTATTTACTGAAATAAATTGTTTATCACTGATGCTTTAAATATGATTGAATGTTACATATATTTACTGCATAACTGTTCAATAATTCGTACATGATACACTGTAGTTAATTTAGTGATACCAAATCACAGAAGATTAAATTAACAGTCCCTTGTAACTATAAGTACGCCATTCACGACCTAGATGGAAATGAACAACCATCGCGAAAGGTTGAGGTGTAAGGCTCAGATTGGTTTGTCTTGAACAAGAGATTACACTAGTGCATGACTGATGCTTTGAATAGGACCTCTGAGGAGGATAAATTCTTCTAACCTAACAAGGAAGAATTAGACCTCGCCGTTTCGTTGTTTCTTAACCTTTGTCCCTTAAATAGATCACGTGGGATTGGTAACTATTGCTTTGACTTATCATGGGTAGCTTAATCGAGAGAGATTCAATACTTTTTATCTTGGGCAATATTATTGGTCACATGTGATTGCTAAGATTTAATACGAAGAATCGTGTGCAAGTACGCTTGTTTGATTTGCCCCCTTGGGAGGTTCATAAGTTTTATCATACCAAATCTTGCAAGTGGAATTAGTTTCCGGTATGGATAATAATGTTGAACCGTTCTCTAACCAAGGACAAAAGATATTAATTAACTAAAAGCTATTTCAAAGGGCTTGAATTAATTAATGGGCTAGATAATCTTAAACACGGAAATAATGACCGGGAGCCATATTGACTGTAATATGGGTTAAGATGGATAGTGCAATATTAATTATGTAGTGGGATTAATTAATATTTATGGGCTTGAATTATATTGTGGCTCAATATTAGATATTCAAGATCCATTAGAAGGTCCAATCTTAATTCTCCTAATGGCCCCCTGAGTAGCCCAACATATAGTCCAATAACTGAAAAGGTGATTAAAATAAAATAAATATTGTTGCTTATATTTCCTCTAAATTTTCGAAAATTATGGATAAAAGAGGGAGAAAGATTTTCTTTGAATTTTATTATGGAATGAAGATATGTATTCTTGGAATACAAGATTATCTCATTAAATTCAAGAAATCTCCCACTTGGTTATTCATAGTGATATTTCGAAATTTTTGAAAATAGAGGGCAAGAAAGATTTTCTTGATTTTCTTGAAAATATATTATGGAAGATATGTATTTCTTGAAATACAAGAATATCTCATAAATTCAAGAAGATCAAAATCTTGGATTCCTCGCACAATCGTATTTTTTTGAAAATAATGCCGTATTATAGAGAGGTGGAATTTTGTGGAATATTTTAATTATGGGAAAAAGAATATATGAGATATATTTAAGATTTCTTGGTGATCAAGAAAAGTCTTTTCCCACATTGAAATATCACTAAAATTTCGACCACCCTCCCTCTTATAAATAGGGGATGATTAGTTCATTCCCAAGTACAATTCCATGTGCTGGAAATATTAGCAAATCCACATAAGTGGTGCAACAAAGTTTATTTTTTCCTTTTGTTAATTGTTCATGAGTATCCTTCCACCGGATTGTCGAGCAAGGGGCTAAGGGAATACTTGGGAAGTCCTTTTGGTTAGTCCGTCCGACCAAAGCCACCGCCATCCCGAGAGGTAATTCACGTAAACCCGTAGATTCCGCATGCCAGTAGGTTTTACGTGGCTTTTTATATGCATGATATGTTGTTGCAATTATTATTTGAATTAATATAGGATTAATTCATGCTAGTAATAATTAATGAATTAAATTTGTATTTAAATATTCACCCCGAATAGATCTGTGCGAATCATTCCCCAACACCTTGTCCAAGAATGAGAGAAAAAAGTTACTTCAGCTGCTAAAGGATGTGAAAGTACCAGAAGGTTATTCCTCCATCATACAAAGACTTGTATCAGATAATGCCGTGAGACTGATGAATCTGAAATCACATGACTATCATGTCATCATGGAGACTTTCTTGCCCATTGCAACACGTTCTATCTTGCCTGAAAATGTGTGCATAACCATAACAAAGTTATGTTGGTTCTTCAAGGCAATGAGTAGCAAGGTCATAGATCCTAAAAATTGCTTGGTTTTCGAGGCAGATTGTGGGGACTCTCTCGTGAGCTTGAGATGTATTTCCTCCATCATTTTTTGATATAATGGTTCACCTAATAAATTCATTTGGTACACGAGACAAGGATGTGTGGTCCTACTCGTATGCGATGGATGTATGGTGTAGAGAGATATATGAAAGTGCTCAAAGGATATGTGATGAATAAGTCCAAGCCGGAGGGATGCATTGCAGAACGCTATTTAGTAGAAGAAGCAGTTGAGTACTGGTCTGAATTTATTCCGAATGTCGATGCAATTGAACTTCCAGTTACCCGGTACACCAATAGGATGGATGGTGAAGGCATTACCGGTGGTCAACCTGTAAGTGTTAGCATGGAGGAACTAACACGGATGCACTTCTGCAGATTTCACAACACGGTCGACGACGCTTCCTTTTATTGACTAAGACATGCGATCACTTGGCCGAGAGAAATCCCACCGAGATAGATCATGGATTGAAGTTGAGCACAATCGCACGCGTTTGTAGGATGGTTCAATGGTTATGTAGCAAATATGTTGTCACGGGAAACATAATCAGTGAATGAAAGAGTTAAGTGGTTATCCAGAATGGCTGATAGACATGTATATTCATACAAGTGTTATCTTAGCAACGGATACACATTTTATACCAGAGATCATGATGCCACAAGTACTATGCAGATTAGTGGATTGTCCATTACTGCAACTGCAGTGGATCAATCAAATACTACTTACTTTGGACAGATTGTCAACATTTGGGAACTCGACTATGTTGTTCACCGTCAACCAATCTTCGAGTGTAGTTGGGTGAGGATCCCAACGGGTCCAAGTTGAAAGTTCCGGGTTCGTGACGCGTTGATTTGAAGAATGTGGGATACGAGATGACCCTTACATAATGGTCACCAAGCTCAACAAGTTTTCTATGTCCCCTCACCCGTTAATAAGAAATGGTCCATTGTGGTTCATCAAATAAATTTAACAATAGTTTCAGATTAGCGACCATGTCGATGAAGATGTTGACATAATTGATGACCCTTTTCAAAACTTCACTCATTCTGCACCATCTTTTCGATGATCCCGCAAATCCACGCCCATACCGTAGAATAATTAGAGATGATGATGAATATGGCAATCCGGATCTTGTTAACATTTATGGTCATGAACGAGAAAGGTCAACCAAAAAACGAAAAAGAAAACAAGTGCTAAAAAGAAATGTAAGACTTTATTGAATGTTGTTTTTCCGCTATATTAAATGTTGTTTCTTTTGATTTATTAAATAAAGTGAATTGTAAATCAATGTGTTCCGAGGCAACGAGATAATGAACATTGTGGACATTTTGTGTGTTGCTCTATTGAAGACATAATCAAGCGCTTCTCTAACTAACATTCCTCTCAATGTAAGTCAATTTATCGATTTATTTAAATTATTATTAATTGAATAAAAATTCATACTATATTGATTGATTCGTTTGTTTTGCGGTTTGTCTATGAACGTGAGCTCAATTCTTACTCTAAGAAAAGATCGAGAAATTGAAAAAACGATTGGACGCCACGGGTACCTTTTACAATCGATTCTTATATTCATACGATATTGACTGAACGTTGTTTGAAATTTTGGTAGCATGTAATTTCTTTTATATATTTGTGATGATATATATTTCATGTTTTTGGTGTATTGGACGATATATATGTTTATGATTGTATGTTTATTTATTTCATGATGTGTATGTTTATTAATTTATTTGATGTTTTGGTATATATACGTGGTATAAGTTTTGGTTTATGGTTTTATTATAGGATTTTTGGTTTATGGTTTATGGTATTGACGATATATAAGTTTTGGTTTATAGTTTTATTATAGGATTTTTAAAATATAAATTAATAATTAAAAAAAATATATATATATTGGACAAATGTTTTCAACTCATTGCCTATGTAAAATAATAAACTAATTTTTTAAAAATATTTGATTTAGAAAATGTTGATGATAACCGTCCCAAGACAAAGGCTTGACAATGGTTATCAACAACGTCTCTTAAAATTTGCAAAGCGGTTAAAAACCGCTATCCAAGTGATTTTCTTGGACAACGGTTTTTTATCAGCTGTCCAAGCTTGGACAACTGATGCTTGGAGAGCTGTTTTAACCTCTCTCCAAGGTCATTTTTCACAGCTGTCCAGGCCCAAATGTGTATTAGTGATCACTTAATTAAAGAAAATATGATTAATTAGATGAGATTATTACAAGACAAATCATTGGATATTACAGCGTAAGACTCGTATCTTAAAAACATTACTACATTCATCATAAATTACATGTGTTCGCCTCCTCGCAAAGTCTTGCCTGAGCTCTTTTACCCTGTAAAATAAAAATGTGGGGGAATGTGTGTCTGAAATACACCCAGTGAGAGAAACATTAATGATCGCATTGTTAAAAGACATATGTAATCAATATATAATGTAGCTCATGAAAATATGCAACATCAGGGAGAGATATTGGCACTCACTGGTCACTCAGCGGCCCGTGTCGACCTCGACCCAATGACACGGTGGCACATCGGGGAGAGACATTGACACTCACTGGTCACTCAGCGGCCCGTGTCGACCTCGACCCAATGTACGGGGCATTACCCGGCTAACATACAGTACGGGACATTACCCGGCTTGCACATTGTACGGACCATTACCCGGCTTGCATATTGTATGGGTCATTACCCGGCTTGCATATTGTACGGGTCATTACCCCATATTGTACGGCCATTACCCGGCTTGCATATAGTGCGGGCCATTGCCCGTCTTAACATATATCACTCACATATACCATTTCAACATAACAATCATAACATGAAAGATTTAACTCAGTGAAGAGTGGAGTTTGCCCTCACCTCAAAAGCAGAAGCTGCAACAAATAATGCAAAGCAGTACCCCTTAATGTCGTTCCTCAAATCTTATTATCCTCAACACCACCACATGCTACGATTTCAAGCTTCTTGGTATCCTATAATATAATACGGAGTGGGTCTCAAGTGCACCCGGGTGCACTGTGCACTCATAGTGCATTTTAGAAGCATGCAACTATATAAAATAGAAATGTGCAACTATTCCAAACAGAAGTATGCAACTATGTTTCCATATTAACAGTTGCAATTTTCTGTGTAAATAAGTCGCAATTTTTAGCATAACAAGTTGCATAGTAATAAAATGCATTATGATTGCACGGTGCACCCGGGTGCATACAAGACCTAGCCTATAATACGTCCTTTGAATAATCTCAAATTAGGTATTATCTAACATAGAAATCTAACACAGAGATTTATAAATTAGCCAATGGGGCATTGAAATAATTACACTAAAGGTTATTAATAAAATTATCATACAATCACTCAAATTATATATATTCTTTTTTTTTAAACGCATATATATTCTAATATAATCCTTGGAATACATCTTATCTAATTATTCGTATTTAATTTCCCTTTAATTAACTATTTATATATCCAACTAGAAAGATAATTTAATTACTAAATTATGGTTTCTAAATTTAAATAGAACGGTACCAAATATCTCAATAATTCCTTATTTCATTAATTCTTATCTAATTCGTAATATTATTACAATCAATTATAATATTATACCAAATTCATTAATGAGTTTAGCTTCAACTAATTTCTCTATAAACAAAGCTGCAATTAGTAAAATCAGTATGAACTTACCTAAACAGATTTGAAATCCTTTGGCGTCAACCTACTGCTGCCACTCAAGTACTCCCTCCGTCCCGTTCTTTAGGGTTTTCTGACTGTTCATAAGGATTTATGAGAATAGTGATAAAGTGATAAAATGTTGGGGGTAGAAAGAGTTGTTTATTAGTATTTTATGTGATAAAGTGATAAAGTGATGGGTAGTTAGGGGTAGAAAGAGTTGTTTATTATTATTTTATGTGATAAAGTGATGTGATAAAGTGATAAAATATATTTCCATTTTAGGAAACAAACCTTAAAGATTGGGACAAAAAAAATGGAAAGAAAATCTTAAAGAATGAGACGGAGGGAGTACTAAATATGTTAATTGAATTATTGCAATTAGCCAATTAAGTAGCCTTTCCTCTCGCCTCTTTACTTTTTCTTTCCTGCATCTTCTTTTCAATTTATGTTATAGGAAGATAGATATGTGAATGGCCTATTCCTATTTGCTCCCTAAACCGCCCTACATTCCTTACCCCATAAGCTTTGACTATTATTATTAGTCATGGCATTATTATTTATTATTTAACAAGTGATAACCATCTACATATTTATGTAGATATATTACTAAAATTTCAACACTTAATTATATGTTTTGCTAATAGATTTTCACTATTAATTGCATGTAATGTTAACAAGTCTTTATTTATATTGGGTGTTACAAACTACCCACCTTTTAAAAATTTTGTCCTCCAAATTCTGTTATAGCTTAACTCATTAAGATTTACTTAATACATTTCCCAAGTATTTATTTATTCATTCTTGTGACATAAGTCATATCTATTATTAAGGGAAGTGTTGACTAGTTCAAATATTTTTATAGTAGACATTCTTTTGTATCTTTGTATTTACTTTTCCTTTGATTTGGTTTCCTTTGATTTGGTTTCCTCTAATTACGGAAACTACATTGTACATTATTGTATATATTTCAGTTTTCCCTAATCACCAATCAAAGGGTGATTTCCTAATCACATTCACATAGTATCAGTAAGGGAAAGATCCTAAAACCTAATCTCTACACGGCCGCCGCCTTCTGCCGCCGTCCTTCTCCTCTTGTTTTTCCGGCACGGATCGCCCTCCCCCCCACTCATCTTCACTTGTCGCTCCTCTCTCCGTCAATCCGATGGCCAATCAAACCTCTGTCGATCCTATGCCAGTTAACACCATGATCAATATGGTGCCTCTCAAACTCGATTCCGAGAACTATATGATGTGGCGTTGTCAGTATCTCACCATAGCTGAGTGCTTCGACATCACCGGCCACCTGGATGGAACAACCGTCGCTCCTCCTCCCACCATCAATTCTGGTACAGGTGTTCAAATACCGAACCCTGAGTTTGCTTCGTGGCGATTAAAAGACAAGAAACTTCTTGGCGTTATCTTCACGTCACTATCCAAGGATGCTATGACCGAAGTCCTTGATTGCAAAACCTCTCGTACAGCGTGGCAAGCCCTAGAGGCTGTCTTCTCTGATTCGTCTGCCTCTCGAACTCATCAGTTAAGGGAAGAACTTCTTTCCTTGCGCCGCGGGGATCTCTCCGTCGATGATTATGGTCGAAAGTTCAAAATTCTTTGTGACCAATTGTCCTCCAATGGTCGGCCTGTTGATGACTCCGACAAGGCCCACTGGTTCTTGCGTGGTTTGGGTGCTCAGTTTACGAGCTTTGCCGACACTAGAATGGCGTTGTCTCCGATGCCTTGTTTCCGCGATCTTCTTAATCGAAGCAAGGCAAGATGATCTTATGCACCGTGGCTATGGAGGGTAATCGCCTCCTCCTCGCCTTCTTTTTACAAACGTTAATCGGCGCCATACGGCAGCCCAACTCGCGCCCGAATAACACGGTCACCCCCCGGGTGGCCCTCCCACCGTCCTCAACAAATAGGTGGCAACTCGTGGCTCGGGCGTCACGGGGAACCAAGGCAAACAGGGTGGTGGACGCCGCACATGGGTCCTCATCGCCAAATTTGTCGTGCGATCACTATGCCGATAAATGCCCACAATTTCTCAATGCTCGCCGTGCAACTTCTTCTCAGAATCTAAAGACAAGCATTCAACTCTCATTGCACCTGCTTACGATCCCGCTCTCGACCGGTATTTGGACTCGGTGCCTCTGCTCACATGACGAATCAGACCTGCGACTTGACTCTTATGAGCCATATTCGTAACTGTTCAAGAATTGTTGGTAATGGGAATTCTTTACATATTTCGATGTTGGCACTAGTAAGATTTCTGATGATGTTAAATTGCTAGATGTTTTAGTTGTGCCTCACATAACCAAAAACTCATTATCTATCGAGAACCGACATCCGATTTTCCAAATGATGTCATTTTTTTTCGATAAATTCTTTTGCAATCCGAATCGGGTGACAAAGAAAATATCGCAGGTAGATGTGATCGGGTCTATACTTACTTGATCGAGGTGTTCCAATTGGTGGCGAGATCAAGTCAAAAAGTTGAAGGCGAGTTTTGATTTATGGCACTTACGCTGGGGCATGTCCCATTTTCCATTATTTCGCAGCTAAATAAAGTAGGGCATTTATCCGCTCACTTCGCTTTTATCAATCTCGTGTTTGTGAATCTTGTCACCGGGCAAAAGAGTAAGCGATTATCTTTTTAGTTGAATGATAAACGTATACGCCCGTGCTTGAGTTAATTCACCGTGATTTGTGGGGTCCCGCACCTATTTCTACTAATGATGGTTTTCGCACTATGTTGCTTTTTATGGATGATTATTCACTTTTTTTTTGATTTTTCCGCTACGTCGCAAGTCCTAATTTTATGATACGTTAGTCCGTTTCCAAAAATTTGTATGCAATCAATTCTCTAGTACTATTATAGTCTTCGAGTGATGGAGGTACCGAATTTGTAAATACTAGAGTACGTGACTTTATGCGCCTTCATGGCATTCATCATCGCTTGTCGTGTCCTTATACTCCACAAAGAAAATGGACGGGCCGAACGAAAAAGCATCGCCATATTTCGGTGAGACAGACTTTTCTATGCTTTTTCACGACATGCACCAAAGATCTCTCCGGTTCGATGCCTTTGCCACAAAGAAGATATATCATTAATCGCTTACCATCTTCCGCTTTTATCCGCATATCGCCCTTTGAGCTACTCTATGGTTCAAATTTCGAATTATGGAAATTTCAAGCCTTTCGGTTCTTGGGGTATTTCCTTTCTTGAGAGATTATGCGTAAAATAAATTGGCACCGCCATGATCCGTCCATGTATTTTTTTAGGGGATATAGCGATTCTTACAAGGGTTTTCGTTGCTTTGATCCAGACTTTTCACGAGTCTTCGTTACTCGCCATGCTCAATTTGATGAGCTCTTATTTCCATTTTCTCGAGCTCCTTCAACGTCAAAGTTACAGGATCTACAGATTACCAGTTTTCTTGAGGCTTCGGGTCTTCATTCGAGTGACCCTTCCCCTCAACCGCCCACACCCGTGTCTCCTCCTAAGCCCGTCATTCAGCCCGTACATCATGTTTTACCCGATGACGAAATGGTCGACCCATTCTGCTGCCACTCATTTGGTTGAAACGAATGTACGCCGAGCCCCTATCGAACACCGCCCGCCTGAAGAATAGCCTACACCGCCCGACCAGGTCTTTGACCTGCCTCTTGCCCGCTCTCCTCCTCCTCGATCAACTTTGTTGTCCTTTATTCATCAGCCCTCTCATCCGATGACCACGCGGGCCAAGGCCGGGATCTTCAAGCCCCGTTACCCTGTCAATCTTGCTTCCACTGCTCCACTCTCTGCTCTTGTTGCTGCCTCTGAGCCTCGTGGCTTCAAGACTGCTGCTAAATCCCCTGAGTGGTTAGGCGCCATGCGAGGAGGAAATTGACGCCCCACGATCAAATCGAGACTTGGGGCTAGTTCCTCGACCTCAGGACAATAACATTGTTGGTTCCAAATGGGTATTTTGAACGAAGTTTCATGCGATGGCTCGTTGAACGTCATAAGGCTCCGGTTAGTTGCTCGGGGTTTCATCCGGATCCTCGGCATTGATTTTCATCACACTTTCATTTCATTGTTAAAGGCCGCCATCGTCGTCTTTGGCTCTTTCGGTCCGGCCAAAGACCACCGCATCTTCATCAATGGATGTCAAGAACGCATTTCTCAATGGCAATCTTGACAAGCCTGTTTTCATGTCTCACCCTCCACGCTTTGTGGATGCTCGGTTTCGAATCATGTTTGTCGCCTTAAAAGGCCCTTTACGGACTTCGCCAAGCTCCACTTGCTTGGTTTCAACGTTTCAAAGACATATCTATTAAGTTTGGGCTTTGCCAGTCGTTGTGATTCATCTTTGTTCCATCTTTCTCGGGGTAAGTCTTGTCATTTTCCTTCTATTATATGTAGATCGACATCATTATTACTGAAATGACCCTCGCCATGCTCCTAATTTTATCTCTCGTACTCATCGAGAATTTGCCATCAAAGATCTCGCCGCCTCAACTATTTTCTTGACTTGAAGTTTCTTACACTTCGGATGGACTTTTTTGTTTGTCAAGCTAAGCACGCTTCATGACATTTTGGAGCGTCTTTGAACCTCGTTAACTCCAAACCGATCTCGACTCCTTTTAGCAACCGGAGAGGTGCTTGTCAGTGATGGTCCTTCGTTCGTGATCCGACATTGTACCGGTCTCTTGTTGGTGCTCTTCAATATCTCACTATCACTCGCCCCGACTTATCATATGTTGTAAATCTTGTGAGTCAGTTCCTCCATTCTCCTACGGATGATCACTTCTTGGCTGTCATGAGGATTCTTCGCTACGTAAAGGCACGCGATTCATTATGGTCTCTCCTTTCGAAGCATCCTCGAGTATTCAATTGTGGGTTACTCGGAATGCATTGGGCTCGATGTATAGAGACACGCTGTTCAACTTATGGTTACTCCATCTTCCTTGGGGGTAATCTTGTTTCTTGGAGTGCAAAGAAGCAGCACACGGTTGCTCGTTCAAGTTGTGAGTCAGAATACCGTGCTATGGCGAATGCTTCGGCCGAACTAGTTTGGGTATCTAATCTTCTTCGAGAGCTTCGGATGTTGCCTCCTTCTCGGCCTGTTTTGCTTTGTGACAACAAAAGTGCTATCTTTCTCAGTCAGAATCCGGTTGCTCACAAACGGGCTAAACACATTGATCTTGATTATCATTTCGCTTAAGAACTGGTGTCTCTTCGGGAAACTTGCTACTGCTTTCGCTCCATCTCATCTACAAATACTGGCGGACATCTTCACAAAGAGCCTCCCTCGACCGGCCTTTGAGCTTCTTCGTTCCAAGCTTTGCGTTTGCTTGCATCCCACGCAACGCTTGACGGGGGGTATTAAGGGAAATGTTGACTAGTTCAAATATTTTTATAGTAGATATTCTTTTGTATCTTTGTATTTACTTTTCCTTTGATTTGGTTTCCTTTGATTTGGTTTCCTCTAATTACGGAAACTACATTGTACATTATTGTATATATTTCAGTTTTCCCTAATCGCCAATCAAGGGGTGATTTCCTAATCACATTCACACCTATAATATTAGTTCTCATGATTAGTAAGTTAGTCGTAAAATATTATTTTATCTCGCCTATTGTATATGTCTTCCTAAATCCAATTCTCTTATAAGTGTTTGCTAAAAGTTTGCTCAACTGCATCACGAACCTTAGTCTAAATCCCATATTAAAATTTCATTCTTAAATTATTGTCTCAAATCTAAGTCAATCGTAACTCATTGTACAAGCACTATATACCAATGTACAAGCGAAATCACACACGCTCACGAGCACACACTGTCGCGGTTCAGCGACTCAGTGGCGACGATCTACATAGTACATTACTGTAGTGACATAATGTAAGAGTAAGGTACTAGAAACCAATAGCATAGTTCACTAAGTATTTCATACTAAGCGATTCCTAATTATCTGATAGGGTATGCAAGGCATCAAAATTTCATTAATTTGCACGTCTCAACATTACTTGAACACTCCCAAAATGGAAACAAATATAATATTAATACACTCACAACACCCTTATTTTATTTCATTCAAACTCACTTTACTTGGTTTGCGTGTCATTTCCAGTGTTCAAGTCATCTTGGGACGGAGGGAGTATCAGAGTCTCGCCGCTTTCTTGAACTGAATTCGTACGCTTATTAATTAATTAATTGTGTTTGTTGCTTTTGCCAAATCTTTAATCACATATTAAATAACAATAAATTTATAATAGACAGTCTTAAATATAAGAAGGGATATAAATTAACACAAATTAACACTCACTATTTTTAAAGTATTAAAGCATCCCATCTAAATTATGTTCATTCTCAAAGTGAGTCTGTCTCATACAAATATGCATCTTTAATTAATTGATATGGAAGATGCAAGATTTCTAGCTACACTGGAAACAAAAACTAACCGAGTAATGACGTCAATGTTAATAATAAAAAGGAAAATAGTTTTTTTGATCCTCTAGTTTTTTTTCTGATTCTCTGCCAAACATAGATCAAATCAATAAATATTAATTACACACAATTCTATTTAAGGGACATAGATTAAGAAATCAACAATCACTGAAGTCTAATTCTTCATATCGTAAGTCAGTACGGAAGAATTTATCCTCTCTGTAGGTCCGCTTCAGCGCATCATTATGCACTAGTGTAATCTCTTAGTCAAGACAAACAATTTGAGCCTTACACATTAACCTCTACCAATGGAGTGTTCAATTCCATCTTGGTTGTGAATATGTACTTATTTACAAGGAACTGCTAATGTGATCTGGTATCACCACATTAACTACAATGCAATATGTACAAATATTGAACGGTTTGTAGTAAATAATTAACATTCATTCATATTTAAAGCAACAATGATAAAAAATTTATTCTCAGTAAATAAGTGTAAAATTCAATCTATACAAAGTAAAAAACATACTTTCACGTATAACCCCAACACGGATTTAGCTTTTCCTTTCGAGATAAAGCTTGCTTGAGAAATTCTTATGATGGTTTGAAGAGAGTTAGAGGATTTAAAGATTCGAAGATTTCAATCGAAGATTCGTTAGAAATACTCCAATGAGAACACTAAAAACTTAATTTAATTCTTTAAGTTTACCCTTCTTCTAACGCCAATTGTTGATAGCTAAATTATCTAGGGTTAGAGGTTGATTTGTGGCTTAAGTATTTAGCTATTCAAACAATGAATATAACAATGATGAACAATAAATGTATATGATTAAAGAACACTTTGAATGTTCTTCAATGCTTGAGAGAATAATTCAAGAGAGGTTTGGTAATTAATAAATTTGGATCCTTTATGGGTCTTAAATGCCCTTCTGTTTATAATATAATTTGGGAGAGTGGATCTCATTCTCCTAGCTAGCTATGCAAAGAACATTAAATGCCTGCAAATTCATTTAATGCAAATATCAGATCTTTTATGGGAGGTCGTCTCAGGCCGACCTTGCTTGCGTTGCTTGATGGCTGACATCCTGAGCAGATCCCAGGATTTCCGCCCGAACATTATGCAGACTACCTAAAATAGGTTATTGAATCTGTCCCATCGTCGGTGTCCGCTAGCCTCAACATGATTAAGGAAGATATTCCGTACTGAGTTTCTGACTCATATCTCATCACATTTAATTCTTAGTCGAGCTCAATCGACCTCAGATTTGTCATGAAGGTGAGCTTCCTAGCTTGCCATCTGGCCGAGGTAAACCTGAATTCCCCTTATGCTAATTCTTCAAAATAGGAAAAGGTGTGAGATAGGAGGTAGGTTCCACCTCGCAATTTCTCACACACAACAAAGTGCACAGTGCGCCTAATGCACTTGAGGCTCATTTTAAATTTATTTAAAACAAATAATAATATAAAAGCCTATTTTATATGCAAGGTTTTTGAAAGAGATTAACAAAATTTATCTGACAAAAACTTGTATAGACTTGGTTCATACTATGAACCTTGTTTTTAATTCATTGTATTTTGGCTCTACCTAGGGTATAATACGTGTCAAGTTTAATGGTTTAGAAAAATATGTTCAAAATGAGTGAAATGAGCCAAATAATTCAAGTTCATAGCATAGACCTGGTTCACGGAAGACCAACTCAATTTATCTAAATATTTTTTTATAAAAATCAAATCATAAACTAAAGATAATAGAAATAAAAAATAAATATATTTATGAAAAATCTCAAAATTATACTAAATAGATAATAAATTAATTATAAAGATAATAAATTATAAAAATTAATTTATATAAAATTTGAAAATAACTCTAAAAAAAGAAATTAATATTCTCGGGACCAGATCTATAATGAACGGCGCGTGTGACTCACTTCCATTAGAATTGGATGGAAAATTTTATAGGACCAAATATGTCAAGAAAATAAAAAATTTACAATTGATCCATTTTCTTAGGACCAAAAGTGCAATTTACCCAAAATTTTGCAAACATCAATTTAATAATAAAAAAAAGGGCTCTAGGAATTTGGATTTTGAAGTTTGAACCCATATTGATTGGAGACGTAAAGCAAAAATAACACCATTGGAACAAATTTGGGATAAAAAAAAAAGTTTTTTGGTCAAATAACTTATTTATTATCTATTTTTCGTTTAAAAAAAAATTAAATGTTAAATTCGGTCCCATAACTAAATTGATTGTCCAATTTTGATCATTTTTTTGTTGAATAATAGCGAACAACATCGTTTCGATCACATGTAAATCACATGCAGGTAAAATTTGGGGGTTTCGTATATCCTCGATGACGTGAACACTGACTATATTTTTCTTTCTATTTTTTTTCATCTTTTAATCAATTAAACTACACATGTATAAATAACCCAATAAATTAAATCAAAACTAAAATTTAAAATATTTAATTAAAAAAAAACTAAATATTGTAGGCACGTGACTTGCATGTGACCGAAAACGACATCTTTCGCAATTTTTTGGTAAAAATTGGATCAAAATTGAATAATCAATTTAGTTGTGGGATTAAAATTGGACATTTAAACTTTTTTGAACGAAAAATAGACAATAGATAAGTTATGGGACCTAATTTTTTTTTCTTGGCTGCGTTTGTTTTGGGATTTAAGTGTACGTAGCAAGTCAAAGTTTTAGAATTCAGAGATTTAGAATCCTTGATGAATAGTAAATGTATATGTTTGTTTTGTGATTTGAGTAAGGTGAGATTTAACTTTATAAGGTTTTAGAATTCAGAGATTTAGAATCCTTGTTTTATTATGTTATATTAAGAAGAGTAATAAAGTGTATAAAATGTGATGTATTGAGAAAATTATTAATAATAAATTTTATAGGTATTTGTAGGTGTGAATTGAATATAAATTTAAAATTCAGACTTTAAATCTCAAACTCGTATGAAACAGAGAACGCAAAAGTCCATAGATCTGTGTAAGTCCCAAAACAAACGCGGCCTGGTATATTCCAATTTCAAAATTTTCCATGCTGCCAATAAGTATGTGGCATACATTAAAGGTGACACTTACTGCTCAACAACTTAGCAAAGACACTTACGGCCCATCAAATCCGTCACTGACAGGTGTACCTTAAAATGTTAACAACCATTTGCTTGGTCAAAATCCCTTAAATGATTTAAATATTCTAAAAATAGTGGGTCTCTTCTGCAATAAAGTGTACCGTGCACTCATGCTACTGAATGATCAATTTAAAAAAAATATTTGACTCATTAAGTATATTAAACATGTTATGTGGATACATGAGTAGGATTGGAGCGAGTGCACGAATCTAGATCCATGCACCAATTGTACATGAGAGTTTGTTTTCTAAAAAATGATTCTCATGCTTTTTAATTAATTTTAAATATATTTTTCTTCTAATTTACAATCTTGTAAATGATACATTGATACTAGAACATAGGTTCTTTTGTTTTATTTTCAACAAGAAAAAAATTAGAAACAAAAAAATAAGTTTAAAATGAAATACATATATAACTTTTAAAAAACATATCAAAATTTATAACCTATAAAATCATTTTATATTAACATTCTATTTATTTTTATACCGGTTAAAAAAGTAAGATTGTATTTTTATCAATATTTCTTGATGTATGGGTTGGAGTATTTCTTGCATTCCAAATGATATTATTATTTTATGTGTTTCACTCTATATTTCACAGGTTGGATGCATATAAAATAGAATGTGAAAATTTATCCAAAGAACTACCATAACCCTTCATCCATATCACGGCTGGTCCAATGATTTAAAGGATCCAGTACAAAAATAAAATAAAATAAATAAATAAATAAAATTAGGTACTTCGTATATTGTACTCCCTCTGTCGTAATTTAGACTGATCATTTACTGTAGACACAAGTTTTTAGAAAATTGTTGTTTATTATTAGTATTAAATTTTGTAAAGTGGAATTAGTGTGTGTGTAGTATATATAGTGGCGTGTGGTGTAAATAAGTGTTGTTTGTAGGGATAGGGTGTTCACAATCTTAACCAAATCGGATATTTGAAAATATCCGTGTTCGTACCAAAATTTGGTTATTTTAAAATTAGTGTGTCTGTGTCCATACTAAAATTTTGGTGTGGATCGGAACGGATTTAATATTTTTCGGTACTGTTCAAAACAGAATTTCGATTATGACGGAACCGGATCGGAACGGATCGAGCAAAAACCCAAATTTTTACCCCTATTTTTTTTTTTTCTATTCTCCCTTTTGTCACTGAACAATATTAGTTGTTTTCACTTAAAAGTATTTGGTATTTCCATTGAATAATATTAGTTTCTTTCATTGACATGTATTAAGGTGTATTAATTTGTAATGACTATTCATTTATTATTAATAATTTGATTTTAAAAAATCAATTAATCATACTATCATATAATTATATTTGAATTTAGTAACATTATAACACAATTTGACATATTTAATTCAGTTATTCTTTCGATGATGATTCAAGACATTTTCGGTGCTATTTCATTCGGTTTTTCGGTACGATTAATTTTGTAATATCCAAATTCGTACCACGAAAAAATTCGGTTCGGTTCGGTTCGAAAAATATAAAAAAATCAACGGTTATTTTTTGTTCGGTTCTTTTTCGTTCTGAATTTCGGTTCGGATAAGATAATCTCCAAAATACATGAACAACCCTAGTAGGAGGTATTATTTTGTAAAGAAAGTTATTTTATTTCCTAATAAAGAAATGGTCAATCTAAATTAAGACGTCCATTTAAGGAATATGACCAATCTAAATTAGGATGTAGGAAGTTGGAGACCCAGGTTCGATTCCCTCTGGGAACGAATTGGAGTTATGGGTGTTCTAAGGTGGATTGACGATTTCGTGGAGTATTTGGGTGCTTGGTATACTAACTAATAACAACTAACATCTAACTTTGCCGATCAAAAAAAAAAGGATAGAGGAAGTATAATAAATAAATAAATAAAATATAATTATTGTTATGTAGATAATTTCGTTCATTAAAACAACAAATATGTGAAGTATAATAATAAAATACATTATATTATTAATATAATTAATTTTGAAAAACCGATTTGCAAAAACGGAAAGATTAAAAAAAAAGAATTTACAAAAATATGATACGGATCAAGTTTAGTGAGTTAGAAAAATATTTTGGAATGAGTTAAATGTGTCAAATAATTCAATTTCATAGTATGAAACTTGTTTATGGGAGAGTCAGGAGACTAACCCTTTGTAAAATTGCAAAAATGTGAAAAGATTTTGAAAAAAAAAAGGATTTACAAAAATATGGAAAAATAGATTTGCAATTATATGGATTATGGAAAGATTTTTCGACCTCCAATTATATGGATAGATTAAAAACGAAAAAAATTGCAAAAATATGGAAAAAAAAATAAAATGGAATTTGCACAAAAAAGAATGATTGGCAAAAATATGGAAGTACCAGGAATGAAAGCCAAACCCAGACTGCGGAACCAATACTGCTATCAATTGTATGCGTTAAAAATGTATGCATCTCCCATATACTACTAAAGGCGAATCAAACTAATTTATATGATGACTTTTATTTTAAATTTTTGTAATTTTGAGAGAAGTTATTTATAGTATTATTTATTAATTTTTTAATTTCAATAATTCATTATTTAATTTTGATATTTACCTTATATTTATATCTTATTTATTAATTATGAATCACCCTCTATTTACGTGGTTGCTATATTTCCTATATATCAAAGGCAAATCCTTCAAATTCATATTATGACTTTATTTCAAATCTCTGCATTTCTGTGAGAAGTTATTTATATTATTATTTTTTTATTTCAATCATTCATTATTTAATTTTTATATTTACCTTCCATTTATCTCTTATCTATTAATATTAATCACCACATATTTATGTGGTTGCTATATTTAAAATATTTTATTATCAAAATATATACATTGATTTATATTAAATACATACTCCATAATTTATAAATTTATACCTCTTCTTATCCTTTTTAAATTTCACTAGCATGCATATTACCTGACGTACTACGTCTACATGAGATTGAAAATATTTTATATATCATTGATTTTAAATTAAATACTTTATATAGTTAATTAGTTTGATTAATTCAATTATAAACGTAATTTTTTTTCTAATATTATATGTGCATATTTTCATTAATTTCTTATTCTAAATTAATCCCTCACATTCTTCTTAATGTATTTTTTTCTTTTAAAATATTTAAATAATAAATGGCGTTCTGATATTTTCTCCCCTCATTATATCATATATACTCATAATAAGTAATTTTCATGATCATTTAAATTTTCTTATGTCAATATTAACCTTATTTTTTATAATTAAATATTTATAACAATAAATACAATTGGCTGAAAAAAATATTCACACGACATATTTATAGAAAAAATAAATTTTTTAATAACCATGAAAAGTGACAATTAAGGGTATTTATGAGATAATGATGGGTGAAAATGTCAAAACGACATGTATTATGTAAATAAAATAAAAAATAAAAATGAATATGACGTCTAATTTTAATGGGAGGAAGTAATTTAGAATAAAAAATTAATAAAAATATACATAAATAATATTAAAATATAAAAATTATACATGCAATTAAATTAAATATTTAAAATATTTGAGTTAAAATTAATAAAAGAATATTTTAAATCCCGCATACGTGCTAGTATTAATCTATTTAGCAATGTTAATTTTCAAAACCAGGTTGAACCGAACATGAAATCTGTTCAATTACCCTGAAAAAACCGTTTTTACAGTTGAACCGGAAAAAAACGGCCAGAACTGAAAAAATCGGTCAAAATCGAGAAATCGGTTGAACCGAATAGAATTGGTTTTTAACTTTTTATAATTTTTTTTAAAATTTAAAACTTAATCCTAATTTTTCTATCATTCTTATTTTAAATTTTAGTATTTTAAATTGTATTGTATGATATTGTTTATAATATTGTGTTTATTTCCAATATTAACGTCATATATTACTTTTTGCATTTAAAAATAGATAGGGGTCATAGAGGAAAGAATATTTAACAAGCTAGGAATTAACGTCATAAATTACTTTTTGCATTTAAAAAGAAAAGGAATATTTAAAAATCTAGGAATTAACGTCATATATCCAGTGGATTGTTTGCCCTATATAAAGGAGTATGCATCACCTTTCAAAATTATTTTGGGTGGTGAGTTTCTTCTTCTAGTGTGTGTGACGTCATCCTAATTAACAAGTAATTAATCAATGTGGAAGCTGAAAGTAGCAGAAGGCCAGGGCCCGTATTTGTACAGCACCAACAACTTTATTGGAAGACAAATTTGGGAGTACGATCCAAATGCCGGCGAAACATCCCAAGAGTTTAACGAGGCTCGTGATCAATGGAAACTGAATCGGGCAAAGGGGTATCGTTGCTCCGCGGATTTGTTCATGAGAATTCAGGTGATTTAAGCATGTTTCTGTTTAAACTATATGATGAAATTGGTTATTTTTTCATCAAATTTGATTCCACAGGAATTCTCCGTGCATAACTAATAGATTCTGATGCGTGAGATACACACACCATCGGGAGTTTTATGAAACCGTTCATTTTCTTTAACAATTTTGATCATGTAGAAATATTGTTAATTTGGTCAGCTAATTGATTATATCAAATAGTTAATGGTTGGGACTAAAATTATAAAAAGAAAAATACCACTTTTGAAAATGGTGGTGTTTTCGAAAAAATCATGTAGGAATTGCAGTTGTACAGGGAGAGAGTGTCTCTTTTTATTTCTTTACACACATTTGCTTCACATGATTGAATTAATTAATTATAATAGGATTAGGTAGGATTGTGTAAAATTGAATTGAATGGACTGTATTATTTAAATCAATATATATATATATATATATATATATATATATATATAAATATATATATATGTTTAGATTGTAAGATTGCATTTTTTAATTCTGTACTGAAAAATTAATATTTGTGTTTTGATTGAGGGAATATATTTGATACCTACTGAAATGTTATAAATACCTTCCACATGAGATAAACTTGGTCATTTTAAGTACAAATACAAAGACAATATATATTGTAATATTGTAGTTGAAACTTGAAACTGATTATATTACATCTTTCACATGAGATAGACTTATATATCCTTCAATATAATTAAGGATTAAATACATTTGAGTGGGTCTCATGTACATCCAGGTGCATCGTGCACTGATAGTGCATTATAGAATCATGCAACTTGTTACACTGACAGATGCAACTTGTTTATACTAAATCATGCAACTATTTTTTCACACTGAATCATACTAATAATTAAACGGTTCAGTATAAACAAGTTGCATATTTTAGTATAATAAGTTGCATGGTTCTAAAATGCACTATGAATGCACGGTGCACCTGGATGCATACAAGACTTAGCCAACACATTTTTGTACCCAAGCTAAAAATGTATAATGGGCCCTCATCCAGCGAATCAAAAAGTCGATTACTTGGGATTAGACCGTTACTTCCTATCTATTTCGACCTATCCCGTAAACCAATCGGGGCTTATTGTTTTATTCAAAAGGAAAATAAGTGGTTCAACACTGTGTAATTACTTGCAGCTTAAAAAGGAAAGTGGAATTGACGTGCTGGGCTTATCACCTGTTAGAGTAGGAGAAATGAAGAAATCACGTACGAAGCTGTGACTGTTGCTGTAAAAAAAGCAGTACGGTTGACTAGCGCAATCCAAGCAAGAGATGGGCACTGGCCTGCTGAAAATTCTGGCCCTATGTTCTTCACTCCCCCTCTGGTAAATATCTCTTTTTATTTGAACGATTACTATTTGCACCAATTTTTATATTTGAGTTGTTTATAAATACTAAAAGAGATAAATTTATTTTTTAACGAGGGTTGGTAAAAATACCGACACAAGAAGTAATAATTAAGAAGAAATGATTATTAAAAATGGGTCCTTATTATATCAAAATAAATAGAATAAAATATGATAAAAGTGAATTGTTCGGCTATTAATTTTATTAACCGTATCAGTTATTTAAAACTAATTCGTATGACCATTTTGATAGGAGAATTTTGAACTAAGAACCCCCTTATAAGTTATTTCTAAAAAAAATATATATTAGTTTTCTAATATTAGTAGTTTTTACAATAAAAGTTTAATTATTTTATAAAAAAGAGATGAATTTGTACGAAGACGTTGTAATTGATGCACATGAATGTTACTTTAATAATTAATAAATTTTTTACAGATAAATTATTTAAAGAAAGACCTAAATTTCATCATAATTAATTTTATATTTTAGTACTGAAGTTAGCAATATATAAATATATAATTAATAATTATATATGTATCTTTCTTACAGATCATTGCGTTGTACATAAGTGGAGCAATCAACACAATCTTGACATCCGCACACAAAAATGAGATACTCCGTTACATTTACAATCATCAGGTATTTTTAATTACTAAGTTAGTGCTAAAGTTGGTTTATATGAATTTAGTGCCAAAGTAATTGTAATATATATGAATTTTGAGTGGATTTTATATGAAAATGGTGTACTATACACCACTACTCATACTGCTAAAGTGGATCTAGATCAAAACCCGCGAGAATATTTAAGATGGATATGTTGAATGCACATGACTTTTCAAATCAATTGTTGTAGTGACCCAACATTTAATTCCCCAGCAACTTTTCTTTGGGCCAAAATTTATTTTTATGGATAATGGTGCACCGTAAATCACATATTACAATATGAATCTTAACACATAGTATGGCCTGCCATAAATATGTAAAAAAAAAGAAAAACTTTTATTCATAACTGTTGCCTATATATAGCTCGGTGATCTTTAAAAGGCTCGTAATGGAGGATTGAGACACGATTTTTTATGTTTGTTCTTCGTCTTAATTTTTTGATTAAAGAAAAAGCAAAGAACAAATAGTTGGAATATTCTTAATGATTGGTTGAGGGATCCCATCCCATGTACTCCCTCCGTCCCAAAGAAATGTGCACGTTTACTGTTTTCACGTGTTTTTGCGAGCGAGTTTTTTATTAGTATTTGAAATGATAAAATAATTTTTAAAGATGAATGCAATAGATGAGAGGTAGATCTATAATATCCCTCTTTAAAAATCACTTTATCATTTGAAATACTAATAAACAACTAGCTCACAAAAACTCGATAATAAAGTAGGTGTGCACGTTTCTTTGGGACGGAGGTAGTATTAGCTAGTATATATGACGTAGTAGGTGGGTCACTTCTCTAATATATTCACTAATATTCAGTTGTAATCTAGTTTTTTTTTGACAAAGTATAGTGTGAACAAGTTTTACGGTGAAACTGGTTAAGGAGTGTGACTTATATTACTAAATAGTGTGATTTTTTACTGTAAAGGGTGTGACGTTTTACTATGAGTATTACTCATAAAAGTTAAGGGTGTGACTTATATTATATCAAAGAGTGTCGTAGTGATAACTGAAGGGTGTGTCTTACACTATGCCAGAAATTGGATTTGACAACGGGGAATCCCCGTTGTAGTAGCTGTTTTGTCGTGGATGCTGGAGTTGTCGTAGGTCCCGTACATATGACAACGGGTAATCCCCGTTGTCGTAGGTGTTTATCACAACGGCAGTTACCCGTTGTCGTAACTCATAATGACCTGTTGTCGTAGGTGTTTATTACAACGGTTTTTACCCGTTGTGTTAACTCATAATGACCCGTTGTCGTAGATGTTTATTACAACGGCTTTTACCCGTTGTGTTAACTCATATTTACCCATTGTTGTAGGTGCTTATTACAACGGTTTTTACCCGTTGTGTTAACTCATACTAACCCGTTGTCGTAGGTGCTTATTACAACGGTTTTTACCCGTTGTGTTAACTCATATTAAGCCGTTGTCATAAATATCTACGACAACGGGAGAAACCCGTTGTTAAATGCTTATTTGACCCGTTGTTAAAGTTATCTACGACAACGGTTCTTCCCCGTTGTTAATACTATTTTTGAACGTGTTGTTTTATATTTTCTATTGTTTCAGAATATAAATATAATACACATTTTTACTGAATGAAACAAATAATAAGAATCAATAGACTTCGTACAATTAAGTAATCAATTCATACATTCTTCAAAATAAGTAATAAGATACGAACTTGTTCAAAATCACAAAAACGAACTATTAGCTATCATCTTCTGACCACCTCTACTGATCAACAATGTAATTTGATAGACATTTTGCCCACTCCTTCCGTACTTCATCAATTTTTTTTTCGGAGTAAATCTTTTGTGAGAACTGTGAAAATACAAACAAAAAAACATAAATAAGACCACATCAACTAAGAATACACCACATAATCAACACAAATTATTCTTACCACAGCTTGCATCGAATCTGTGTTCACATCTCCATGAAATTCGAATATCTCTTTCATGTAGCATAGTACATAAAAACCACACTGTTTTCCATCAGGTTGTTTAGGTGCCTAGGTTAGATTAAAAAAAAAAATTAAAAACTAATTCATATTTATGTGAATACTCAAAATAAATGTAAATTTATGTACCTAGCTTGATTATATCCATGCAATATTTTTCTTCACTCTCTTACTCGAGACCTCAGAACTAAAGATTCTTAAAGCCCTACAACAGTAGATTAACGAGATAAACAATACAATTCACAAAAAAATCACCATTGAACAACTGATTGATAACTAACTTACTACATTAATATGAAAAAGAATAAACTTACATCACTACTACACATTTGAGCTTGGAGAGCTCCACTTGGACAGTCTTTTTTTCGAATAGCTCTCCAAGTGGTCCCTTGGAGAGCGGTCTATTAAAAAAAAAAAAAACCTGGGTTAAAAACCCGCTTGTCCAAGATCAAAAAAAACGGACATCGGTTCATAACCAAGTAGTGCAAAGGATTACTAGGAGAGCGGTTTTGAACCGGCTGTCCAAAATAAAAAAAGGAGAGCGGTTCATAACCGCTCTCCAAGTGAATTAATTTTTTTTTTTTGTAAAGGTTGTATTTTTTGTTTTATTTTTTTGTTTTTGTAAATTCTTTTTATGTACAATTCAAATATTTTATTCTTTAAATTCTCGTGTTATTTATTTTTTTTAATATTAAATCTTATATAATGAGATTAACACAAACCCTTATGTAAAACTTGTTCATAATATTAAATTCATAATATTACACTTTATTTAACTTGTATCACTATTAATTCTTATAAATTAATACCTATAATATTTAATATTCTTAAAAATTAATTCAATTTTGTCTAAGTATTACTTATTTAGATAGGAAAGTATTATTACTTGTTTAAATAGAAAAGTATTACTTGTTTAAATAGAAAAGTATTACTTGTTTAGATAGAAATGTATAACTTGTTTAAAGAAAAGTATTACTTGTTTAGATGAAAAAGTATTACTTGTTTAAAGAAAAATATTACTTATTTAGATAGAAAAGTATTGCTTGTTTAAATAGAAAAGTATTATTTGTTTAGATAGAAAAGTATTACTTGTTTAAATAGAAAAGTATTACTTGTTTAGATAGAAAGGTATAACTTGTTTAAAGAAAAGTATTACTTTGTTTAGATGAAAAAGTATTATTTGTTTAAAGAAAAATATTATTTATTTTGATAGAAAAGTATTAATTGTTTAGAAGGAAAAGTATTACAAGTTTAAAAGAAAGGTAGTTAAAAAAAGTACAAGTAAAAAATATAATTTTAATTTAATTTAATTTAATTTTAATTTAAATTTATATAAAAAAATTATTATATAAAAATGTGATTGAATTAATAAATAAGATAATTGAAATAAAGAATTTTTTAAAAAATTGTAAGAAAAAACAATTTTTAGAACATATAGAATTAATTTCATTAAGTAAACGCAGAAGAAAGCAAGTGCCCGAGCTTTAATTGATCCCGGCCAGCGCCTAAGGTCCCGTGTTCGCCCCCCCATGGGAGCGAATAATTACCTCAATTAATTGGGAGACTTGGTGGGTTATATATGAGATGCTTGGTGGGTCCGTGCCTAAAAATCGATTTTAAAAAAAAAAAATATATTAGACAGCGGTTGAAAACCGTTGTCCAAGGGAGGCAACCTCCGTCTAAGCTGCAATCTTGCACAGCGGTTCAAAACCCATTTGTCCAAGTCTGATTTTCTTGACAATGGTTTTTTTATCACCGGTATCAAGCTTGACAAACAGCACTTGGAGAGCAGTTATAACAGCTCTCCAAGGTCATTTTTCACAGTTGTCCAAGCCCAAATGTGTATTAGTGCATGTCAACAACATTTTTCCATTCAGGATCAATGCGAGAAAATAGAGGATCAATCAAAGAAATCTCTTCCTTGTGTGGGTTGATAATCGTTAAAATCCAATGCTCACTATATACAAAGACATAATAAAACATATAATTATATTCATCACTTTTAGAGTAAAGTACATTGAAAATAATTTGTAAATCATACTACTCACCCAATATTGCATGGCACTACTAGTAGATGAGTAGTTGCACTAACCAACCTTTTTGCAAGCTCACATGACCTTTTCTCATTGTTCTTATCCAAATTTTTTTGTCTGCACTCCGTGACATCACATGTGATGAATCCCATGGATTCATAAACATGAATTTCTCCATCTTATCTGGCTTCAAGAAATTAAGATACAGATACCTACAATGAAAAAAATATATTATATATAGCAGATAAAATAACGTTAACTTTTACAAACTTAACAAACTACTCAAACATAAATTACCAGATATAAACAACAATACAATTTAAGGATTGGGTCAGAACCGAGCAAATGGATCAATGTCTTTGAAGTTAACATGCAATGTGAACTCGTGGCCAAATACATCAGCATCCAAATTGATTTTTATGACCCCTTTAGAAGGTATAGCAAATTTTGAATAACAGTAGATAACATATAACTGTTTTGACACACTACTTATATCCAATGCTGGCTTTTGAACTTCAACATCTATCTTCTTCTTTCCACATCTCTAAAAATTGCAATACAACGCATGTTAGCATATAAAATACATACCTTGTTAACCAAAATTGTAATACAAAATATAAATCTTACTCGCAATTTGACCAAGTGCTTCGGCCAAGCTACCTGTGAACCTACTGCATCCCCAATAAGCTTACACTCGTACATGGGAATCGGTAGTTCGGCTTTCCCATCTATTGCTTGATCAATGACTACACACACAGAGTTTTTGGGACATTTCTCACTATCAATTACGTCGTTTGGTCCATTTTCTCGTATGAATGTCCCAAATGCCACTATAACATCTAGCCTCGACGCTAAACTCAATGCCACAACTTTCCCCTAACAAAATTATATCCACAAAATAATCATGTGTTACTGATCTAACATACACAATAATATTCCTAATACTATTATAATTAACACATACCTTCATGTCCTCATCATCTTCAATGTGAACAACATTATTATCCTCATTTGAGATACTCTTTTGATCATCATCATCACATTTTTCTACTGGATGTTTGACCTTTACTGAACAACTTCCCTTCTCTTCAGTTCCTATCCTGCAACTAACATTTCCATTGAAGATATATTCTTCCAGTTTCTCCACACGTGCAAGTGTATTCTGCAGCAAGTCATCCTTATTTGAAGGCTTCTTAGGAATGATCAAGAATGTTGACGGAGTGACTAAAGCTCCTATTCCCCTCACACGTCCACCATGCGCATTTGTATTGAGTGCTGAAGAAAGGATGTCATGTGATGATTCTTGTATCCCAGCCTTCTTCTGTTCAATAAATTCTTCCTGTAAAAAAAAACAACATCTATATACTACAAAGAGTCATCCAATACATCAACTTTAGTATAAAAAAATCATTACTTACAATCTTTGTCTCTGCTTTTCAAGCAACCCTTTTCCTTCAGACTCTCCACTTTTGGATTTGCGAGCACGCATCCAAAGCTTCGATCTATCGACATCACCATCACCAGATAAAATCGATTTCTAATATGAAGCAAATTGAAAAGAGAAGGTTAGTATGACACAAAATTATTCTGATTATTTATTGAAATTCTATGTAACAATAATCACTTACATTTTCCTCAAATTTAAATTTGCATAGCCTTTTACGAGATGGATCTTTTGGTATTTGACCTTTTCCCGTAATCTCTGATGTTCTTCTCTTGATTTTCTATAAGAATACAATTAAACATTGTATTAATATGCATGCATTTATGGTTATATTAAAAGATTAGCAAATAATTTTACCTTGAAATCATCGGACATACGACTACCAACAAATTTGCTCCAATCTTCATAGTCAATTTCCAAATCTTCTAAATCAGGTGGTGTGGGTATATCAGGGTTGCCCATTCTTCCGAAAATCCATTTAGTAGTCAGCATTGTCTTAAATGCCTGCCACTTATCATTGGCTGAGGAAATACATCATTTCTCATATTTTTCAGGCAAAACAAATGACAGCTACAAGAAACAAGTATTTCAAATATGTGTATATATAATTGAAAAACCACATAAACTAGTTGCATTAAATGTAAAATAACTACATATACAATTACTTACATTGACTGAATCCCATATTTGGTCCTTGACATCCTCAGGAACTGTCTTCCAATCCATATATGTGATATTAACTAGCTGTCGTGCAATTTTTGGCTCATTTCTTCCAATCCTATGACATTAATATCAAAATTAGGTCTAGGTACAAGTGTCCAAATATCATTTCTTTCAAACTGATTAAGCTCTTCATGCATAACATTTATCCAATTTCATCATTAAGAGCTTCTTTCACATTCTTAGGCTCCATTGCAGAATGATAACACTCAAAAGTTACCTGATTGCATATGAATGACATGCAAACTGATCTTACAAAGTTATTGATGTGATACTCATTCTTCTTCTAGTTTGTACACCAGTGGTAACTTCTCCAATGATCTGATCTGATGGATGACTTTTCATTATCTTTATTAAGGAAACCAAATGTTTTGGATACTGTTGATTCTTGTGACAGATTTTCAGTATCAAAACTTTTGGGTAATGTTGTATCAGATGTTGAAGGAACATTCTGATCAACATCTTTACTATCTTCAGTGTCATCAGTATCTTTGGATACTTCTATTAAATCTGATACATTATCTTCAACACTTTTACCTACAAGACTTGCAAGTTCATTAAATACCACATTAACAGATTCTTGCATTGTATAAGTTCTCAAGTTATAGATTCTATATGCCTTGCTATTCTTAGAATATTCTAAGAAGCTTCCTTTATCACTCTTTGAATCAAACTTGTGCAACTGATCTCTATCATTCAAAATGTAACAAACACAACCAAACACATGAAAATATTTAAAATTTGGTTTCTTGTTATTCAGAATCTCATAGGGAGTACAATTACTACCAAAACGAATATAGACTCTATTCACAATGTGACAAGCAGTGTTTAAAGCTTCTGCCCATAATTTCTTTGACAAACTTTTTGAGGTTAGCATAACTCTTGTCATTTCTTGCAAAATTCTATTCTTTCTTTCAACAATCCCATAGAATAATGTCATCTGCTTTAACACTTTTACATGTATGGTTTGAACCAATCAAATAGCAATTATCAGCAGATCTTTCACCAGTCATTAAGCAATCATCATTTTTATCAAGTACATAACATGAATTTTTGTCAAATTTCACACGTAAATCATCATCACATAACTGACTAATACTAATCAGATTAGCAAGTAAACCTTTTACATGTAACACATTTGTCAACTTTGGAAAGTCAGGAACATTCAAGGTTTCTTTACCAACCAGTTTACCTTTTTGAACCACCACTATAGGTAACACGACCATCATCACAAGATGTATTAGACAAATGATTAACTTCATCAGTCATGTGTCTAGAACAACTACTATTAAAGTACCAAGATCCAGGAACACATGCTTTCAAAGATGTATACACAACATTACACAATATGTTCTTATGAATCCACTTTTTAGTGTTGTTAACTTTGTTTTTATAGGGTGTTCAATTTTATCATGTAAAATAATTCCAGCTTTTAGATCTCTTCTTAACTTAGAACAGTATGGACGAATGTGACCTACTCCAGCACAGTAAAAACAGGCATACTCTTCAAATAATCCAGCAGATTTCTTTTGTTTAAGATTAAAAGGTTTTGTCAAACAAGATCCTTCCTTTACAAAAGAAATAGGTTTACTGGAAATTGGAGTATCTTCAGTAGTTTTCTCAAAACCTAGACCAGCAATGCTTGATCTTCCAATCATTAAAGCATCATTCAATTCAACAGTGCTAGCAGAATTTTTTTTAAAACTCAAAGTAGTACACTTAAGTTCATTTTTTAAGAAGAAATTTCCACATCTTTTCTAGTTAAAAAAAAGAACTTCAAGCTTTAAAAATTCTCTTTCAAATCTGAATTTTCTAAAGATAAGGAACTCAAGACTGTTTTTTGAGTTTCTAAATCAGTTTTAAACTTCAGATATTCAGAGTTACACTCAGCAAAATTTGATGTTTCAACATTCAAAATAGTTCCAACAAAATAGTTAATCTCAGAATCATATTTACTGAATGTTGTTTCAGTTGTTGTGTTAACATCCTAATCGCTTGCACCAATAATCTTCGAGATCATCATCAAAAGTATCATCATAAATTATTCTAGCGACATATAGCATTTAGTTCACATTTACGGCCATCGGTTTCATCATCGTAATCATCACTTTAGGTAATATTAAAGTTCATCTTTTCCTAAGCATATTATTAGCACATTCATTAAAGATAATGACCATATCCGAACATGCATCACATTTAACCTTTTTTCGTACTCGGGATCATATTTAAACTTGTTATCCTTAGTAAATTGTATAGGTTGATTGAAACTGGAGGACTGACTTGGAACAAGCTTTTTATCAGATGGAGAAGAATTCTGATTATTCCTATCTCTTGGTTGAAAATTACCATTTGGTTTTCTGAACCTTCCTTTTAGAAAATATTTGAATTGCTTAGTGATAAGAGCAAATTGTTCAGAAACATTTTCATCACAAATCAGAAACATCATCATCAGAATCAACTTCAGTAACATAAGGATGTTTATCAAAATTATCAGAAGTTTCACCTCTAAAGCAAGTACTTTCTTGTCTTTATCTTTCTCATGTTTAATTATCATCATCTAACATATTAGAGTTAATCTCATAAGTTTTCAAAATACTGATCAACCCATTTTGACTCAATAAATCAATGTTCTTAGCCTCTTCTATTGCACATATTTTAGCATCAAATCGTTTAGGAACAGTTCTAAGTATCTTATTGACTAACCGAGTGTTGAAAATTGGATCACCAAGTGAGTGTGACTCATTAGCAATCTCACTTATCCTTTCATTGTATGATGAAATGGTTTCATCATCTTTAATTCTCAAGTTCTCAAACTTGGTTCCCAACATTCGAAGTCTAGTTCTTAGAACACTTTCTGATCCTTCACAATGTTCCTACAATATTTCCCATCCACCCTTAGAAGAAACACAGTTAGATATCAGTTTAAACATACAAACATCAGTAGCAATAAAAATCGCATTAAGGGCTTTAGAGTTGAAATTGGCCGATGTGCATTCATCATTGGACCAATCAATCTCCTTTTTGACTTGAGATTCTCCATCTTTATCATCAAATATTTTTGGTGGATTCCAACCAGATAACACACTACTCCATGCTCTCTCATCTATAGACTTAATGTACATGCGCATTTTAGGTTTTCAGTAGGGATAGTTGGATCCATCCAAAATTGGAGGTTTTAAAGAAGGAGTCAACGGATAATCCATTGCAAAAACACACTTTAAAAACACAGGACCTTTAACTTAGTGTATCAAGTTTATGGATCTGGCGCCAACTGACAGTGTGTGTGCGTGTATTTTTAGAGTTTTGTTGAAAATGTTATACAACATGTAAAACAACATATGACAGCGGAAGTATAAAAATGCAATGCAAAGGATTTCAAAATTTTGTATAGTCTTAATTCAGACTATACGAACCTCATGGTTAAAAACATCACTATAACAAGTAGTGAGATAAACAAAAACCTCTTACAAGATCCTAAAAGGTGTAGTGAAAAACCACACACCAAAAACAATCTATTCAATCAAGTATTTAGTGATCTTATTCAACCTAAAACTTGATCTAATAAGATAAAATCAATACTGATGGGAGAGATTGTATTCCCTCGACCAGTACAAATACTGATAAAATAACATTGACCCTCACACTCTTAGAATTACAAACACTCGGTTTTTCTCTCTAGGTTGTGTCTCGGATGTTACTCTCTAAAGTTTGGAGTAGAGCAAATGGTATTTCACTTTTCCTCAAACTTCACTACTACACATTTGAGCTTGGAGAGCTCAACTTGGACAGCCCTTTTTTCGAATAGCTCTCCAAGTGGTCCCTTGGAGAGCGGTTCTATTAAAAAAAAAAAAAAAAAAGACAATGTTAAAAACCGTCCCAAGATCAAATCTTAGACAATGGTTCATAACTCATTTGTGCAAAAATTTGGAGAGCGGTTTTGAACCATTTGTCAAAATAAAAGCTTGGAGCAGCGATTCATAACCGCTCTCCAAGTGATTTTTTTTTTTAAAGCTTGTATTTTTTGTTTTTTTTTTTTTTGTTTAATTTAATATTTTTTTTTTTGAAACTCCCTTACATCTATTTTCCAATCTTCTCTCTCCTACTTAGCATTATCCAAATTCCTACAAATTAAATTCTTAATTTTCTCATTATTTTACAATTTTTTTATTTCTAATTACACTAATCTTATTTTAAGTTTTAACTTCCAAAATTTCTAACCACTCTAAAAATTCACTATCTCTTTTTTCGTAGTTCTTTTATTATTCTACATTTTTTTTATTTTTAATTAAAGTTTAATTAAAATTTTCAAATCTAATCTTAATGAAATTAATAATTTCTTTAAGAATTCCGCTTAACATGTGGGAACGTACATGTTCTAGTTAACTTCTAAAATCCTTCATTGTATTTTCTCTCCTCCCTCGTGTAACACTCTTTTCCATTCACATTCGTCACGGGAAAATTTGAACAAGCCTCTTAAACAATTGTCTCTCTTCCATCCAACTTTAATAAATATTACTCACAAATATTAAATCATTGGCAGACAAATCAAATTCAAAGTTAGTTGAAAAAAATGGATTGAACCAAACTCATTTTGACTAAAAAACCATAAAATAAATTTATGGACACTGTAAAAGAAAACCAATTAAAACTCGTTGAAATATAGGAAGATGTCACTGCTGTATTTGAAATTCGCCGGTCAATTCAAAAGTTAATTTTAATTAAATTTTGTAAAGTACAAGTAAAAAATATAATTTTAATTTAATTTAATTTAAATTAAATTTAAATTTATATAAAAAATTATTATATAAAAATGTGATTGAATTAATAAACAAGATAATTGAAATAAAGAATTTAAAAAAAAATTGTAAGAAAAAACGATTTTTAGAACATATAAAATTAATTTCATTAAGTAAACGCAAAGAAAGTGCAAGTGCCCGAAATGAATTGATCCTCGGCCAGCGCCCAAGGTCCCTTGTTAGGTCCCCCATGGGAGCGAATAATTGCCTCAATTAATTGAGAGGCTTGGTGGCTTATATATGAGATGTTTGGTGGGTCCGTGACTAAAAATAGATTTTTTTTTAAAATATATATGTATTAGACAGCGGTTTTCAACCGCTGTCCAAGTGAGGAATTTGGACAGCGGTTGAAAACCGCTGTCTAAGCTGCAATCTTGCACAGCGGTTCAAAACCGCTGTCCAAGTGCGATTTCTTGAACAACGGTTTTTTATCAGCTGTCCAAGCTTGGACAGCTGCTACTTGGAGAGCGGTTATAACAGCTCTCCAAGGTCATTTTTCACAGCTGTCCAAGCCCAAATGTGTATTAGTGCTTGAATATCGACTAATGCAGGGTATTTATAGACTTGAAGATCAACTGCATTGTCCTATCCACTAGGCTTGGATAGCCTTGAACTTCTCCTCCACTATCTCCATGATCTTGGTGTAACCACCCATGATCTTTCTGTTCTCACTCCACCACAATGCAACCGCCTGACAATATAACCGAATTGTCTTCAATCTGCAATGTAGGAAACATAGAAAAACACATCTGTTAAAACGGAGTCAGCGTTAGGAGAAATGACAAATTTATGATGTTGTGCAGAATGTTGTCCAACATATGGAACAACATCCGTGCAACATCAACACTGTTCAATAGAACCAACGTAACTAATATTGTTAAGTGAAAATAAGTAATATTGTTCATTGAACCAAGTAATAATGTTCAATAGAACAAACTAATATTGTAAACAAGTAATATTGTTCTTAAGTGAAAACATGTAATATTGTTCTTAAGTGAAAACAATAAATATTGTTCTCAAGTGAAAACATGTAATATTGTTAATTGAAACAAGTAATATTGTAAAGTGAAAACAAGTAAATATTATTCAATAGAACCAACTAATTATTAAGTGAAAACAAGTAAATATTATTCAATAGAACCAACTAATTATTAAGTGAAAACAAGTAATATTATTCATTGAAACAAGTTATAATATTGTTAAGTGAAAACAAGTTATACTGTTCAATAGAACCAACTAATACTGTTAAGTGAAAACAAGTAATACTATGACGAAATATATTTAAATACGACGAAATATAAATGATTTAAACAATAATATACATAGTTAATACGTACGAAAATATAAATTGTTTAAACAGAAAACACAAATTGTTCAAAAATAAAAAAATAAAAGAGTTTGTTAAAATAAAAAAAAAGTAGTGTCTGAGACAACCGATAAAAATCCTCAGTGTCGAGATCATCTTCATCTATCAAAAAATTGACCCCACTACAAACGTCACCACCATTGCCTTCTGCATCGTCGTCGTCGACATTGTCAACGGAAAAATCACCGGGGAGGTGGAGGCAGGAGGCCGGACGCCGAAAATTTCAGTCATTTTGTTCCTTATGTCTTGCCTGAAGCTTAGCCTCAATCCTGGCCTCCATCTGCTCACGCGTCTCATGCGGTTGCGGAGCTGAGGTAACAAATGGCTGGGAGTACCATTTATTCACATTCACAAGTTTATAAACCACAAACATAAGTAACTATATTGAGGAAAGTTGAATGTTCTGAAACAGGAAACTCCCAACAATGCATTTAATAGAGAATAAAAAGCAATAGAAAAACCATTGAAAGGCAGGTGGAAGAGAGCCCAACATTAGTGTCTTAAAATCAACCCAATCAATTTTGAATTTTAGAATTTTTCTCTGAGAGAGGATCTGTTATTTTCTTAGCCATCTAGTAAATTCCCTGACAACCTCAGAATATTAATATTTCATTAGAAGCTCAAACTTAAATCTTAAGTATCTGCAATATACCTTGTCTAGATAAGGCCACATGGATTCAATGAATCTATTCCAATAAATCTGCACAATGAGGAGCTGTGAAAAATAACCTATAATTTTATTTTTTTAATGGAACTATAATTCTTAATTGTTGCTAGGCTGGCTCCAATATACAGATCATAATCAATGCCTATTTTTTCTTCTGAGAAATATCTATTGATATTGACAACTTGAAAAGATTAGTATACTATGAAAATATTTATATGAAATGCTGAAATCGAGATTACTCCCTCCGTCCCGTGATAACGTGCACGTTTACTGTTTTCACGTGTTTTTGTGAGCGAGTTTTTTATTAGTATTTGAAATGATAAAATAAGTTTTAAAGATGCATATAATAGATGAGAGGTAGATCTATAATACCTCTCCTTAAAAATCACTTTATCATTTGGAATACTAACAAACAACTCGTTCACTAAAACTCGATAATAAAGGTAGGGTGCACATTATTCCGGGACGGAGATAGTATTTCGTTCAGGTGTACTACAATGCTCATTAAAAGTATTGATATATACCAAAAAATTATCTCTATACTTGTTTGATGTATTTAACCAAACACATTCCAAAGATCAATTTCAAATCAAGGTATCACATTTTTCTCTAAAAGCCTAATTCAAAACAACAAGCAAGCAAAAACTATGATAAAAAATTTGAGAACTACCAAATCAAATTCAGCTGAAACAGAAACAAGTCAAAACTATGATCAAAGCACAAGAATCAACACATCTAGCTAACATAATATGTAGAGACGAAAATTAGAGAAAATCTGCTTTGTCATACAGAATGTCTGACTTATAAACACAATATATTGCCAAAAAATAACATGGGTACACATCTAGAGTTTACAAATAAAAATAAAAAAAAGTAGAAAAAAATATAGTAGGTATAAACTACGAAATGAAGAACAATAAATCGTACGTAAAGCAAAGTGTAAAATACAGTGCCCCTTACCTCTAACACGAAATCACCCAGGAAATTCAGTAACTATCAAGTGAATGCTAAAAACATCCGTATGAATGACAGAAACCCACAAAAGTCACCAAAATAGGACGAAAACAGTGAAACACTAAGAATAAAACACTGAAAATCGACCAAAATTAATTAAGATCAATTGAGAAGAAGAAACAAAAAAAATGAAGGATTAAGGTGCGATTTGGAAGAGAAAAGACCAAGGAACGAAGAGAGAAGGAGCGCCGTAAAGCAAATTATGGAGAAAATATCATTTGTAGTCCTTTAACTTTGAATGATTCCATTTTTTGTCCTGTAAGTTTTTATGTTTTCAATTTTAGTCTTAGATGTGTCAATTTCAGTCCTTTTGCTCCGAAATTTTAAAATCTCTCCAGAATAAGCATGTTCACGTTATGTGATACTTTAAAATAGATTTTTTTTTTTTAAAATTTCGACGATGTGCACAAGTGGATTAAGGTTTAATTGGGTCCGGGTTGATGACGTGGATCTTTTTTTTTAAAAATCACGTGGAAGTCCACTTGTGCAGGTTGTTGGAAAATTTTAAAAATCTCAATTTTGAACTGTCACGTGAGGTGCACATTCATATTCCTCAGAATTTTAAAATTTAAGAATAGAAAGACAAAAATTGTAACATCCAGAACTAAAATTTAAAAAGTAAAGAGTCACAGGACTAAACAATGAATTTTTCAAAGTTACAGGACTAAAAATAATATTTTCTCAAAAATTATGTGAAAAAAAAGGGGAACAATCTAAATAAATGGGTTTATGTATGGACCTGGTATTGAACACAAGTCAAAATGGATCCAAGCACACAAATATTAATACAAATTAACTGGCTGGTGTATAATACTTTGCAATGAATTTTTCTGAGATAAATTATTTAAAATTTATATTCGACAAAAAATTATGGGATTTTAATTATTTAGAGAAAATATACAAAAATGCCCAATTTCAAGTGTCTATTGTTTTTTTTTTTTTGCCCAATTTCTGAAAAATGTTATTTCTTGCCCTTTGTGGACTATTCTATCCTTAATTTCCACTCTGTATTTTATTGTTTCATCTCATAACCACTCTTTCAATTCCAAACTAAGGGGAGAAGGATGGTGAGGGAGTGAGAAGTTGGTGAGGGCCGGAGTGGGAATCAAGAGGAGGGATTGGTTGGGAATAGAATAGAGAATGATAATTAGGGTGAGAAGGATGAGAATGAATGAATAAGGGTAGAATGGTCTTAAAAGGGCAAAAACAACACAATTTTTTGAAATTGGGCAAAAAAAGACCGCAAACACCTGAAATTGGAAAAAGAAAAGGATCTTTTCCCTAATTATTTATATATAATCTAATCTCTACCAATAATATTTCAATATTTGGGGAAGAAAAAAAATTAGGCCAGTAATTAAGGGTGTTGTGTTATAAGGACAATAATTTTGCGGGCTTGAAAAATATATATAAATATATGACAATGAATTTTAAAATATTTAAAATGTAGGACAATTGATCTCGAATAACTCTAAATCATGTTGAGATGTCACGTGCATTTCACGACTGTCCTACATTTTCAAATTAGTCTCTGATCTGCATTTATTAATTAATTATGCCAACACTTGTTAATACTTTATATATATTGATCAAATTAAATTATAAAAGTAATTTTATTTTATGTCGAAGGCAATTATTTACGTAGAATTATAAGAGTTTAAAATTGAATAATGGTAATTAATTTGCAGAATGATGATGGTGGCTGGGGATTTTACATGGAAGGGCACAGTACGATGATAGGATCAGCCCTTAATTATGTTGCTCTTCGATTATTGGGAGAGGGTCCACATGATGGAAATGGTGCCGTTGGAAGAGGCCGTCGGTGGATTCTTGATCACGGTGGTGCGACTGGAATTCCCTCCTGGGGCAAGACTTATCTTTCGGTAATTGTGTCCGACTTTATAAAGAGACATTTCTTATATAGTGGGTCTCATGTGCATCTAGGTGCACCGTGCACTCATGGTGCAATTTAGAAACATGCAACTTATTATATTGAAAGATGTAATTTATTTACACTGAACCCTGCAACTAATTTTCATATAAATAGTTGCACGATTCAGTGTAAACAAGTTTCATATTTTAGTATAACAAGTTGCATATTTCTAAAATGCACTATGAGTGCGCGGTGCACCTAGATGCATATAAGATTGAGCCTTTCTTATAAGCACATAAAGATAATTAAGAGACAAAGCAGAAAATTCTAATATGTATACAACGATGACTTCGAAAACTATATCAGATTCACAATCTATTTATAGCCGAAAAAGTTTCCTCGTCCGATGTCATGTAAATCTAATTAACAAAAAGGGAAAAACAAAAATATCATGTAATAAGGGCTGGAACACTAATTAACAATAATTATAACATTCATGATTATTGTTAGGGAAATGAATTACTTCCACATCTCTATGCAAGTTCCAACTATTAGATGAGAAGATACTTTTTTATGGTATCGGAGTAATATAATTCTTTGAATCACATATACAGTAGATATTTATTTTTAAAAAGCTGGCACATTCTTTTAGACAAGCTTAGCTGGCAATGAAGTAAGTCAGTGGCGGATCCAAAAATTTATAAGGAGTGGACTAGAAAGAAAAAAATTTAGACCAATAATTTTAAATAAAATAAAATATTTTCAATGTTTATTGAACTGTACTAGAAAAGACTTCAACATATAAAATTCAACAACAATTGATAATATATCAACATTGTATAAAAAAATTAAAAGAATAAAAAAAATTACTTAATCGGCCTTGAAAATTGAGTATGAGTGTTGAAAAAAAAATCAAGAATAAAGAATCCCAAATTTTTTTTAGACTCTAATTCCCTGCTCTTGGAAAAAATACATTTTTTGAAGTAAAAATGTTTGATTTTTTTAAAAAATAAAATAAAATAAAAGATTAATTAAAAGTGGGTGGACCTGTAGTTGTTTGTTAATATTTCTATAGGAATGAAGGAATATAGATGAATTTTAATTGGATTTATAATTAGGGTAGGCTGGTATAAATAATTTGGGTGGACTAATGGGCTAATTTTATTTTTTGCATATAATAATTACAATATATAGTGAGATTCCAGCCCACCCTTGCTCACTAATAGATATGCCCCTGAAGTAAGTGGAATATCTCAAGTGGTTAGAGCGTCATTACCTATGTGGTGAATTCATGAGTTTGACCTTTTAAAAAATAGTGATGCTTGTGTGCAATTGGTTTCAATTTTAATTTGGATGAACCATGAACCATTCGGGTCGGGTGAACCATGAACCACTCGGGCCGGGTTCGGGTCGGGTTAAGTTGGTCCGGGCCGGGTAAAAAAAAAACTGAAATAAAAAACTAAAAAATAAATCCAATTACACCAACTCTAAATTGGTGCAAAGGGCGTACACAAGTATTTGCCTTAAAAAAAAGATTGAAAGTGCAATAATTATTATATATATATATATATATATATATATATATATATATATATTTACCTAATTATAACATGAATTCATGATAAAAATATCGTCAACTTAAATTGGATTAACCGAAATTACTTTTTCAGGTCCTTGGAGTGTATGATTGGGGTGGTTGCAACCCACTTCCCCCAGAATTTTGGTTATTCCCTTCCTTTTTACCTTATCATCCAGGTACTTATATCAATTTTTACAAGGAAAAAAGAGTATCTTATTGAAAATGAACCTTGTCTTTAATATTGTATAATAAATGCAGCAAAAATGATGATTTACTGTCGCACAACTTACATGCCCATGTCATATCTTTATGGTACAAGATATCATGGACCACTCACTGACTTGGTGTTATCACTTCGTCAAGAAATACACATCAAGCCCTATCATCAAATTGATTGGAATAAGGCACGCCATGATTGCTGTGAGGTATCTTCTGAAATTTTGAAGTATTATACTTTGAAATTCTAATAGCAGTGCAATAGGTAAGAGACAATTTCAACAGTAGTCCTATATATATATTTTTTTTTAAATTTTGGTCTTTTCATTGTGATTTTTGGTACCTTTTGCTGCAAAATTCAATTTTCCCCAAATCAATTTGGGGATTTCTATACCCTCCGGACTAAAATTCATGGAGTTGTTTGAAAAATAGTTTTTTACTTAAGGAGATTGTGTTTTAAGGACAATAATTTTACGAACTTGGAAATGTAGGATAATAGGTTTTAAAATGTGTAAATATAGGACAATATATTTTAAAATCTGTAAATATAGGACAATCGAGCCTGAATAAGCCCAAATCGGGCTGAAACCACACATGAGATTTGGGCTTATTCATGCTGGATTGTCCTAAATTTACACCATTTTACAAATTTTAAAACATATTGTCCTACATTTCCAAGCCCGTAAATTTATTGTTCTTAAAACAAAACCCCCCTAAATTATTGTCCTAAAAAAATATTATTCCCATGGATTTGTGGTAATCGGACTGAGAAGAACAAATCAATTAATTTGGAGATACATAGCAATAGAATCCGTCGGGCGAGGCAAAGAGTTTGGTATATGAGTCTATGACATCACCAGAAAATGGTAAAAGTATCCTTTAAGAAGAACAAATTCACAAATAATTAAATAGTGATTCATCAACCAAAAAAGAAATTTTTATGAAGTTGCCGTCATCAAATTGAGAAATAAGAAGTAGCAATAGGACGAGCAAGACAACACGAAGAGTTTAGTATAGTATACAATTTTCGACGCACCGAAAAATAAATTTCCCGGACGTGAAAAATCGAGGAAGTATTTTTTTTCTACTTTTACTTGTAACACTTTCATTTTCGCTTCTCAAATATTTTCTCCTTGCATATTAGTTTATTATAATTATTATTTTTACCTTTTCTGAATTAGGTTTAAAGTGAATAAATTAAATTAGAGTTCAAAATGTTGTTTTCCAAATTAAATATGAAATAGGTAAATTAGGTAAGTGCATAAATAGCTAAATATGCGTTGTTCCAATAACCAAGGTTGGATTTGTGTGATGTTTTAATACAGGATGATCTTTACTATCCTCACACGTTTATACAAGATTTACTTTGGGAAACTCTCAACTATTGCGTTGAGCCACTAATGAGGCATTGGCCGTTGAACAAGATTAGAGAAAGGCAATTCACAAAACAATTGAATTTATGCGTTATCAAGCTGAGGAAGCCAGATATATCACCAGCGGATGCATTGAAAAAGTATGCACTTTCTATCTCCAATCTTAGATATTGTATCTAATTTGGCATTTCATTATTGGGACAAATTTTGTTTTGTCCTATATTCACAGTTCAAACTCTTTTTTGCTCTATTATGACATATTTACCCTTACTAAAAAGAGAGCGCAGCATGTGTCGATATGGGGGGTCGTCGTGGGTCGCGATGATGGATCATCATAGGTAGCGCATGAGTCGTGGAAACTATGCGCGACCTAGTGAGAGGGACATATCTTAATATAGTAAGGATAAATATTTCATAAAAGGACAAAAAAGATTTTTTTTATCAAGGATAGGATAAAAAAGAGTTTGAACTATCAATATAGGACATTTTTGCCAATTTTCTATTCATTATTTTCAGTAATTGAGATTTGTGGGAATTAAGTCTAGGATAATGAACACACTGTTAGTACTCTTTGTTCTTTTCTTGTTGTTTGTTGGCCAATAAACTACTCGACTAAAATAAAAAAAGGAAGAAAAAAACCTAAAGCCACAAGACCACAAGCCGGTCCAGAGGCCGGGGCCCCACTAAAAACCTTCCTGAAGTAAAACCCTCCTTAGGGCAAAACCTCCAGGTAAGGGAAAAAGGGAAACCCCTCTAAACTAAAGGCATTACCCCACAGCACGGAAGTAATCCTCGTGAGAAAAATTAAATGAACCAAACGAAAATATTCTTTGTTCATATCAGAAAACAAAACATCCAAAAGAAAACCCGGGCAACGCCCAGTCCAGTGATGCTCAGAGTGCAACTTATCTAAGCGATCTGCACCTTGGTTCCCTTCACGATAAATGTGTGAAACTCGGATATTCAGAACGTGTCTAAAATCTCTAACCTGGCTCCAGACCGCATGCAAACGCCATGGAACCTTCAAGGGGCCATGCACGAGAGCCTGCACCGCCAAAAGAAAGTCGGACTCAATCCAAAGGTTAAACCATCCCTTTTCAGCCACATATTTGATAGCATAAAAACAGGCCAACAACTCCGCCTCAAAAGGACTGCATAAACCCTTTGCTCGACAAATACCCGCAACAAAGAACCCACGCGAGTTGCCGAAAAGCAACCCAGCATAACCAGCAGCTTGAGAAATGCTGGCATCGACGTTAACTTTGTACCAGCCTGGAAGAGGTGGAATCCAGCGGAATCCAAGACATCGAGACGGTGGCCTAGCACAACCCGTAACACAAAGGCGCCGTAAAACACTCAAGTCCTGAACCGAGTTCTGCATAACGAATCCGCCTCACGAACCATCGACAATAGTGTGATCATGCAACCATGAAAAGTTGGCTTGACACTCTCGTAAATCCACCTGTTGCGTGTTGTCCAAACCACCCAAATGAGCGTAACAAAAGTTAAAAGCCACAGATTCCCCACTTGTTTGCTAAAGCGCAATCTCGTCGCCTGCAAGAAAATATCCAAAAACCCATTACCATAAATTAAAGTGCAATCAAAGATGCGGGTCACCTCTCCATATAAACGCCGGATAAAAGAGCAGCCATCGAGGATATGATCAAGAGTATCTGGGCCGGCATAGCATAAGAAACAAACAGTAGGACAAGAAATCCCAATGCGATTAAGCTCCGAAGAAGTCGGGAGCTTGTGCCAAATGGCTCGCCAAATAAGAGTGCTACGACATGGAGGAATGAAACTTCCCCATAACCATCCGGACCAACTCGGTGTAATGATTGGGCCACGGAGAAGAGAATATGCCTCCTGTGAAGAGAGTGAACCCGTGCTACTCAAAGGCCAAACCCTTCGATCCCCATCCAAAGAGATGGGAAGCCGTAGAATATTAATGACAATATTAGTAAACTGGATGAGGAAAACCTCGTCAAAATGCCAATAACCATCATAAAAAACATAACCCACGGAATAATGCAGATTAGCAAGAATGCCTTGAGGAATGCCGATTCTATCCGCAATAATATAGCCAAGCCAATTATCTCTCCAGAAATCAACTCTAGAAGACTCCCCGAAAATCCATTGAGAACCGGACTGAAGACGAGGAATATGACGTCGAATACCGGTCCATATCGAAGAAGAGCGAATAAATCAACGTGGAGCCCCATGCAACTTAAAGTATTTAGCCACCAAGAGTTTGTGTTGCTCATCATTACGACTAAGAAGATCCCATGTGAATTTGCAAAGAAATGCATCGTTCGCAAGGAGAATCGAAAGGATGCCAAGACCACCCGCTTGCACGGGAGAGCAGCACCGATCCCATGCGACCCGAACGAAACCTGTCCGAGTGATATCTCCAGTCCAGAAGAAGTTACAGATAGCCGTTTCAAGCTTACTGATTAGAGAGCGAGGCCATCTATATATCATCATGGAATGAACCAAGCTTGCAGCGATAACACTATTAATCAAACAACGTCGGCCAGCACGGGATAACGATGCCCCCGTCCAACGATCAAATCTAGCAATAACCGTATCCGCAATGCGAGCAAGATGACAAACACGAGGAGCCCCCTTAAAAATTTGCACACCAAGATAATTGAAGGGGAGAGTACCCTCCGAGATATTCGTCTTTCGTCGAACAGAAGCACGAACCCTGGGTGTGACTTTCGAGCAATAGTAGACATGCGACTTCCCTGGATTAAAATTTGCCCTGAAAGTCTTCCATAATCATGCAACACCTGACTGAAGGTATTATTAACATTAGTCGTAGTCCCCTTAAGGAAGATCATCGCATCATCAGCATAAAGAAGAATACGGGGCAAACGAGTATGAAATTGCAAGTGATCCGTGTTGGCATTCCAGTCAATCCACCGGGCCAAAGCTTCCTATGCAAAGTAAAAAAGAAGAGGGGAGATGGGATCCCCTTGACGGACCCCTCTAGAGCAACCAAACTAACCACGAGGAGACCATTTCACCAAAATGGAAAGGCGAGCCGAATCCAGAATGGAGGTGACAATGGTGCGAAACCCAAGAGAGAAACCCAGCCTATCGAGAACAACATCAAGAAACGATCAGGAAATGGTGTCAAAAGCCTTTGATATATCAATATTGAAAGCCATATTCCCTTCCCTGCCCATGTTTATAGAATTGATCGCATCCGAAGCGGATGCAATGCACGTATGAATGTGGCGACCAGGTATGAAACCAAACTGGCCCGGATGCAAGCAAGAAGAAGCAATACCCCCTAAACGTGAGTCCAAACTCTTGGTGAAAGCCTTAAAGAAGAAGTTACCCATCACAATGGGTCGAAAATCCTCAATTTGACTGGCGCCGGTAACTTTGGGAATAAGAGTAACCAAACTAGCATTCAAACCAGCTGGGATAGCTTGTGTGTGAAAAAAGTGACGTATAGCCTCACAAATATCACCCTGGATGATATCCCAGCAAGTCTGGTAGAAAATCCCGCCAAACCCGTCCGGCCCGGGAGAGCTGTTAGCATCCATACCAAAAAATGCTTTCTTAATCTCGTCCTCGTAGGGAACTAAGAGAAGTGTCGCATTATGCACATCTGAAATCAATGGAGTCAAAAAGCTATCCAAGATGGAGAAATTGGCATGATAAGGAGTGGTGGAAGCAAAAAGATCCTAATAATATTGAAAAATATGTTCCTCAATAGCCGCTGGATCCGATGTCAACTCCCCTCCGACGTTTAAAGTGAGGATGGAATGTCGAGTTTTCTGAATACTATGAATTCGATGAAAAAAAGTAGAGTTGCGATCATTGGAGTCGGTTCTTTTGAGTGATGAGAAGATTGCGACTGTGCAAGAGATTATTCAAAGTGTGAGTCGCCTCCATCTCCTCATTAAAACTCACGTCGCTGTCCCCGTGCAGAGCAATATCCTCCTGAATATGACCAAGATGGTACATAGCGGCATCAATAGCCTCAAAGATATTACCAAAGGTCTGAACATTCCACACTTTCAAGCGTCGTTTTAGCCGGCGAAGCTTGAAAGTAACTCGAGTTATTGGGTCCATAGTGGGGGTTGAAGCCCGCCATGACGTAGAAACCTCCGTTTTGAAGGTTGAATGCTCACACCAAGCTGAAACGAAGCGAAACAGACGTGGCGCATGTGGGTGAAAAGCGAGCAACTCAAGCTTGAGGGGATGATGATCTGAAGCAACTCGTGGTAGGTTCACTAATTGAACCGAACTCCAAAGATCGAGGAATCCATGGTTCGTGACAGCACGATCAAGGCGAGCCATAATAAGACTTGGACGTCTAGTAACCCAAGTAAACAAAGAACCAGCAGCCTCCATGTCCATCGTATAAGATTCATAAAGAAACTCTTGGAAATCCGAGGTAGAACGAGTATGATAAGTTGAATACGGTTGACGTTCATGCGCCCCCAGAACAGTATTAAAGTCACCAATAATGCAAGTGTTATCAATGCTTAGCGGAATCAGTTCCAACCAGAGCGTTCGGCGAGTAACTGGAGAAGTACTAGCATGCAGAAAACATAGCACAAATGAAGTATTCGACGATGTGTAGCGTATCGCTACACCCTGAGGCGAGCTGAAAATAATTGTAGAGGAAGCAGAGTGCTCTGATCGACAAAAAACCCAGATGTTAGGGCGCAGAGGAGCACGGGCATTCTCAGCAAGAAGGACAAGACCCATGTTGGTAAGAAAACGGCGAGGAAGCGAAGAAAAAAGAATCTTAGGTTCGAAGACACCTAACCAATTAGGAGAGTGACGTCCGCATAGACGCCTAAGAGCGTTTTTGGTGTGATCATTACCCAATCCGCAAAGATTCCAAGAGAGCACAATCATCGAGTCGGAGGTGTGTGATGAGAACCGCGATTGCAAAACACAATTAACAAACGAAGAACGATAACAATTGTTGCCCCAACTCAAGTTGGCAAGAAACAATTAGGGTTTTCACAAAATTGCCAAGGTTTTTATTAAGTTTTTTTAACGTGAAAAATAAGAATGATACCTATAACTATTTATAAGACAAAAAGGATCTAAACTAATCCTAAAACCAGCGTGTAATCCTAATCCAAATAAAGGACTAAAACTATTATAAAAAAGACCAAATCCATCCTAATTTAGAAGATATGAAAATAACCGCAAAATAAAAGAGAAAAAAGTAAATCTTAGTGAATCTTGCAAAGATTCACACGCATCTTGAGTATCTTGATAAAAGTAGGACAATATCTTTCAATTCTTGCCAATCCTCCTTCAACCATATCGCGGGTCCCTTCTATTGAGTCGGGCCTTGCGCCGCTTCCCTTAGCCTAGCCCGCCTAGCCCGATTGTATGCATTCTTTAGCCTGCGACCCTCGTTCGCATCATTCCCGTCTCCTTCAAGTTCGTCCTTGTCCTCAAGGACTAATTCCGGAAAACGTTCTCGCATCGTCCCCAAATGCTCCCAAGTTGCTTTTACTAATGGTAAATCTTCCCACGCATCCTTTCCCTTGACCCGCGACTTCAATGTCACCCTACCTCCTTCCCATTCAAACTCCATTGTACCTTTACCATAATTGGTGCTAACCGGCCCCAATTCCTTCATCCATTGAATTCCCAAGACGATATCCGGTCCTACGAGCGGAAGAGCGAATAAATCAACCCTCGTCTCAATCCCTTGCATGTCCATAGGGATATCTTTGTACACATCGCATTCTAATTTTTTGCCACAAGCGACCCGCACGTTAAATGGTCTCACTCTTGAAGTATTGAGATCAAGCTTGCTCGCCAATTCTTGATTAATAAAGTTGTGCGTTGACCCGGTATCCACGAGAACCTTAACCGGCCGACTCAACGCATGCAACCAACTTCATCGGCCTTGGCCCATGCTCTCCGTTATCGCATGCAACGACACTTCCACGCCCTTTCCTCCTTCATGATCCAACTCGGCGGGCTCAATGAGAAACGCTTATACCGATTTACATCTATGCCCGGCACGAATCACTAAGTCACAATTAAAACATAATCCCTCTCTCGCGCCGCCTTTGCATCTCATCCCATGAGAGTCGCTTTACCCTGGTGGTCCGTCCGGCTTGCTACTTCCTCGGTTTTACGGGTGTTACAGCCCTTGCCTCTTCACTCTCTTGCGGTACAGAATTATTACGCCTCCAATCTGGTCAAACGCTTCTCCTAGTGGCTGCTAGATGATCGTCCCTCAAACGGGCTGTCTCCACTTGCATCCAAATGCGTTTACGGACGATATACTCGAACCTCATCCCGAGTTCGGGTTTTAACCCGCCAACGAATGCCCCCACGAAGCGCTTTCTCCGGTCAATCTTGCACCCTACTTGCGGCGCTCTCAAACTCCTTTTGGTACTTTCGCGTAAGGTGCGGTTTGTTTGATGTGGGATAATGCCTCATCGTAATCGGTGTAATCGGACGCCCAAAGCGGGTCATCAATTCCTTTTCGAAATCCTTCCAACAAGACAGTCCTTTCTTTTTTTTGTAAACCCTACTAATCCATTGCCACCAAATATTAGCTTCTCCTTCCATGTAATAAGCGGTATCGAACGTACCTTATCTTCTCGTTTGATATCATGCAAATCGAAGTATTGGTTGGCTCGACTTAGCCATGAAACTGGGTCGTCCCCTTTAAAGGTCGGACACGTGAGCTTGGCTCGATTGGTTCGTCGTTCGTCCCTTCCCTGATCATCTTTTCCTTCTTGACGGGTCGAGTTCGATTTGTCAGAATCCGATTCAGATGATGCGGACTCTTCTGATGAATTGTTCTTGTCCTTATTCTTCTCCCGTTGGCGTTCCCCGAGTTTCCCTACCTGGCGTGACAAATCTGCAATGGTCTCAACCATCGCATTGAACTTGACACCTAGATTCACCATAGTTGTCTCCAAGAGTTCAATCCTTTCCTTATGAGTTCCCGTCATTGCTCGTGTACCTCTCGCGATTCTCGAACTCTCTCAATGAAAGCACCAATTTGATGAGAACCGCGATTGCAAAACACAATTAACAAACGAAGAACGATAACAATTGTTGCCCCAACTCAGGTTGGCAAGAAACAATTAGGGTTTTGATAAAATTGCCAAGGTTTTTATTAAGTTTTTTTAAAGTGAAAAATAAGAATGATACCTATAATTATTTATAAGAAAAAAAGGATCTAAACTAATCCTAAAACCAGCGTGTAATCCTAATCCAAATAAAGGACTAAAACTATTATAAAAAAGACCAAATCCATCCTAATCTAGAAGATATGAAAATAACCGCAAAATAAAAGAGCAAAAAGTAAATCTTGGTGAATCTTGCAAAGATTCACACGCATCTTGAATATCTTGAGTATCTTGATAAAAGTAGGACAATATCTTTCAATTCTTGCCAATCCTCCTTCAACCATATCGCGGGTCCCTTCTATTGAGTCGGGCCTTGCGCCGCTTCCCTTAGCCTAGCCCGCCTAGCCCGATTGTATGCATTCTTTAGCCCGCGACCCTCGTTCGCATCAGTGTGTTACCGTGCCTCGGCGGTATATTATCACATTCAGCAGCCCAAGATCCAACACGATGCAATTCCGAATTCGAGTTTGGCGAACTTACCAAGTAATTCCTCTGAAGTGGGGGAGTCGAATCTGAAACCTGGAGTGTGGCATCTTGCATTGTTCGACCCCGGAGAGCAGAATCATGTGCCACTGTGCCCTTGTTGTGCTGTCTCTTATCATTACGACGAATGGTCACAGTTCGCTCAATATCACTCTGCTCATGTGTAATGCCGTCATCATCAGAGGCTGTATGCCCCTCCTCTGGAAACTGTTCAAAGGCCAAATCCAGGTCAAGATATGCGAAAGCATTCGTCGTTAATTCCGGATGCAAGTCTATATCCGTGGTGAATGTATGGGTGGAGGCATTGTAAGCATGACCCACAAATGTGTCCATTAAAGCCGCAGAAGGAGAGCCCCCATGAGAAGTCTGAGGCTGATCAGGCTGAGCTTGTTGTGGAGTAGAAGACACATGTTTAGTGGGTTGTTTCTACGCATGACGAGCACGCCTACCCTTCACTTGTGTCCATTCCTTAGTATTGGCTTTCTCTGTATTAACCGGCTTAGCAGGAGCCGTGGAAATAAGGGGTTGAGCATGGCGACAATTATCAATCCCGTGGCCTAAGATACCGCATCCAGTGCAAAACTCCGGGTGCTTCTCGTAACCAACAGATGCCGTGGAGCAATGCCCGGATCGTTCAAACATGACAAAATATTCCTTCTTCTTCCTGAGATCCAAGTCAACCAAAACACGGGCATAGTGACACATGGTTCTATTGCGTGTACGTTCATCGATATTAATCACCGGCCCAATTGCCGAAGCAATCGCCTCAATGATAGGCTCGTAGAAATACTCAATCGGAAGCTCATAGATGCGTATCCAAACTGGTATAATAGGAGAGTTCACCTTGTAAGGATTGAACTCTGGAGTCCAACGTTGTAGTCTAACAGTGCCAAAAGGAAACGAACAAACCCGTTTTGCAAGAATGCGGTCCCTCTCCCAAGTATTTGTTATCTGAATATTATAATACCCCTTGCCTATTGGAACGGAAGTCCATAAACCAGGGACACACCAAACATCATTGATAGCAGATCGTAGCTCGGGGATCGACAACGGTTTCTCCTGAGGTTTCAAAAGCACCCGGGCTATTAGTGAGTTCTCGTGATCTCGAACCCCACGTTGGTGTACCAAGTCATCAATGTTGACTGAGAGAACACCTAGCTTACGGATAGGCTGAGCAGGGGAATGCCGTTTGGAGCCTCCCTGTGCCTGCATATTAATACCAGCAGCAGTATTGTGCCCAAAAACATCAATATGTGTGGGTAATATTATTCGAATGGGGCAAAGAGGTACCGGTTTGCTGTGTAACATTGGATGTTACACAGCGTCCGTCAAAACCAGCATTGTTCATCGTGGCAATACGAGGCGAGGAAAGGGTTCCTTCCACGCGAATAGTATTAGACAAATCCTCATTCAACCTGGCATGAACCCCATCCGTGTTGACTATGTGATTGCCAACCTGCACAAAATCCGGAGCACGAGAGTAGGGGGGCAACAAATTAAAATCAGAGCAAGAGGAAGGTAAAGCGATACCCGTATCGCCGGAAATCAGTGCAATACTGTTCCCGGCGTTGTCATTGCCAATCGGAGTAGACTCCAAAACAATTGGAACACCATCGTTTCCCACAGGCCGTCCTGAAGATAGCAATCACAATTTTTTTGAGATCTCCGAATTAACCGAATTAGGGTTGTTGTTAGCCGCAGCCGTCAGTTGGTGATTCGTTGGATTAGGGTGTGCCCCCAATTGACCCTTCTCGTCGGACTGTAAATACAGCATAAGGAAATTAATCAATCCATTCGGATCATTGGAAAAACGGGATAATAGTGCACGGAGAGTCGATTCGAATGAATGATCCGATGCCATTATCCAGCCGATTGAGCGATCGGAGAAATGAAGATCACGATCGGAAATCGCTCGACATCACGATTAGGGTTCACTTTCTCTCACATCCTTTTCTTGTTGTTTGTTGGATATATGTTAGAAAGAGCTCATATAAATTAAATGTTAATTTTCATTCCTATTTAATTTATTGTTGGATATATATTTGAACTTACGTTTATTATATGCATGAGTTGGTATTATGTGAAAGAGTTTTACCTTGTAACTAGTTCGCCACTATTAATTTATAATAAAAAGAATAGAATTTTGTTTAAACAATTAATACTAACAACAAATAAATTTTAATGACTAGGATAATGACACCACTATTTTACCGAAACAAATAAGTTTTGTGGGAATTAAGTCTAGGATAATGACAGCACTATTTTACCGAAACAATATATATGTCACCACCTGTGAATCGTTGATCTGAAGATTACTCGTGCATGATAGCAGGTGCGGGACTAAAATAAAAAATAGAGTGTAGTTAAAGAACTAATTTTAAGGTGAAAAAGTTAAGGATACTATAACCAAAACTGGGCAAAGTTAAGGAACCAAAAATGACTCTATCCATTTAATATGAACGTATTGTTATATTTTTTTTATATATTTTATATTTTAAATTTAATTTTAATTTTTTTATTTTGTAGTCCGGTGTTGGCCATTTAGCACGGAGTTAGTTAGAATTGGGGTTAGATTCTCACTATTAGTGTATATATTTTAAAGTGAACGGTTTAGCGCCCGTGACCCGTTTAACCTAATAATGCCTTATGGGTTAGCCATAATAGGTTATAAGGACCAGCCCATTCTCCATTCTAATAATTTTATTGCATGATGTGAGATATAGACGTTGTGAATTGCAGAGTCTGCAGATGATGTGTTGGTGGGCCCACAATCCCGAGGGAGACGAGTTCAAGCATCATCTAGCTAGGCTTCCGGATTATCTATGGCTTGCCGAAGATGGCATGAAAGTGCAGGTACACTAGTCATTGCAATTTCTGTTAATTATATAACTGTTTTTAGAATTATTTATTGTAAAAAATAGTGAAGAGTTATATTTTATAATTCTTGTGCCTTGTCAACTTAATTTACATTGCATTATCTTTCCGTTCAATTGATTGGAAATCATGAAGAGTTTGAACCATAATTGGTCCCTTAAGTTTGACCTCAAATAGATTTAGTCTCATAAGTTTTTTTGTCGTCGATTTAGTCCCAATAACTTTGACAATATCCAATTTTAGTCCTCAATTTCGGTTGGAAAAACTCAAAACGACTTCGTTTTGGTACCATATTTTTAAACGTGTTTCGTGCGGGTAAAATTCACTTTTGGTCCTACAAGACTGATACGAACGATGGTTTTGGGCAAAGAATATGTTGCAAGATTATTCGCGAAATTATCCCCAAATTGTTACTTGCAAAATAGTCTCATATTTGCCAAAGATATTGTCCCGAATTTCACAGGATTTGGCAAGATGCGATATTTGATTTGTCCCAGAAATATACCCAGATTCGCGAGATAGCAAGATTTGTCAAGATATCGCAGGAATTGCAAGATTGTCCTAGATTATTATTTACTTATTTAATTTTTTCAGTTTTTGTTCTTTAAATTCATAGTTATCGAGTTGGTTAGATAGATTTGCTAGATTTTGTCCTTTTTACATTAGGGTTATTCCTTTTCCCTATTTATATGTTGCTACGTTTTTCTTCGTTTTTTCATCAATGAATAATATAACTTTTCTTTGGCAACTTTGTCAAAACCCAATCGTTCTCCTGCTGGCCTGAGCCAGGGTGTCGATTTAATATTCGTTCTCCTGCTAGCCTGCGTTAGGGCGACGAATTTATCTTGTTCCCAAATCACGGTTCTCATCAAATTGGTGCATTCATTGAGAGTATCTGAGAATCGCGATCGTAAATTGATACCATGTCAAGAACCGACGAGGAACGAATTAAATCCTTGGAGACCACTGTGGCGGACATCAAAATCAGTATGGCCAACATGACGTGAAGCTTGATGCGGTAATCGCGAGGGTAGAGAAGATGAAGCGCGATCTGCTTCGCAGGGGATTTGTTTCTGATTCTTCGTCAGAAAAATCCCTGCACCTATCTTTGTCATCACTGGAGAAGACATCCTCACAACGTCACCGCCTAACCACCGAATAATACAGTTCGGCCATCAACACAACAGAGAAATGCGTTGTTTTGACTTCCGTGGAAATTGCAGATAGCTACCACTATGGTTCGGACACCGCATATGCGATTCTGCCATCGGCCGTAATATTGCCGTAATCGCGACTCCACTGTCCATCAATCCGTGCTTCTCCGAGACACAGCAGAGCGACGCGCGGCAATTTTGGACGAAGAAGACGATGGTTGCAGATTTCCCGATAATGTCGTAATTCCGCAACGAAGCCTTTTTCCAAGTAATGGGCCGTGTCTTGGGGTCTATGATCAACATGGGCCTTTGGGTGAGTCTTTTGGTAGTGGGTCATTTAATTCTAATTATGATTTTATTAAGTACAATAGGCCTTATGTGGAGTTCTTCAGCCGTGTGGACTCAACAATTTTAATGGAGTGAAAGTTGGGCCAGGATATTATTTGGAACAGAATGGGCCAGCAAATTATTGTGAAGATTTAAAGGATGATTGACCTTTTAATTTCACAAATGGACTGGATAACTTTTGTAAGTCAAAATTTTATGATGGGCCACATATTTATGATGAAGAGCAGCCGGTAGTTAATTTTAGGCCTTCTGTTTTCGATGTCGAGTTTGAAGGCAATCCGTGCAAAATTTCTGATATGGAGCATGTGGACGATGAAAATTTTTCGGGTCATGATACAACATCAGACGAGCTCTACCTCGATGATGATGAAGGTTTTGGCTCCCATAATAATCATTATTTTTTTTATAAATAATTATAGTTATTTTGTTGGCAATACTATGAAAAGTCCGCATTATCGCCTGAAGGATCTTGGCCACACCCGAACAACTGATAATTTTGAGCTAAATAATTTGGTGCCAATAAGTCGGCGATTAGAGGAAGGGTAACATTTTGGCTCGATAAGGGAGCTTTCCCATAATTGGTCCTTGAGAACAAGGATAATTTTGAAGGGGACGAGAATGATGCGAACGAGGGTTCAGGGTCAAGAATACTTTGCAAGATATCCCCGAATTGTTACTCTCTCTGTCCCAACATTACTTGAACACTTGTCTTATTTGGACGTCCCAGCATTACTTAAACATTCCCAAAATGGAAACAAATATAATATTAATACACTCACAACACTTTTATTTTATTCCACTCAAAACCACAAAAACCCACTTTACTTGGTTTACGTGTCATTTCCAGTGTTCAAGTCATCTTGGGACGGAGGGAGTACTTGCGAAATAGTCTCATATTTACCAAAGATATTGTCCCGAATTTCACAGGATTTGGAAAAATGAGATATTGGATTTGTCCCAGAAATATACCCAGATTCGCTAGATCGCAAGATTCGCAAGATTTGTCAAGATATTGCAGGAATTGCAAGATTCTCCTAGATTATTATTTATTTATTTAATTTTCAGTTTTTGTCCTTTAATTTCATAATTATCTAGATTTGGTCCTTTTTAGATTACGGTTAGTCCTTTTTCCTATTTATATATTGCTACGTTTTTCTTCTTTTTTTTATCAATGAATAATATAACTTTTCTTTGGCAACTTTGTCAAAATCCAATCGTTCTCCTGTTGGCCAGAGTCAGAGCGCGATTTTATATTCGTTCTCCTGCTAGCCTGCTCTAGGGCGACGAATTTATCTTGTTTCCAAATTGCGGTTCTCATAAAAGACACGGGACCTCACGATTTTGTTCCCACTCTTACCACTTTGGTTCCGTGAGAATTTTTTGGTGTGGTTTTTGTCTTTTTGTTACAGAAAGTTCAACTACACTTTTGGTTCCAACCTTGTCTTGTGGGACCGAAACTGCAGCTGATTTTAACGGAAAACTTAACGGTAGGACCAAAATTGCATAAAAAATGGTTTTTTGGACCAAAATTGTGGGTATTGAGGACGAAAAATCGTGAATACCATGTCTGTTGGGACCAAAAATGAATTTCACTGCTTTTTTTATGCTACGATGAACTAGTTCACTTTTCGACCAAAGAATACCACTTTGAAGGAAAAAATATAACCACCCAAGTTTTACTAAAATACCTTTTATAATCCCATTTGAACAGTGACACTTTTTACATTCAATTATAATTTTCTTTTTCTTGGAATGGATTTTTTTCTCCTTTACAAACTATTCAGTGGATTTTTTCCCATCTATTGCTTGATCAATGACTACACACACAGAGTTTTTGGGACATTTCTCACCATCAATTACGTCGTTTGGTCCATTTTCTCGTATGAATGTCCCAAATGCCACTATAACATCTAGCCTCGACGCTAAACTCAATGCCACAACTTTCCCCTAACAAAATTATATCCACAAAATAATCATGTGTTACTGATCTAACATACACAATAATATTCCTAATACTATTATAATTAACACATACCTTCATGTCCTCATCATCTTCAATGTGAACAACATTATTATCCTCATTTGAGATACTCTTTTGATCATCATCATCACATTTTTCTACTGGATGTTTGACCTTTACTGAACAACTTCCCTTCTCTTCAGTTCCTATCCTGCAACTAACATTTCCATTGAAGATATATTCTTCCAGTTTCTCCACACGTGCAAGTGTATTCTGCAGCAAGTCATCCTTATTTGAAGGCTTCTTAGGAATGATCAAGAATGTTGACGGAGTGACTAAAGCTCCTATTCCCCTCACACGTCCACCATGCGCATTTGTATTGAGTGCTGAAGAAAGGATGTCATGTGATGATTCTTGTATCCCAGCCTTCTTCTGTTCAATAAATTCTTCCTGTAAAAAAAAAAAACAGCATCTATATACTACAAAGAGTCATCCAATACATCAACTTTAGTATAAAAATCATTACTTACAATCTTTGTCTCTGTTTCAAGCAGCCCTTTTCCTTCGTACTCTCCACTTTTGGATTTGCGAGCACGCATCCAAAGCTTCGATCTATCGACATCACCATCACCAGATAAAATCGATTTCTAATATGAAGCAAATTGAAAAGAGAAGGTTAGTATGACACAAAATTATTCTGATTATTTATTGAAATTCTATGTAACAATAATCACTTACATTTTCCTCAGCTAAATTTGCATAGCCTTTACGAGAGATGCGATGCTGGTATTTGACCTTTTCCCGTAATCTCTGATGTTCTTCTCTTGATTTTCTATAAGAATACAATTAAACATTGTATTAATATGCATGCATTTATGGTTATATTAAAAGATTAGCAAATAATTTTACCTTGAAATCATCGGACATACGACTACCAACAAATTTGCTCCAATCTTCATAGTCAATTTCCAAATCTTCTAAATCAGGTGGTGTGGGTATATCAGGGTTGCCCATTCTTCCGAAAATCCATTTAGTAGTCAGCATTGTCTTAAATGCCTGCCACTTATCATTGGCTGAGGAAATACATCCTTTCTCATATTTTTCAGGCAAAACAAATGACAGCTACAAGAAACAAGTATTTCAAATATGTGTATATATAATTGAAAAACCACATAAACTAGTTGCATTAAATGTAAAATAACTACATATACAATTACTTACATTGACTGAATCCCATATTTGGTCCTTGACATCCTCAGGAACTGTCTTCCAATCCATATATGTGATATTAACTAGCTGTCGTGCAATTTTTGGCTCATTTCTTCCAATCCTATGACATTAATATCAAAATTAGGTCTAGGTACAAGTGTCCAAATATCATTTCTTTCAAACTGATTAAGCTCTTCATGCATAACATTTATCCAATTTCATCATTAAGAGCTTCTTTCACATTCTTAGGCTCCATTGCAGAATGATAACACTCAAAAGTTACCTGATTGCATATGAATGACATGCAAACTGATCTTACAAAGTTATTGATGTGATACTCATTCTTCTTCTAGTTTGTACACCAGTGGTAACTTCTCCAATGATCCGTCCGATGGATGACTTTTCATTATCTTTATTAAGGAAACCAAATGTTTTGGATACTGTTGATTCTTGTGACAGATTTTCAGTATCAAAACTTTTGGGTAATGTTGTATCAGATGTTGAAGGAACATTCTGATCAACATCTTTACTATCTTCAGTGTCATCAGTATCTTTGGATACTTCTATTAAATCTGATACATTATCTTCAACACTTTTACCTGCAAGACTTGCAAGTTCATTAAATACCACATTAACAGATTCTTGCATTGTATAAGTTCTCAAGTTATAGATTCTATATGCCTTGCTATTCTTAGAATATTCTAAGAAGCTTCCTTTATCACTCTTTGAATCAAACTTGTGCAACTGATCTCTATCATTCAAAATGTAACAAACACAACCAAACACATGAAAATATTTAAAATTTGGTTTCTTGTTATTCAGAATCTCATAGGGAGTACAATTACTACCAAAACGAATATAGACTCTATTCACAATGTGACAAGCAGTGTTTAAAGCTCCTGCCCATAATTTCTTTGACAAACTTTTTGAGGTTAGCATAACTCTTGTCATTTCTTGCAAAATTCTATTCTTTCTTTCAACAATCCCATAGAATAATGTCATCTGCTTTAACACTTTTACATGTATGGTTTGAACCAATCAAATAGCAATTATCAGCAGATCTTTCACCAGTCATTAAGCAATCATCATTTTTATCAAGTACATAACATGAATTTTTGTCAAATTTCACACGTAAATCATCATCACATAACTGACTAATACTAATCAGATTAGCAAGTAAACCTTTTACATGTAACACATTTGTCAACTTTGGAAAGTCAGGAACATTCAAGGTTTCTTTACCAACCAGTTTACCTTTTTGAACCACCACTATAGGTAACACGACCATCATCACAAGATGTATTAGACAAATGATTAACTTCATCAGTCATGTGTCTAGAACAACTACTATTAAAGTACCAAGATCCAGGAACACATGCTTTCAAAGATGTATACACAACATTACACAATATGTTCTTATGAATCCACTTTTTAGTGTTGTTAACCTGTTTTATAGGGTGTTCAATTTTATCATGTAAAATAATTCCAGCTTTTAGATCTCTTCTTAACTTAGAACAGTATGGACGAATGTGACCTACTCCAGCACAGTAAAAACAGGCATACTCTTCAAATAATCCAGCAGATTTCTTTTGTTTAAGATTAAAAGGTTTTGTCAAACAAGATCCTTCCTTTACAAAAGAAATAGGTTTACTGGAGATTGGAGTATCTTCAGTAGTTTTCTCAAAACCTAGACCAACAATGCTTGATCTTCCAATCATTAAAGCATCATTCAATTCAGCAGTGCTAGCAGAAATTTTTTTAAAACTCAAAGTAGTACACTTAAGTTCATTTTTTAAAGAAGAAATTTCCACATCTTTTCTAGTTAAAAGAACTTCAAGCTTTAAAAAATTCTCTTTCAAATCTGAATTTTCTAAAGATAAGGAACTCAAGACCTGTTTTTGAGTTTCTAAATCAGTTTTAAACTTCAGATATTCAGAGTTACACTCAGCAAAATTTGATGTTTCAGCATTCAAAATAGTTCCAGCAAAATAGTTAATCTCAGAATCATATTTACTGAATGTTGTTTCAGTTGTTGTGTTAACATCTGAATCTGCTTCAGACCAATAATCTTCGAGATCATCATCAAAAGTATCATCATAAATTATTCTAGCAGACATAGCATTTAGTTCACATTTACCAGCATCAGTTTCATCATCAGAATCATCACTTTAGGTAATATTAAAGTTCATCTTTTCCTAAGCATATTATTAGCACATTCATTAGCATAATGACCATATCCAGAACATGCATCACATTTAACCTTTTTCTGTACTCAGGATCATATTTAAACTTGTTATCCTTAGTAAATTGTATAGGTTGATTGAAACTGGAGGATTGACTTGGAACAAGCTTTTTATCAGATGGAGAAGAATTCTGATTATTCCTATCTCTTGGTTGAAAATTACCATTTGGTTTTCTGAACCTTCCTTTTAGAAAATATTTGAATTGCTTAGTGATAAGAGCAAATTGTTCAGAAACATTTTCATCACAAATCAGAAACGTCATCATCAGAATCAACTTCAGTAACATAAGGATGTTTATCAAAATTATCAGAAGTTTCACCTCTAAAGCAAGTACTTTCTTGTCTTTATCTTTCTCATGTTTAATTATCATCATCTAACATATTAGAGTTAATCTCATAAGTTTTCAAAATACTGATCAACCCATTTTGACTCAATAAATCAATGTTCTTAGCCTCTTCTATTGCACATATTTTAGCATCAAATCGTTTAGGAACAGTTCTAAGTATCTTATTGACTAACCGAGTGTTGAAAATTGGATCACCAAGTGAGTGTGACTCATTAGCAATCTCACTTATCCTTTCATTGTATGATGAAATGGTTTCATCATCTTTAATTCTCAAGTTCTCAAACTTGGTTCCCAACATTCGAAGTCTAGTTCTTAGAACACTTTCTGATCCTTCACAATGTTCCTACAATATTTCCCATCCACCCTTAGAAGAAACACAGTTAGATATAAGTTTAAACATACAAATATCAGTAGCAATAAAAATCGCATTAAGGGCTTTAGAGTTGAAATTGGCCGATGTGCATTCATCATTGGACCAATCAATCTCCTTTTTGACTTGAGATTCTCCATCTTTATCATCAAATATTTTTGGTGGATTCCAACCAGATAACACACTACTCCATGCTCTCTCATCTATAGACTTAATGTACATGCGCATTTTAGGTTTTCAGTAGGGATAGTTGGATCCATCCAAAATTGGAGGTTTTAAAGAAGGAGTCAACGGATAATCCATTGCAAAAACACACTTTAAAAACACAGGACCTTTAACTTAGTGTATCAAGTTTATGGATCTGGCGCCAACTGACAGTGTGTGTGCGTGTTTTTTTAGAGTTTTGTTGAAAATGTTATACAACATGTAAAACAACATATGACAGCGGAAGTATAAAAATGCAGTGCAAAGGATTTCAAAATTTTGTATAGTCTTAATTCAGACTATACGAACCTCATGGTTAAAAACATCACTATAACAAGTAGTGAGATAAACAAAAACCTCTTACAAGATCCTAAAAGGTGTAGTGAAAAACCACACACCAAAAACAATCTATTCAATCAAGTATTTAGTGATCTTATTCAACCTAAAACTTGATCTAATAAGATAAAATCAATACTGATGGGAGAGATTGTATTCCCTCGACCAGTACAAATACTGATAAAATAACATTGACCCTCACACTCTTAGAATTACAAACACTCGGTTTTTCTCTCTAGGTTGTGTCTCGGATGTTACTCTCTAAAGTTTGGAGTAGAGCAAATGGTATTTCACTTTTCCTCAAACTTCACTACTACACATTTGAGCTTGGAGAGCTCAACTTGGACAGCCCTTTTTTCGAATAGCTCTCCAAGTGGTCCCTTGGAGAGCGGTTCTATTAAAAAAAAAAAAAAAAGACAGCGGTTAAAAACCGCTGTCCAAGATCAAATCTTAGACAGCGGTTCATAACCGCTGTGCAAGGTACTTGGAGAGCGGTTTTGAACCGCTGTCCAAGGTAAAGCTTGGAGAGCAGTTCATAACCGCTCTCCAAGTGATTTTTTTTTATAAAGCTTGTATTTTTTGTTTTATTTTTTTGTTTAATTTAATATTTTTTTGAAACTCCCTTACATCTATTTTCCAATCTTCTCTCTCCTACTTCGCATTATCCAAATTCCTACAAATTAAATTCTTAATTTTCTCATTATTTTACAATTTTTTTATTTCTAATTACACTAATCTTATTTTAAGTTTTAACTTCCAAAATTTCTAACCACTCTAAAAATTCACTATCTCTTTTTTCGTAGTTCTTTTATTATTCTACATTTTTTTTATTTTTAATTAAAGTTTAATTAAAATTTTCAAATCTAATCTTAATGAAAATAATAATTTCTTTAAGAATTCCGCTTAACATGTGGGAACGTACATGTACTAGTTAACTTCTAAAATCCTTCATTGTATTTTCTCTCCTCCCTCGTGTAACACTCTTTTCCATTCACATTCGTCACGGGAAAATTTGAACAAGCCTCTTAAACAATTGTCTCTCTTCCATCCAACTTTAATAAATATTACTCACAAATATTAAATCATTGGCAGACAAATCAAATTCAAAGTTAGTTGAAAAAAATGGATTGAACCAAACTCATTTTGACTAAAAAACCATAAAATAAATTTATGGACACTGTAAAAGAAAACCAATTAAAACTCGTTGAAATATAGGAAGATGTCACTGCTGTATTTGAAATTCGCCGGTCAATTCAAAAGTTAATTTTAATTAAATTTTGTAAAGTACAAGTAAAAAATATAATTTTAATTTAAATTAAATTTAAATTTATATAAAAAATTATTATATAAAAATGTGATTGAATTAATAAACAAGATAATTGAAATAAAGAATTTAAAAAAAAATTGTAAGAAAAAACGATTTTTAGAACATATAGAATTAATTTCATTAAGTAAACGCAAGAAAGCAAGTGCCCGAGCGGAATTGATCCCCGCTCAGGCGCCCAAGGTCCCTTGTTAGGTCCCCCATGGGAGCGAATAATTGCCTCAATTAATTGAGAGGCTTGGTGGCTTATATATGAGATGTTTGGTGGGTCCGTGCCTAAAAATAGATTTTTTTAAAAAAATATATATGTATTAGACAGCGGTTTTCAACCGCTGTCCAAGTGAGGAATTTGGACAGCGGTTGAAAACCGCTGTCTAAGCTGCAATCTTGCACAGCGGTTCAAAACCGCTGTCCAAGTCTTGTTCTTGGACAGCCAGTTTTTTATCACCGTCAAGCTTGATTAAATTTGCTACTTGGAGAGCGGTTATAACACTCTCCAAGGTCATTTTTCACACCGTCAAGCCCAAATGTGTATTAGTGCTTGAATATCGACTAATGCAGGGTATTTATAGACTTGAAGATCAACTGCATTGTCCTATCCACTAGGCTTGGATAGCCTTGAACTTCTCCTCCACTATCTCCATGATCTTGGTGTAACCACCCATGATCTTTTCCTTTCTCCTCCACCACAATGCAACCGCCTGACAATATAACCGAATTGTCTTCAATCTGCAATGTAGGAAACATAGAAAAACACATCTGTTAAAACGGAGTCAGCGTTAGGAGAAATGACAAATTTATGATGTTGTGCAGAATGTTGTCCAACATATGGAACAACATCCGTGCAACATCAACACTGTTCAATAGAACCAACGTAACTAATATTGTTAAGTGAAAATAAGTAATATTGTTCATTGAACCAAGTAATAATGTTCAATAGAACAAACTAATATTGTAAACAAGTAATATTGTTCTTAAGTGAAAACATGTAATATTGTTCTTAAGTGAAAACAATAAATATTGTTCTCAAGTGAAAACATGTAATATTGTTAATTGAAACAAGTAATATTGTAAAGTGAAAACAAGTAAATATTATTCAATAGAACCAACTAATTATTAAGTGAAAACAAGTAAATATTATTCAATAGAACCAACTAATTATTAAGTGAAAACAAGTAATATTATTCATTGAAACAAGTTATAATATTGTTAAGTGAAAACAAGTTATACTGTTCAATAGAACCAACTAATACTGTTAAGTGAAAACAAGTAATACTATGACGAAATATATTTAAATACGACGAAATATAAATGATTTAAACAATAATATACATAGTTAATACGTATTTAAAAATATAAATTGTTTAAACAGAAAAACACAAATTGTTCAAAAATAAAAAAAAAAAAAAAGAGAGTTTGTTAAAATAAAAAAAAAAAATAGTGTCTGAGACAACCGATAAAAATCCTCAGTGTCGAGATCATCTTCATCTATCAAAAAATTGACCCCACTACAAACGTCACCACCATTGCCTTCTGCATCGTCGTCGTCGACATTGTCAACGGAAAAATCACCGGGGAGGTGGAGGCAGGAGGCGGACGCCGAAAAATTTCAGTCATTTTGTTCCTTATGTCTTGCCTGAAGCTTAGCCTCAATCCTGGCCTCCATCTGCTCACGCGTCTCATGCGGTTGCGGAGCTGAAGTAACAAATGGCTGGGAGTACCATTTATTCACATTCACAAGTTTATAAACCACAAACATAAGTAACTATATTGAGGAAAGTTGAATGTTCTGAAACAGGAAACTCCCAACAATGCATTTAATAGAGAATAAAAAGCAATAGAAAAACCTTTGAAAGGCAGGTGGAAGAGAGCCCAACATTAGTGTCTTAAAATCAACCCAATCAATTTTGAATTTTAGAATTTTTCTCTGAGAGAGGATCTGTTATTTTCTTAGCCATCTAGTAAATTCCCTGACAACCTCAGAATATTAATATTTCATTAGAAGCTCAAACTTAAATCTTAAGTATCTGCAATATACCTTGTCTAGATAAGGCCACATGGATTCAATGAATTTATTCCAATAAATCTGCACAATGAGGAGCTGTGAAAAATAACCTATAATTTTATTTTTTTAATGGAACTATAATTCTTAATTGTTGCTAGGCTGGCTCCAATATACAGATCATAATCAATGCCTATTTTTTCTTCTGAGAAATATCTATTGATATTGACAACTTGAAAAGATTAGTATACTATGAAAATATTTATATGAAATGCTGAAATCGAGATTACTCCCTCCGTCCCGTGATAACGTGCACGTTTACTGTTTTCACGTGTTTTTGTGAGCGAGTTTTTTATTAGTATTTGAAATGATAAAATAAGTTTTAAAGATGCATATAATAGATGAGAGGTAGATCTATAATACCTCTCCTTAAAAATCACTTTATCATTTGGAATACTAACAAACAACTCATTCACTAAAACTCGATAATAAAGGTAGGGTGCACATTATTCCGGGACGGAGATAGTATTTCGTTCAGGTGTACTACAATGCTCATTAAAAGTATTGATATATACCAAAAAATTATCTCTATACTTGTTTGATGTATTTAACCAAACACATTCCAAAGATCAATTTCAAATCAAGGTATCACATTTTTCTCTAAAAGCCTAATTCAAAACAACAAGCAAGCAAAAACTATGATAAAAAATTTGAGAACTACCAAATCAAATTCAGCTGAAACAGAAACAAGTCAAAACTATGATCAAAGCACAAGAATCAACACATCTAGCTAACATAATATGTAGAGACGAAAATTAGAGAAAATCTGCTTTGTCATACAGAATGTCTGACTTATAAACACAATATATTGCCAAAAAATAACATGGGTACACATCTAGAGTTTACAAATAAAAATAAAAAAAAGTAGAAAAAAATATAGTAGGTATAAACTACGAAATGAAGAACAATAAATCGTACGTAAAGCAAAGTGTAAATACAGTGCCCCTTACCTCTAACACGAAATCACCCAGGAAATTCAGTAACTATCAAGTGAATGCTAAAAACATCCGTATGAATGACAGAAACCCACAAAAGTCACCAAAATAGGACGAAAACAGTGAAACACTAAGAATAAAACACTGAAAATCGACCAAAATTAATTAAGATCAATTGAGAAGAAGAAACAAAAAAAATGAAGGATTAAGGTGCGATTTGGAAGAAAAAAAAAAAGACCAAGGAACGAAGAGAGAAGGAGCGCCCGAAAAAAAAAATTATGGAGAAAATATCATTTTTAGTCCTTTAACTTTGAATGATTCCATTTTTAGTCCTGTAAGTTTTTATGTTTTCAATTTTAGTCTTAGATGTGTCAATTTCAGTCCTTTTGCTCCGAAATTTTAAAATCTCTCCAGAATAAGCATGTTCACGTTATGTGATACTTTAAAATAGATTTTTTTTTTTTAAAATTTCGACGATGTGCACAAGTGGATTAAGGTTTAATTGGGTCCGGGTTGATGACGTGGATCTTTTTTTTTTTAAAAATCACGTGGAAGTCCACTTGTGCAGGTTGTTGGAAAATTTTAAAAATCTCAATTTTGAACTGTCACGTGAGGTGCACATTCATATTCCTCAGAATTTTAAAATTTAAGAATAGAAAGACAAAAATTGTAACATCCAGAACTAAAATTTAAAAAGTAAAGAGTCACAGGACTAAACAATGAATTTTTCAAAGTTACAGGACTAAAAATAATATTTTCTCAAAAATTATGTGAAAAAAAAGGGGAACAATCTAAATAAATGGGTTTATGTATGGACCTGGTATTGAACACAAGTCAAAATGGATCCAGTTACACAAATATTAATACAGTGTAACTGGTGTGTATAATACTTTGCAATGAATTTTACAGATAAATTATTTAAAATTTATATTCGACAAAAAATTATGGGATTTTAATTATTTAGAGAAAATATACAAAAATGCCCAATTTCAAGTGTCTATTGTTTTTTTTTTTTTGCCCAATTTCTGAAAAATGTTATTTCTTGCCCTTTGTGGACTATTCTATCCTTAATTTCCACTCTGTATTTTATTGTTTCATCTCATAACCACTCTTTCAATTCCAAACTAGGGGGAGAAGGATGGTGAGGGAGTGAGAAGTTGGTGAGGGCCGGAGTGGGAATCAAGAGGAGGGATTGGTTGGGAATAGAATAGAGAATGATAATTAGGGTGAGAAGGATGAGAATGAATGAATAAGGGTAGAATGGTCTTAAAAGGGCAAAAACAACACAATTTTTTGAAATTGGGCAAAAAAAGACCGCAAACACCTGAAATTGGAAAAAGAAAAGGATCTTTTCCGTAATTATTTATATATAATCTAATCTCTACCAATAATATTTCAATATTTGGGGAAGAAAAAAAAATTAGGCCAGTAATTAAGGGTGTTGTGTTATAAGGACAATAATTTTGCGGGCTTGAAAAATATATATAAATATATGACAATGAATTTTAAAATATTTAAAATGGACAATTGATCTCGAATAACTCTAAATCATGTTGAGATGTCACGTGCATTTCACGATTGTCCTACATTTCAAATTAGTCTCTGATCTGCATTTATTAATTAATTATGCCAACACTTGTTAATACTTTATATATATTGATCAAATTAAATTATAAAAGTAATTTTATTTTATGTCGAAGGCAATTATTTACGTAGAATTATAAGAGTTTAAAATTGAATAATGGTAATTAATTTGCAGAATGATGATGGTGGCTGGGGATTTTACATGGAAGGGCACAGTACGATGATAGGATCAGCCCTTAATTATGTTGCTCTTCGATTATTGGGAGAGGGTCCACATGATGGAAATGGTGCCGTTGGAAGAGGCCGTCGGTGGATTCTTGATCACGGTGGTGCGACTGGAATTCCCTCCTGGGGCAAGACTTATCTTTCGGTAATTGTGTCCGACTTTATAAAGAGACATTTCTTATATAGTGGGTCTCATGTGCATCTAGGTGCACCGTGCACTCATGGTGCAATTTAGAAACATGCAACTTATTATATTGAAAGATGTAATTTATTTACACTGAACCCCTGCAACTAATTTTCATATAAATAGTTGCACGATTCAAAGGTAAACAAGTTTCATATTTTAGTATAACAAGTTGCATATTTCTAAAATGCACTATGAGTCTTGTGATGCACCTAGATGCATATAAGATTGAGCCTTTCTTATAAGCACATAAAGATAATTAAGAGACAAAGCAGAAAATTCTAATATGTATACAACGATGACTTCGAAAATTATATCAAATTCACAATCTTTTTATAGCCGAAAAAGTTTCCTCGTCCGATGTCGAGGTACATAAATCTAATTCAAAAAGGGAAAAACAAAAATATCATGTAATAAGGGCCGGAACACTAATTAACAATAATTATAACATTCATGATTATTGTTAGGGAAATGAATTACTTCCACATCTCTATGCAAGTTCCAACTATTAGATGAGAAGATACTTTTTTATGGTATCGGAGTAATATAATTCTTTGAATCACATATACAGTAGATATTTATTTTTAAAAAGCTGGCACATTCTTTTAGACACTGGAAGTGCAATGAAGTAAGTCAGTGGCGGATCCAAAAATTTATAAGGAGTGGACTAGAAAGAAAAAAATTTAGACCAATAATTTTAAATAAAATAAAATATTTTCAATGTTTATTGAACTGTACTAGAAAAGACTTCAACATATAAAATTCAACAACAATTGATAATATATCAACATTGTATAAAAAAATTGAAAGAATAAAAAAAATTACTTAATCGGCCTTGAAAATTGAGTATGAGTGTTGAAAAAAAAAATCAAGAATAAAGAATCCCAAATTTTTTTTAGACTCTAATTCCCTGCTCTTGGAGAAAATACATTTTTTGAAGTAAAAATGTTTGATTTTTTTAAAAAATAAAATAAAAGATTAATTAAAAGTGGGTGGACCTGTAGTTGTTTGTTAATATTTCTATAGGAATGAAGGAATATAGATGAATTTTAATTGGATTTATAATTAGGGTAGGCTGGTATAAATAATTTGGGTGGACTGATGGGCTAATTTTGTTTTTTGCATATAATAATTACAATATATAGTGAGATTACAGCCCACCCTTGCTCACTAATAGATATGCCCCTGAAGTAAGTGGAATATCTCAAGTGGTTAGAGCGTCATTACCTATGTGGTGAATTCATGAGTTTGACCTTTTAAAAAATAGTGATGCTTGTGTGCAATTGGTTTCAATTTTAATTTGGATGAACCATGAACCATTCGGGTCGGGTGAACCATGAACCACTCGGGCCGGGTTCGGGTCGGGTTAAGTTGGTCCGGGCCGGGTAAAAAAAAAACTGAAATAAAAAACTAAAAAATAAATCCAATTACACCAACTCTAAATTGGTGCAAAGGGCGTACACAAGTATTTGCCTTAAAAAAAAGATTGAAAGTGCAATAATTATTATATATATATATATATATATATTTACCTAATTATAACATGAATTCATGATAAAAATATCGTCAACTTAAATTGGATTAACAGAAATTACTTTTTCAGGTCCTTGGAGTGTATGATTGGGGTGGTTGCAACCCACTTCCCCCAGAATTTTGGTTATTCCCTTCCTTTTTACCTTATCATCCAGGTACTTATATCAATTTTTACAAGGAAAAAAGAGTATCTTATTGAAAATGAACCTTGTCTTTAATATTGTATAATAAATGCAGCAAAAATGATGATTTACTGTCGCACAACTTACATGCCCATGTCATATCTTTATGGTACAAGATATCATGGACCACTCACTGACTTGGTGTTATCACTTCGTCAAGAAATACACATCAAGCCCTATCATCAAATTGATTGGAATAAGGCACGCCATGATTGCTGTGAGGTATCTTCTGAAATTTTGAAGTATTATACTTTGAAATTCTAATAGCATTGCAATAGGTAGGAGACAATTTCAACAGTAGTCCTATATATATATATTTTTTTAAAATTTTGGTCTTTTCGTTGTGATTTTTGGTACCTTTTGTTGCAAAATTCAATTTTCCCCAAATCAATTTGGGGATTTCTATACCCTCCGGACTAAAATTCATGGAGTTGTTTGAAAAATAGTTTTTTTTACTTAAGGGGTTGTGTTTTAAGGACAATAATTTTACTTAACTTGGAAATGTAGGATAATAGGTTTTAAAATGTGTAAATATAGGACAATATATTTTAAAATATGTAAATATAGGACAATCGAGCCTGAATAAGCCCAAATAGGGCTGAAACCACACATGAGATTTGGGCTTATTCATGCTCGATTGTCCTACATTTACACCATTTTACAAATTTTAAAACATATTGTCCTACATTTCCAAGCCCGTAAATTTATTGTTCTTAAAACAAAACCCCCCTAAATTATTGTCCTAAAAAAATATTATTCCCATGGATTTGTGGTAATCGGACTGAGAAGAACAAATCAATTAATTTGGAGATACATAGCAATAGAATCCGTCGGGCGAGGCAAAGAGTTTGGTATATGAGTCTATGACATCACCAGAAAATGGTAAAAGTATCCTTTAAGAAGAACAAATTCACAAATAATTAAATAGTGATTCATCAACCAAAAAAGAAATTTTTATGAAGTTGCCGTCATCAAATTGAGAAATAAGAAGTAGCAATAGGACGAGCTAGACAACACGAAGAGTTTAGTATAGGATACAATTTTTCGACCTTTTGAAAAAATAAATTTCCCGGACGTGAAAAATCGAGGAAGTATTTTTTTTCTACTTTTACTTGTAACACTTTCATTTTTGCTTCTCAAATATTTTCTCCTTGCATATTAGTTTATTATAATTATTATTTTTACCTTTTCTGAATTAGGTTTAAAGTGAATAAATTAAATTAGAGTTCAAAATGTTGTTTTCCAAATTAAATATGAAATAGGTAAATTAGGTAAGTGCATAAATAGCTAAATATGCGTTGTTCCAATAACCAAGGTTGGATTTGTGTGATGTTTTAATACAGGATGATCTTTACTATCCTCACACGTTTATACAAGATTTACTTTGGGATACTCTCAACTATTGCGTTGAGCCACTAATGAGGCATTGGCCGTTGAACAAGATTAGAGAAAAGGCAATTCACAAAACAATTGAATTTATGCGTTATCAAGCTGAGGAAGCCAGATATATCACCAGCGGATGCATTGAAAAAGTATGCACTTTCTATCTCCAATCTTAGATATTGTATCTAATTTGAAATTTCATTATTGGGACAAATTTTGTTTTGTCCTATATTCACAGTTCAAACTCGTTTTTGCTCTTTTATGACATATTTACCCTTACTAAAAAGAGGATCGCATGTGTCGCATTTGGGGGTCGTGCGTAGGTCGCGCATGGATCGCTCATAGGTAGCACATGAGTCGTGGAAACTATGCGCGACCTAGTGAGAGGGACATATCTTAATGTAGTAAGGATAAATATTTCATAAAAGGACAAAAAAGATTTGTTTTTATCAATGATAGGATAAAAAAGAGTTTGCACTATCAATATAGGACATTTTTGCCAATTTTCTATTCATTATTTTCAGTAATTGAGATTTGTGGGAATTAAGTCTAGGATAATGAACACACTGTTAGTACTCTTTGTTCTTTTCTTGTTGTTTGTTGGCCAATAAACTACTCGACTAAAATAAAAAAAGGAAGAAAAAAACCTAAAGCCACAAGACCACAAGCCGGTCCAGAGGCCGGGGCCCCACTAAAAACCTTCCTGAAGTAAAACCCTCCTTAGGGCAAAACCTCCAGGTAAGGGAAAAAGGGAAACCCCTCTAAACTAAAGGCATTACCCCACAGCACGGAAGTAATCCTCGTGAGAAAAATTAAATGAACCAAACGAAAATATTCTTTGTTCATATCGAAAAACAAAACATCAAAAAAAAACTCGGGCAACGCCCGATCGAAAGGATGCTTTCGAGTGCAACTTAGCTAAGCGATCTGCACCTTGGTTCCTTCACGATAAATGTGTGAAACTCGGATATTCGCGTGTCTAAAATCTCTAACCACGGCTCCGGACCGCATGCAAACGCCATGGAACCTTCAAGGGGCCATGCATTTAGAGCCTGCACCGCCAAAAAACAGTCGGACTCAATCCAAAGGTTAAACCATCCCTTTTCAGCCACATATTTGATAGCATAAAAACAGGCCAACAACTCCGCCTCAAAAGGACTGCATAAACCCTTTGCTCGACAAATACCCGCAACAAAGAACCCACGCGAGTTGCCGAAAAGCAACCCAGCATAACCAGCAGCTTGAGAAATGCTGGCATCGACGTTAACTTTGTACCAGCCTGGAAGAGGTGGAATCCAAGACATCGAGACGGTGGCCTAGCACAACCCGTAACACAAAGGCGCCGTAAAACACTCAAGTCCTGAACCGAGTTCTGCATAACGAATCCGCCTCACGAACCATCGACAATAGTGTGATCATGCAACCATGAAAAGTTGGCTTGACACTCTCGTAAATCCACCTGTTGCGTGTTGTCCAAACCACCCAAATGAGCGTAACAAAAGTTAAAAAGCCACAAATTCCCCACTTGTTTGCTAAAAAGCGCAATCTAAATGCGCCTGCAAGAAAATATCCAAAAACCCATTACCATAAATTAAAGTGCAATCAAAGATGCGGGTCACCTCTCCATATAAACGCCGGATAAAAGAGCAGCCATCGAGGATATGATCAAGAGTATCTGGGCCGGCATAGCATAAGAAACAAACAGTAGGACAAGAAATCCCAATGCGATTAAGCTCCGAAGAAGTCGGGAGCTTGTGCAAAATGGCTCGCCAAATAAGAGTGCTACGACATGGAGGAATGAAACTTCCCCATAACCATCCGGACCAACTCGGTGTAATGATTGGGCCACGGAGAAGAGAATATGCCTCCTGTGAAGAGAGTGAACCCGTGCTACTCAAAGGCCAAACCCTTCGATCCCCATCCAAAGAGATGGGAAGCCGTAGAATATTAATGACAATATTAGTAAACTGGATGAGGAAAACCTCGTCAAAATGCCAATAACCATCATAAAAAACATAACCCACGGAATAATGCAGATTAGCAAGAATGCCTTGAGGAATGCCGATTCTATCCGCAATAATATAGCCAAGCCAATTATCTCTCCAGAAATCAACTCTAGAAGACTCCCCGAACATCCATTGAGAACCGGACTGAAGACGAGGAATATGACGTCGAATACCGGTCCATATCGAAGAAGAGAGAATAAATCAACGTGGAGCCCCATGCAACTTAAAGTATTTAGCCACCAAGAGTTTGTGTTGCTCATCATTACGACTAAGAAGATCCCACGTGAATTTGCAAAGAAATGCATCGTTCGCAAGGAGAATCGAACGGATGCCAAGACCACCCGCTTGCACGGGAGAGCAGCACCGATCCCATGCGACCCGAACGAAACCTGTCCGAGTGATATCTCCAGTCCAGAAGAAGTTACAGATAGCCGTTTCAAGCTTACTGATTAGAGAGCGAGGCCATCTATATATCATCATGGAATGAACCAAGCTTGCAGCGATAACACTATTAATCAAACAACGTCGGCCAGCACGGGATAACGATGCCCCCGTCCAACGATCAAATCTAGCAATAACCGTATCCGCAATGCGAGCAAGATGACAAACACGAGGAGCCCCCTTAAAAATTTGCACACCAAGATAATTGAAGGGGAGAGTACCCTCCGAGATATTCGTCTTTCGTCGAACAGAAGCACGAACCCTGGGTGTGACTTTCGAGCAATAGTAGACATGCGACTTCCCTGGATTAAAAATTTGCCCTGAAAGTCTTCCATAATCATGCAACACCTGACTGAAGGTATTATTAACATTAGTCGTAGTCCCCTTAAGGAAGATCATCACATCATCAGCATAAAGAAGAATACGGGGCAAACGAGTATGAAATTGCAAGTGACCCGTGTTGGCATTCCAGTCAATCCACCGGGCCGAAGCTTCCTATGCAAAGTAAAAAAGAAGAGGGGAGATGGGATCCCCTTGACGGACCCCTCTAGAGCAACCAAAATAACCACGAGGAGACCATTTCACCAAAATGGAAAGGCGAGCCGAATCCAGAATGGAGGTGACAATGGTGCGAAACCCAAGAGAGAAACCCAGCCTATCGAGAACAACATCAAGAAACGATCAGGAAATGGTGTCAAAAGCCTTTGATATATCAATATTGAAAGCCATATTCCCTTCCCTGCCCATGTTTATAGAATTGATCGCATCCGAAGCGGATGCAATGCACGTATGAATGTGGCGACCAGGTATGAAACCAAACTGGCCCGGATGCAAGCAAGAAGAAGCAATACCCCCTAAACGTGAGTCCAAACTCTTGGTGAAAGCCTTAAAGAAGAAGTTACCCATCACAATGGGTCGAAAATCCTCAATTTGACTGGCGCCGGTAACTTTGGGAATAAGAGTAACCAAACTAGCATTCAAACCAGCTGGGATAGCTTGTGTGTGAAAAAAGTGACGTATAGCCTCACAAATATCACCCTGGATGATATCCCAGCAAGTCTGGTAGAAAATCCCGCCAAACCCGTCCGGCCGGAGAGCTGTTAGCATCCATACCAAAAAATGCTTTCTTAATCTCGTCCTCGTAGGGAACTAAGAGAAGTGTCGCATTATGCACATCTGAAATCAATGGAGTCAAAAAGCTATCCAAGATGGAGAAATTGGCATGATAAGGAGTGGTGGAAGCAAAAAGATCCTAATAATATTGAAAAATATGTTCCTCAATAGCCGCTGGATCCGATGTCAACTCCCCTCCGACGTTTAAAGTGAGGATGGAATGTCGAGTTTTCTGAATACTATGAATTCGATGAAAAAAAGTAGAGTTGCGATCATTGGAGTCGGTTCTTTTGAGTGATGAGAAGATTGCGACTGTGCAAGAGATTATTCAAAGTGTGAGTCGCCTCCATCTCCTCATTAAAACTCACGTCGCTGTCCCCGTGCAGAGCAATATCCTCCTGAATACGACCAAGATGGTTCATAGCGGCATCAATTGCCTCAAAGATATTACCAAAGGTCTGAACATTCCACACTTTCAAGAGTCGTTTAAGCCGGCGAAGCTTGAAAGTAACTCAAGTTATTGGGTCCATAGTGGGGGTTGAAGCCCGCCATGAGGTAGAAACCTCCGTTTTGAAGGTCGAATGCTCACACCAAGCTGAAAGGAAGCGAAATGGACGTGGCGCATGTGGGCGAAAATCGAGCAACTCAAGCTTGAGGGGATGATGATCCGAAGCAACTCGTGGTAGGTTCACTAATTGAACCGAACTCCAAAGATCGAGGAATCCATGGTTTGCGAAGGCACGATCAAGGCGAGCCATAATAAGACTTGGACGTCTAGTAACCCAAGTAAACAAAGAACCAGCAGCCTCCATGTCCATCGTATAAGATTCATAAAGAAACTCTTGGAAATCCGAGGTAGAACGAGTATGATAAGTTGAATACGGTTGACGTTCATGCGCCCCCAGAACAGTATTAAAGTCACCAATAATGCAAGTGTTATCAATGCTTAGCGGAATCAGTTCCAACCAGAGCGTTCGGCGAGTAACTGGAGAAGTACTAGCATGCAGAAAACATAGCACAAATGAAGTATTCGACGATGTGTAGCGTATCGCTACACCCTGAGGCGAGCTGAAAATAATTGTAGAGGAAGCAGAGTGCTCTGATCGACAAAAAACCCAGATGTTAGGGCGCAGAGGAGGACGGGCATTCTCAACAAGAAGGACAAGACCCATGCTGGTAAGAAAACGTCGAGGAAGCGAAGAAGAAAGAATCTTAGGTTCGAAAACACCTAACCAATTTGGAGAGTGACGTCCGCACAGACGCCTAAGAGCATTTTGAGTGTGATCATTACCCAATCCGCAAAGATTCCAAGAAAGCACAATCATCGAGTCGAAGGTGTGTGATGAGAACCGCGATTGCAAAACACAATTAACAAACGAAGAACGATAACAATTGTTGCCCCAACTCAAAGTTGGCAAGAAACAATTAGGGTTTTAACAAAATTGCCAAGGTTTTTATTAAGTTTTTTAACGTGAAAAATAAGAATGATACCTATAACTATTTATAAGACAAAAAGGATCTAAACTAATCCTAAAACCAGCGTGTAATCCTAATCCAAATAAAGGACTAAAACTATTATAAAAAAGACCAAATCCATCCTAATTTAGAAGATATGAAAATAACCGCAAAATAAAAGAGAAAAAAGTAAATCTTGGTGAATCTTGCAAAGATTCACACGCATCTTGAGTATCTTGATAAAAGTAGGACAATATCTTTCAATTCTTGCCAATCCTCCTTCAACCATATCGCGGGTCCCTTCTATTGAGTCGGGCCTTGCGCCGCTTCCCTTTAGCCTAGCCCGCCCTAGCCCGATTGTATGCATTCTTTAGCTCTGCGACCCTCGTTTCATCATCATTCCCGCTCCTTCAAGTTCGTCCTTGTCCTCAAGGACTAATTCCGGAAAACGTTCTCGCATCGTCCCCAAATGCTCCCAAGTTGCTTTTACTAATGGTAAATCTTCCCACGCATCCTTTCCCTTGACCCGCGACTTCAATGTCACCCTACCTCCTTCCCATTCAAACTCCATTGTACCTTTACCATAATTGGTGCTAACCGGCCCCAATTCCTTCATCCATTGAATTCCCAAGACGATATCCGGTCCTACGAGCGGAAGAGCGAATAAATCAACCCTCGTCTCAATCCCTTGCATGTCCATAGGGATATCTTTGTACACATCGCATTCTAATTTTTTGCCACAAGCGACCCGCACGTTAAATGGTCTCACTCTTGAAGTATTGAGATCAAGCTTGCTCGCCAATTCTTGATTAATAAAGTTGTGCGTTGACCCGGTATCCACGAGAACCTTAACCGGCTGACTCCGAACGCATGCAACCAACTTCATCGGCCTTGGCCCATGCTCTCCCGTTATCGCATGCAACGACACTTCCACGTCCTTTCCTCCTTCATGATCCAACTCGACGGGCTCAATGAGAAACGCTTGCGCTGATTTACATCTATGCCCGGGTACGAATCACTCGTCACAATTAAAACATAATCCCTTCTCACGCCGCCTTTGCATCTCATCCCATGAGAGTCGCTTTACCCCTGGTGGTCCGGTCCGGCTTGCTACTTCCTCAGTTTTACCGGGTGTTACAGCCCTTGCCTCTTCACTCTCTTGCGGTACAGAATTATTACGCCTCCAATCTGGTCGAACGCTTCTCCTAGTGGCTGCTAGATGATCGTCCCTCAAACGGGCTGTCTCCACTGCATCCAAGTACGTTTCTGGGCGATATACTCGAACCTCTGTCCCCGAAGTTCAGGTTTTAACCCGCCAACGAATGCCCCCACGGTAGCGCTTTCTCCGGCCAATCTTGCACCCTACTTGCGGCGCTCTCAAACTCCTTTTGGTACTTTCGCGTAAGGTGCGGTTTTGTTTGATGTGGGATAATGCCTCATCGTGTCGGTGTAATCGGACGGCCCAAAGCGGGTCATCAATTCCTTTTCAAAATCCTTCCAAATAAGACAGTCCTTTCTTTTTTCTTGTAAACCGTACTAATCCATTGCCACCAAATATTAGCTTCTCCTTCCATGTAATAAGCAGCGTAACGTACCTTATCTTCTCGTTTGATATCATGCAAATCGAAGTATTGGTTGGCTCGACTTAGCCATGAAACTGGGTCGTCCCCTTTAAAGGTCGGACATGTGAGCTTGGCTCGATTGGTTCGTCGTTAAATCCCTTCCCGATCATCTTTTCCTTCTTGACGGGTCGAGTTCGATTTATCGAATCCGATTCGAATGATCACGGACTCTTCTGATGAATTGTTCTTGTCCTTATTCTTCTCCCGTTGGCGTTCCCCGAGTTTCCCTACCTGGCGTGACAAATCTGCAATGGTCTCAACCATCGCATTGAACTTGACACCTAGATTCACCATAGTTGTCTCCAAGAGTTCAATCCTTTCCTTATGAGTTCCCGTCATTGCTCGTGTACCTCTCGCGATTCTCGAACTCTCTCAATGAAAGCACCAATTTGATGAGAACCGCGATTGCAAAACACAATTAACAAACGAAGAACGATAACAATTGTTGCCCCAACTCAGGTTGGCAAGAAACAATTAGGGTTTTGATAAAATTGCCAAGGTTTTTATTAAGTTTTTTTAAAGTGAAAAATAAGAATGATACCTATAATTATTTATAAGAAAAAAAGGATCTAAACTAATCCTAAAACCAGCGTGTAATCCTAATCCAAATAAAGGACTAAAACTATTATAAAAAAGACCAAATCCATCCTAATCTAGAAGATATGAAAATAACCGCAAAATAAAAGAGCAAAAAGTAAATCTTGGTGAATCTTGCAAAGATTCACACGCATCTTGAATATCTTGAGTATCTTGATAAAAGTAGGACAATATCTTTCAATTCTTGCCAATCCTACTTCAACCATATCGCGGGTCCCTTCTATTGAGTCGGGCCTTGCGCCGCTTCCCTTAGCCTAGCCCGCCTAGCCCGATTGTATGCATTCTTTAGCCCGCGACCCTCGTTCGCATCAGTGTGTTACCGTGCCTCGGCGGTATATTATCACATTCAGCAGCCCAAGATCCAACACGATGCAATTCCGAATTCGAGTTTGGCGAACTTACCAAGTAATTCCTCTGAAGTGGGGGAGTCGAATCTGAAACCTGGAGTGTGGCATCTTGCATTGTTCGACCCCGGAGAGCAGAATCATGTGCCACTGTGCCCTTGTTGTGCTGTCTCTTATCATTACGACGAATGGTCACAGTTCGCTCAATATCACTCTGCTCATGTGTAATGCCGTCATCATCAGAGGCTGTATGCCCCTCCTCTGGAAACTGTTCAAAGGCCAAATCCAGGTCAAGATATGCGAAAGCATTCGTCGTTAATTCCGGATGCAAGTCTATATCCGTGGTAAAGGTATGGGTGGAGGCATTATAAGCATGACCCACAAATGTGTCCATTAAAGCCGCAGAAGGAGAACCCCCTGAGAAGTCTGAGGCTGATCAGAAGGAGGCTGAGCTTGTTGTGGAGTAGAAGACACAAGTTGAGTGGGTTTTTTCTGCGCACGGCGAGGACGCCTACCCTTCACTTATGTCCATTCCTTAGAATGAGCTTTCTCTGTATTAACCGGCTTAACAGGAGCCGTGGGAATAAGGGGTTCAGCATGGCGACAATTATCAATCCTGTGGCTTAAGATACCACATCCAGTGAAAAAAACTGCGGGTGCTTCTCGTAACCAACAGATGCCGTGGAGCAATGCCTGGATCGTTCAAACATGACAAAATATTCCTTCTTCTTCCTGAGATCCAAGTCAACCAAAACACGGGCATAGTGACACATGGTTCTATTGCGTGTACGTTCATCGATATTAATCACCGGCACAATTGCCGAAGCAATCGCCTCAATGATGGGCTCGTAGAAATATTCAATCGGAAGCTCATAGATGCGTATCCAAACCGGTGTAATAGGAGATTTCACCTTGTAAGGATTGAACTCTGGAGTCCAACATTGTAGTCTAATAATGCCAAAAGGAAACGACCAAACCCGTTTTGCAAGAATGCGGTCCCTCTCCCAAGTATTTGTTATCTGAATGTTATAATACCCCTTTCCTATTGGAATGAAAGTCCATAAACCAGGGATACACCAAACATCATTGATAGCAGATCGTAGCTCGGGGATCGACAGCGGTTCCTCCTGAGGTTTCAAAAGTACCCGGGCTATTAGTGAGTTCTCGTGATCGTGAACCCCACGTTGGTGCACCAAGTCATCAATGTTGACTGAGAGTACACCTAGCTTAAGGATAGGCTGAACAAGGGAATGCCGTTTGGAGCCTCCCTGTGCCTGCATATTAATACCAGCAGCAGTATTGTGCCCAAAAACATCAATATGTGTGGGTAATATTATTCGAATGGGGCAAAGAGGTACCGGTTTGCTGTGTAACATTGGATGTTACACAGCGTCCGTCAAAACCAGCATTGTTCATCGTGGCAATACGAGGCGAGGAAAGGGTTCCTTCCACGCGAATAGTATTAGACAAATCCTCATTCAACCTGGCATGAACCCCATCCGTGTTGACTATGTGATTGCCAACCTGCACAAAATCCGAGCACGAGAGTAGGGGGCAACAAATTAAAATCAGAGCAAGAGGAAGGTAAAGCGATACCCGTATCGCCGAAAATCAGTGCAATACTGTTCCCGGCGTTGTCATTGCCAATCGGAGTAGACTCCAAAACAATTGGAACACCATCGTTTCCCACAGGCCGTCCTGAAGATAGCAATCACAATTTTTTTGAGATCTCCGAATTAACCGAATTAGGGTTGTTGTTAGCCGCAGCCGTCAGTTGGTGATTCGTTGGATTAGGGTGTGCCCCCAATTGACCCTTCTCGTCGGACTGTAAATACAGCATAAGGAAATTAATCAATCCTTTCGGATCATTGGAAAAACGGGATAATAGTGCACGGAGAGTCGATTCGAATGAATGATCCGATGCCATTATCCAGCCGATTGAGCGATCGGAGAAATGAAGATCACGATCGGAAATCGCTCGACATCACGATTAGGGTTCACTTTCTCTCACATCCTTTTCTTGTTGTTTGTTGGATATATGTTAGAAAGAGCTCATATAAATTAAATGTTAATTTTCATTCCTATTTAATTTATTGTTGGATATATATTTGAACTTACGTTTATTATATGCATGAGTTGGTATTATGTGAAAGAGTTTTACCTTGTAACTAGTTCGCCACTATTAATTTATAATAAAAAGAATAGAATTTTGTTTAAACAATTAATACTAACAACAAATAAATTTTAATGACTAGGATAATGACACCACTATTTTACCGAAACAAATAAGTTTTGTGGGAATTAAGTCTAGGATAATGACAGCACTATTTTACCGAAACAATATATATGTCACCATCTGTGAATCGTTGATCTGAAGATTACTCGTGCATGATAGCAGGTGCGGGACTAAAATAAAAAATAAAGTGTAGTTAAAGAACTAATTTTAAGGTGAAAAAGTTAAGGATACTATAACCAAAACTGGGCAAAGTTAAGGAACCAAAAATGACTCTATCCATTTAATATGAACGTATTGTTATATTTTTTTTTATATATTTTATATTTTAAATTTAATTTTAATTTTTTTATTTTGTAGTCCGGTGTTGGCCATTTAGCACGGAGTTAGTTAGAATTGGGGTTAGATTCTCACTATTAGTGTATATATTTTAAAGTGAACGGTTTAGCGCCCGTGACCCGTTTAACCTAATAATGCCTTATGGGTTAGCCATAATAGGTTATAAGGACCAGCCCATTCTCCATTCTAATAATTTTATTGCATGATGTGAGATATAGACGTTGTGAATTGCAGAGTCTGCAGATGATGTGTTGGTGGGCCCACAATCCCGAGGGAGACGAGTTCAAGCATCATCTAGCTAGGCTTCCGGATTATCTATGGCTTGCCGAAGATGGCATGAAAGTGCAGGTACACTAGTCATTGCAATTTCTGTTAATTATATAACTGTTTTTAGAATTATTTATTGTAAAAAATAGTGAAGAGTTATATTTTATAATTCTTGTGCCTTGTCAACTTAATTTACATTGCATTATCTTTCCGTTCAATTGATTGGAAATCATGACGAGTTTGAACCATAATTGGTCCCTTAAGTTTGACCTCAAATAGATTTAGTCTCATAAGTTTTTTTGTCGTCGATTTAGTCCCAATAACTTTGACAATATCCAATTTTAGTCCTCAATTTCGGTTGGAAAAACTCAAAACGACTTCGTTTTGGTACCATATTTTTAAACGTGTTTCGTGCGGGTAAAATTCACTTTTGGTCCTACAAGACTGATACGAACGATGGTTTTGGGCAAAGAATATGTTGCAAGATTATTCGCGAAATTATCCCCAAATTGTTACTTGCAAAATAGTCTCATATTTGCCAAAGATATTGTCCCGAATTTCACAGGATTTGGCAAGATGCGATATTTGATTTGTCCCAGAAATATACCCAGATTCGCGAGATAGCAAGATTTGTCAAGATATCGCAGGAATTGCAAGATTGTCCTAGATTATTATTTACTTATTTAATTTTTCAGTTTTTGTTCTTTAAATTCATAGTTATCGAGTTGGTTAGATAGATTTGCTAGATTTTGTCCTTTTTACATTAGGGTTATTCCTTTTCCCTATTTATATGTTGCTACGTTTTTCTTCGTTTTTTCATCAATGAATAATATAACTTTTCTTTGGTAACTTTGTCAAAACCCAATCGTTCTCCTGCTGGCCTGAGCCAGGGTGTCGATTTAATATTCGTTCTCCTGCTAGCCTGCGTTAGGGCGACGAATTTATCTTGTTCCCAAATCACGGCTCTCATCAAATTGGTGCATTCATTGAGAGTATCTGAGAATCGCGATCGTAAATTGATACCATGTCAAGAACCGACGAGGAACGAATTAAATCCTTGGAGACCACTGTGGCGGACATCAAAATCAGTATGGCCAACATGACGTGAAGCTTGATGCGGTAATCGCGAGGGTAGAGAAGATGAAGCGCGATCTGCTTCGCAAGGGATTTGTTTCTGATTCTTCGTCAGAAAAATCCCTGCACCTATCTTTGTCATCACTGGAGAAGACATCCTCACAACGTCACCGCCTAACCACCGAATAATACAGTTCGGCCATCAACACAACAGAGAAATGCGTTGTTTTGACTTCCGTGGAAATTGCAGATAGCTACCACTATGGTTCGGACACCGCATATGCGATTCTGCCATCGGCCGTAATATTGCCGTAATCGCGACTCCACTGTCCATCAATCCGTGCTTCTCCGAGACACAGCAGAGCGACGCCATTTTTGGACGAAGAAGACGATGGTTGCAGATTTCCCGATAATGTCGTAATTCCGCAACGAAGCCTTTTTCCAAGTAATGGGCCGTGTCTTGGGGTCTATGATCAACATGGGCCTTTGGGTGAGTCTTTTGGTAGTGGGTCATTTAATTCTAATTATGATTTTATTAAGTACAATAGGCCTTATGTGGAGTTCTTCAGCCGTGTGGACTCAACAATTTTAATGGAGTGAAAGTTGGGCCAGGATATTATTTGGAACAGAATGGGCCAGCAAATTATTGTGAAGATTTAAAGGATGATTGACCTTTTAATTTCACAAATGGACTGGATAACTTTTGTAAGTCAAAATTTTATGATGGGCCACATATTTATGATGAAGAGCAGCCGGTAGTTAATTTTAGGCCTTCTGTTTTCGATGTCGAGTTTGAAGGCAATCCGTGCAAAATTTCTGATATGGAGCATGTGGACGATGAAAATTTTTCGGGTCATGATACAACATCGCATTTGAGCTCTACCTCGATGATGATGAAGGTTTTGGCTCCCATAATAATCATTATTTTTTTTATAAATAATTATAGTTATTTTGTTGGCAATACTATGAAAAGTCCGCATTATCGCCTGAAGGATCTTGGCCACACCCGAACAACTGATAATTTTGAGCTAAATAATTTGGTGCCAATAAATCGATTAGAGGAAGGGTAACATTTTTGGCTCGATAAAGGGAGCTTTCCCATAATTGGTCCTTGAGAACAAGGATAATTTTGAAGGGGACGAGAATGATGCGAACGAGGGTTTAGGGTCAAGAATACTTTGCAAGATATCCCCGAATTGTTACTCTCTCTGTCCCAACATTACTTGAACACTTGCCTTATTTGGACGTCCCAGCATTACTTAAACATTCCCAAAATGGAAACAAATATAATATTAATACACTCACAACACTTTTATTTTATTCCACTCAAAACCACAAAAACCCACTTTACTTGGTTTACGTGTCATTTCCAGTGTTCAAGTCATCTTGGGATGGAGGGAGTACTTGCGAAATAGTCTCATATTTACCAAAGATATTGTCCCGAATTTCACAGGATTTGGAAAAATGAGATATTGGATTTGTCCCAGAAATATACCCAGATTCGCTAGATCGCAAGATTCACAAGATTTGTCAAGATATTGCAGGAATTGCAAGATTCTCCTAGATTATTATTTATTTATTTAATTTTCAGTTTTTGTCCTTTAATTTCATAATTATCTAGATTTGGTCCTTTTTAGATTACGGTTAGTCCTTTTTCCTATTTATATATTGCTACGTTTTTCTTCTTTTTTTTATCAATGAATAATATAACTTTTCTTTGGCAACTTTGTCAAAATCCAATCGTTCTCCTGTTGGCCAGAGTCAGGGCGCGATTTTATATTCGTTCTCCTGCTAGCCTGCTCTAGGGCGACGAATTTATCTTGTTTCCAAATTGCGGTTCTCATAAAAGACACGGGACCTCACGATTTTGTTCCCACTCTTACCAGTTTGGTTCCGTGAGAATTTTTTGGTGCAGTTTTTGTCTTTTTGTTACAGAAAGTTCAACTACACTTTTGGTTCCAACCTTGTCTTGTGGGACCGAAACTGCAGCTGATTTTAACGGAAAACTTAACGGTAGGACCAAAATTGCATAAAAAATGGTTTTTTGGACCAAAATTGTGGGTATTGAGATGAAAATCGTGAATACCATGTCCTGCGGGACCAAAAATGAATTTCACTCTATTTTATGCTACGATGAACTAGTTCACTTTTCGACCAAAGAATACCACTTTGAAGGAAAAAAATATAACCACCCAAGTTTTACTAAAATACCTTTTATAATCCCATTTGAACAGTGACACTTTTTACATTCAATTATAATTTTCTTTTTCTTGGAATGGATTTTTTTCTCCTTCACAAACTATTCAGTGAGACAATTTCAGACAAGTGGTGTCATTTTAGTAAAAGAGTTACAATTACATTACAAAAATTAATTGCTAATTATTTGTTCTAATTATTCTAGAGTTTTGGAAGTCAGTTATGGGATTGTGCTCTTGCCACTCAAGCAATTATTGGCAGTGGTATGATTGAAGAATATGACGATTGTTTGAAGAAGGCAAACTTCTACATTAAAGAATCTTAGGTTTATTTATATTCATAAATTAAATAAAAGCTCACACGTAGTAATATAATTAATCATTAATTTAAATTATTCATGTGAATATTAATTAGATAAAGGCAAATCCGAAGGGCGACTTCAGAAGCATGCATCGTCATTTTACAAAAGGTGGATGGACATTCTCGGATCAAGATCATGGCTGGATTGTTTCAGACTGCACAGCTGAAGCCCTAATCGTACTCTTCTAACGAATATCTTTATTGGGAATAATGTTTTTAAGGACAATAACTTGGGTGTTGTATTTTAAGGACAATAATTTTACGGGTTTGAAAATGTAGGATAATATATATTAAAACTTGTAAATATAGGACAATGTGTTTTAAAATTTGTAAATATAGGACAATATGTTTTAAAATTTGTAAATATAGGACAATATGTTTTAAAAGTATGTAAATGTAGGACAATCGAGCCCAAACCTCATATGATATTTCAGACCGATTTGGGCTTATTCGGGCTCAATTATCCTACATTTACAGATTTTAAAACATATTATCCTATATTTACATATTTTAAAACATATTGTCCTACATTTACAAGTCCATAGAATTATTGTCCTTAAAACACAAACCCCCAAAAATTATTGTCCTAGAAAAATATTTTTCCCTATCTTTATTAGTTTTTGTCCTTTTCTTTCAAAAACAAATTCCGAGTGTGTATTACTTTCAAATTTATATATACTGTTAATTATTTTTGTAGTGTCTGCTTTTGCTATCAAAAATGCCAACTGAAATTTCAGGAGAGAAGGCCGATGCTGAACAATTGTACGAGGCTGTGAATGTGCTCCTTTATTTACAAGTACATATATTTCAAACTCTTTAAATAATTTAGTGAACTATTCATGAGCATAGGCACCCAATTAATTTAGGCTAAATTGCAATTACCTTTCAATTTCTCTAAATTATTTAGTAAATCACGCTAATTTTGAACTAGTTCCTTTTAACAGTTAAACTAATTAATTAACAATTAGTACTCTCACGCAATAAATTTAGATATTAATTACTATATAATAGCTTCGAAAGAGATTCATTTATGGGTTGTTTCTCGATGGTGAGAGTTCTAATTGACTTTAAGGAAATTTAATATAACTTCTCCATCCCACAAATTTAATAAAACATTATATATTTTGCTTGAATTTTTTTGGTTACTTATACAATTCCCAGAAAATTGGCAAAAATGATAGTTCAAACTCTTTTTTGCCATCGCTTGATAAATTATTTTTTTGCCCTATTAAAAAGAGTCGCGCATGGATCGTGCGACCTAGTGGAATGGAAGATATAAATTTAGTAAGGTAAAATATGTAAAAAGGGAAAAAAAGAGTTTTTATCAAGATATGGCAAAAAAAAAAGTTTGAACTATTAATATGGGGCAAAAAATAGTTTGTCTCTTTAAACAATATACACACTTTTAATATGAAAGGGAACTAACAAACCGAAAAAGCCAAAGGGACCATATTTGTGGGACGAGGAGTGTATAAATTGTAATCTACCTCTATTTTTCAACTATTAATTGTTCAATGACAAGTTCCTATCTTTTGGTTCAGAACCCAGAGAGCGGTGGATTTTCTGTATGGGAACCCCCAATTCCGCAACCATATCTGGAGGTATCAATTAACATTTGTTCATAATTGATTATAATACAAAATTATCTTAAAGAAAATGGTGTTGATGATTAGTCAAATGTAACAATTCATCCCCTATTTTTTTTCCTTTTTATCCATCTAGGTTTTAAACCCCTCAGAGCTCTTTGCGGACATTGTCATTGAGAAAGAGTACAATCTCAGCTCTCAATTTAATTAATTATCCAGAACACGTATTTCTTTAATTAATTACTGCACTAAAATTTGACGAAAATTTATCTTTAGACACATAGAAACCACTGGTTCCATAATCCAAGCTCTTGTATCATTCAAGCGTCTGCATCCACAACACCGTAAAAAAGAAATCGACATCTCTATTGCGAAAGCTTCCAATTTCATCGAAGAAAGACAATGGCCAGATGGTTCATGGTGAGCGATTTTCTATATTTCTAATTCAAAAACATATATGATGTGATACTTTTGCAAATTTAATCTTAAAAAGTATATATTACTCGTGCAAGATGCATTGATACATATAGCAAATTATATACATATATAAAAAGTATTATGCCTCATGCATGAGTTTCCGCTCAAGTGTATATTACTCGTTAAGGTATGGCTATTGGGGAATTTGCTTTGTGTATGGAACATTCTTCGCGCTACGAGGATTAGTAGCTTCCGGAAGGACATATGAAAACAGCGAAGCTGTCCGAAAAGGTGTGAGTTTTTTGTTGTCAACACAAAATGAAGAAGGTGGATGGGGAGAAAGCCTCGAGTCCTGCCCAACTATGGTAACCCTCGAGTCCTGCATAATTTAATATAGCGATATAAGTAAAATTAAGGGGTAACACATTTGGTTACAATTTTACAATGGGAATCACCAAATAGTAATTTACTATGAGAATAAAATTACCATAAGAAAAATGATTTAAGGAGAAATTATTATATAAATGGAAGGTATTTGATCAAAAAGTGAAAAATAATTAGCTTATTTTGAGTTTCGTTATTTCGTGTGAAGTATGATGAAGAAGAATCAACCATTCTTTATTCTGATCTATATATTCATAATTTTCATTAACAGTCTCATAGAAAAATTATGCACCAAGCTCCTCCCCCCTAATAAAATATTACACATGACTGCAATTTAATTGCTGGAAATTAGAGTAGTAGATAACAGGGAAAAATATTTTTCTAGAACAATAACTTTAGAGGGTTGTGTTTTAAGGACAATAATTTTACTGACTTGGAAATGTAGGACAATATGTTTTAAAATATGTAAATATAGGACAATATATTTTAAATCTGTAAATGTAGGACAATTGAGCCCGAATAAGCCCAAATCGGGTTGAAATATAATGTGATATTCGGGCTCGATTGTCCTACATTTACTGATTTTAAAACATATTGTCCTATTTTTATAAATTTTAAAACATATTTTCCTATATTTACAAGTTTTAAAATATATTATCCCACATTTCTAAGCTCGTAAAATTATTGTCCTGAAAACAAACCCCCCTAAGTTACTGCCCTTAAAAAATATTATTCCCGTAGATAACTTATTGTTTTAAATTCAAGACAAAATGACCTAGTATTAATATTATTAAAATAATTTTGTGACAGAAATACACACCCTTGGATGAAAACCGAACAAATTTTGTACAGACATCATGGGCAATGCTTGGTCTCATGTATGCTGGACAGGTTGGTTCTTCCAAACTAAAGTTTTGTGCATTTTTTATGTCGCCCATTAACATTTAGATTTTGTGTATAGTGCCCATTGTAATCTTTAAAATAACTTCTAATGATATTTTATTAAACCACGATATTAACTTCGATGGCAAATGGAAAATACAACATTTCTCTTTTCTAGCCTTTGGACTGATCGAGATGCTATTGAATTACAAATCCTATTTGTTGCACTCTGGAACTTGGAGGGCAAAATGTTTTTAGGCCAGTAACTTAGGGTTGTGTTTGAAGGACAACAATCTTACGGGTTTGGAAATGTAGGTTAATATGTAAATCTACAAATAGAGGACAATATATTTAAAAATCTGTAAATGTAGGACAATTAAGCCCGAGTAGACCCAAAATCAGGCTAAAATGTCACGTGAGTTGCACGATTGTCCTACATTTATAGATTTTTGGACTCATAAATATAGGACACTATGTTTTAAAAATCTATAAATTTAGGACAATCTTGCAAAATTTCAGCCCGATTTTTTCAGGCTCAATTTTGCTACATTTACAGATTTTTAAACACATTGTCCTATATTTTCAGATTTAAAACATATTGTCTTATATTTCCAAGCCCGTAAAATTATTGTCCTTAAATCACAACCCCCTAAGTTATTGGCCTAAAACAAAACATTTTTCTGGAACTAGGATATGAAATTCAATCACGAACTGTCTTCTGGTCAGTGAAGCTAGCAATAAGTACTTAAAGTGTTTGCTTTGTTTGCTAAATAACAAATATTATGATTATTATTTTCTTTATTAATTAAACCCAGCTGCTAAACTATTAAATATGAACAATAACATAAGTAACAGGATACAAGCATATATTATATAGAATTTGGAAGTTCAATGGTTTAGTAAACAATTTTCGTAATTTCCAATAATAACTTGATAATAGACTGATGAACTCTTTTCAATGTTAAATCAAATGGAAAAAGGCTCAGGTCTTTTTTGTACATAACTTCCATTTCTATATATGATCAACCAGGCAGAGAGGGATCCTGGCCCTCTACACAAAGCAGCAAAGTTGTTAATTAATGCACAATTAGATGATGGTGATTTCCCCCAACAGGCAATAAGTTTAGCTCTTTTTAATTTTGCATTTCAATTTGTATTTTATTGTCTTTAATACACATAAATGTATTAAATGACAACAATTCATTTGCATACTTTGTCAATATAACGAACTTAATTTATAAATGATTACAGGAAATCGCGGGTGTGTACATGAAGAATTGCATGTTGCATTATACACTATTCAGGACTATTTTTCCTCTGTGGTCCCTTGGAGAGTATCGCAAACGAGTCTGGCAATCAAAGCACGTGCATTAGCCGAAGCATCATATATATGCATACTTAGAAAAATATATATATATAGTCGCCCTTGTTTCTTATGAGTACGCAATAATAAGATGCATCAATATTTTTCTTAAAGGATTCTAACTCGTGGCAATATTTATGATCATAACTATTTTGGCAAATTTAAGTCATTAATTTATTTTGGCACGAATGCACTATAGAGAAATGGTCAAAAGTTATCTTTATTAATTTGACTCAAGAGTAAATTATATACAGGATAGATATGAAAGTTTAACTATGAATATCCAATGCGGGATGAACATATTGTACAAGAATAAATATATACATAGACACTCCTAATACGCCCCCCTCAAGATGGCTGATGATTAACAACGTCAATCTTGTTCATGAGAAGAGTGAATCGTTGTCGAGATAAAGGCTTCGTGAGAGCATCAACTCATTGATCAGCAGAAGGCACGTGTGATACACGAAGTTGAGATGTTTTGACAAGATCTAAAACAAAATGATAGTTAATGGCAATATGCTCCATGCGGGAATGGAACACCGGATTCGAGCACAGATACGTCGCACCAATATTGTCACTGTAAAGCACAGGGGACGAAGGAGGTATAGAAATCGAGAGCTCCGAGAGAATGGATTTTGTCCATTGTAATTCAGCAGCAGCAGCCCAAGAAAAATGATTACCCTAGTTGACGTATGATCGTCACAATCACCAGCTCAGTCAGTATCTGTAAAAAATGTAGTGACATGACGTAGATGTAGGGCAAAGTGACAGGTGTCATTCAGATAGCGAAGAAGTCGTTTGATGACATCCCAATGAGTCTTATTTGGTGCATGCATAAACCGTGACAATTTGTTGACAACAAAGGCAACATCAGGTCGTGTCAGTAGGAGATGTTGAAGACTACTGATGCGAACAAGATTATATGGCAAGGAATAGTCCTACTTTTGCAACTAAAGTTATTGGGCAAGATTTTCCAAGATATATTCCAAGATTTGGCAAGATTCACATGGAAGATCAAGATTATCATATATTTGCTATTTTTATTTATTTTATAGGCTAGATTTCGTTTTTGTCCTTTAATTTTCGTTCAAGTATATCACTTATAGATTTAGGGTGAGATTTAGTCCTTTTTTGGGCAGATTTGATCCTGTTTTTGTCCTATAAATACTTAGGACGTTTTTCCTTGTTTTTCAAGCAGAAAATTAATAAAAAACCCTTGGAAACTTTGTCAAAACCTAATTGTTTCTTGCCAACCTGAGTTGGGGCAACAATTATTATCGTTCTCTGCGTATTAATTGTGTTTTGCGATCGCTATTCTCATCAAATTTGTGCTTTCATTGAGAGTAGACGAGAATCGCGAAAGGAATACGAGCAATGGCGGGAACTCACAAGGAGAAGAAGAAGCGCAGTGCGGATTCATCATCCAGAAGGAAGAGTGATGAGGATTCTTCGTCTGAAGAATCTGATTCCGAAATCAACCCTACCCGACGTCGGGATAGGAAAGATGTGAACGGGGGAGACCGGAGAAGGGGGAGGCCCAAATTAACCTGCCCTACGTTCAACGGTAACAACCCAAAATCATGGCTATGCTGGGCGAACCTGTACTTTATGCTGAACAACATCAGACTTAGCAAAAGGGTGAAGTATGCGGCATACTACAGGGAAGGAGAAGCGAACGATTGGTGGCAATTGATTAGCAGGTTATATCGAAAGCAAGGGCGGATCGTTCGGTGGAAGGATTTCAAAAAGGAACTTATGGCGAGATTTGGACCATCCGATTTCGCTAATTACGACGACGGTCATTTTCGTACTGTTCAACATCCCGCTGCTGCACTTGGAGAATAAGATATTGATCGTGTTTCTTCTGATGACCTAACCCCTCATGGGCCTGTTGAGGCTGAGACGAGTTGGGCCTCTTTCCATGACAGTGAGCAAATGTCTAATATTGATTTATATGATATTGGGCCTAACCTTTTTGTTGATAATTCAGAATTTTTATTATATCCTGAGCCGGTTACACTTAATAAATTTGTACGGAGCAAGTCAAAGTTTTAGAATTCAGAGATTTAGAATCCTTGATGAATAGTAAATGTATATGTTTGTTTTGTGATTTGAGTAAGGTGATATTTAACTTTGTAAGGTTTTAGAATTCAGAGATTTAGAATCCTTGTATTATTATGTTATATTAAGAAGAGTAATAAAGTGTATAAAGTGTGATGTATTGAGAAAATTACTAATAATAAATTTTATAATTATTTATAGGTGTGGATTGAATATATATTTAAAATTCAGACTCTAAATCTCAAACTCGTATGAAACGGAGAACGCAAAAGTCCAAAGACCTGTGTAAGTCCCAAAACAAACGCGGCCTGGTATATTCCAATTTCAAAATTTTCCATGCTGACAATAAGTATGTGGCATACGTTAAAGGTGACACTTACTGCTCAACAACTTAGCAACGATTAATTTTGGTGCTATTTCATTCGGTTTTTCGGTGCAACTCAACAACTTAGCAACGATGCGGTTCAGTACATTTCGGTGCTATTTCATTCGGTTTTTCGGTACGATTAATTTTGTAATATCCAGATTCGTACCAAGAAAAATGTTAGTGCCAAAGTAATTGTAAAATATATGAATTTTGAGTGGATTTTATGTGAAAATGGTGTACTATACACCACTACTCATACTGCTAAAGTGGATCTAGATCAAAACCCGCGAGAATATTTAAGATGGATATGTTGAATGCACATGACTTTTCAAATCAATTGTTGTAGTGACCCAACATTTAATTCCCCAGCAACTTTTCTTTGGGCCAAATTTTATTTTTATGGATAATGGTGCACCGTAAATCACATATTACCATATGAATCTTAACACATAGTATGGCCTGCCATAAATATGTAAAAAAAAAAGAAAAACTTTTATTCATAACTGTTGCCTATATATAGCTCGGTGATCTTTAAAGGGCTCGTAATGGAGGATTGAGACACGATTTTTTATGTTTGTTCTTCGTCTTAATTTTTTGATTAAAGAAAAAGCAAAGAACAAATAGTTGGAATATTCTTAATGATTGGTTGAGGGATCCCATCCCATGTACTCCCTCCGTCCCAAAGAAATGTGCACGTTTACTGTTTTCACGTGTTTTTGCGAGAGAGTTTTTTATTAGTATTTGAAATGATAAAATAATTTTTAAAGATGAATGCAATAGATGAGAGATAGATCTATAATATCCCTCTTTAAAAATCACTTTATCATTTGAAATACTAATAAACAACTCGTTCACAAAAACTCGATAATAAAGTAGGTGTGCACGTTTCTTTGGGACGGAGGTAGTATTAGCTAGTATATATGACGTAGTAGGTGGGTCACTTCTCTAATATATTCACTAATATTCAGTTGTAATCTAGTTTTTTTTTTTTGACAAAGTATAGTGTGAACAAGTTTTACGGTGAAACTGGTTAAGGAGTGTGACTTATATTACTAAATAGTGTGATTTTTTACTGTAAAGGGTGTGATGTTTTACTATGAGTATTACTCATAAAAGTGAAGGGTGTGACTTATATTATATCAAAGAGTGGCGTAGTGATAACTGAAGGGTGTGACTTACACTATGCCAGAAATTGGATTTGACAACGGGTAATCCCCGTTGTCGTAGTTGTCTTTCCCCCGTTGTGGATGCTAGAGTTGTCGTAGGTCCCGTACATATGACAACGGGTAATCCCCGTTGTCGTAGGTGTTTATCACAATGGCAGTTACCCGTTGTCGTAACTCATAATGACCTGTTGTCGTAGGTGTTTATTACAACGGTTTTTTTCCGTTGTGTTAACTCATAATGACCCGTTGTCGTAGATGTTTATTACAACGGCTTTTACCCATTGTGTTAACTCATATTTACCCATTGTTGTAGGTGCTTATTACAACGGTTTTTACCCGTTGTGTTAACTCATACTAACCCGTTGTCGTAGGTGCTTATTACAACGTTTTTTACCCGTTGTGTTAACTCATATTAAGTCGTTGTCATAAATATCTACGACAACGGGAGAAACCCGTTGTTAAATGCTTATTTGACCCGTTGTTAAAGTTATCTACGACAACGGTTCTTCCCCGTTGTTAATACTATTTTTGAACCTGCTGTTTTATATTTTCTATTGTTTCAGAATATAAATATAATACACATTTTTACTGAATGAAACAAATAATAGGAATCAATAGACTTCGTACAATTAAGTAATCAATTCATACATTGTTCAAAATAAGTAATAAGATAAGAACTTGTTCAAAATCACAAAAACAAACTATTAGCTATCATCTTCCGACCACCTCTACTGATCAACAATGTAATTTGATAGACATTCGGCCCACTCCTTCCGTACTTCATCAATTTCTTTTTCGGAGTAAATCTTTTGTGAGAACTGTGAAAATACAAACAAAAAAGCATAAATAAGACCACATCAACTAAGAATATACCACATAATCAACACAAATTATTCTTACCACAGCTTGCATCGAATCTGTGTTCACATCTCCATGAAATTCGAATATCTCTTTCATGTAGCGTAGTACATAAAAACCACACTGTTTTCCATCAGGTTGTTTAGGTGCCTAGGTTAGATTAAATAAAAATTAAAAACTAATTCATATTTATGTGAATACTCAAAATAAATGTAAATTTATGTACCTAGCTTGATTATATCCATGCAATATTTTTCTTCACCCTCTTACTCGAGACCTCAGAACTAAAGATTCTTAAAGCCCTACAACAGTAGATTAACCAGATAAACAATACAATTCGCAAAAAAATCACCATTGAACAACTGATTGATAACTAACTTACTACATTATTATGAAAAAGAATAAACTTACATCACTACTACACATTTGAGCTTGGAGAGCTCCACTTGGACAGCCCTTTTTTCGAATAGCTCTCCAAGTGGTCCCTTGGAGAGCGTTTCTATTAAAAAAAAAAAAAAGACAGCGGTTAAAAACCGCTGTCCAAGATCAAAGCTTAGACAGCGGTTCATAACCGCTCTCCAAGTGAATTAATTTTTTTTTTTTTGTAAAGCTTGTATTTTTTGTTTTATTTTTTTGTTTTTATAAATTCTTTTTATGTACAATTCAAATATTTTATTCTTTAAATTCTCGTGTTATTTATTTTTAATATTCGTCTTATATAATGAGATTAACACAAACCCTTATGTAAAACTTGTCCATAATATTAAATTCATAATATTACACTTACGAACTTGTATCACTATTAATTCTTATAAATTAATACCTATAATATTTAATATTCTTATAAATTAATTCAATTTTGTCTAAGTATTACTTATTTAGATAGAAAAGTACTATTACTTGTTTAAATAGAAAAGTATTACTTGTTTAAATAGAAAAGTATTACTTGTTTAAATAGAAATGTATAACTTGTTTAAAGAAAAGTATTACTTGTTTAGATGAAAAAGTATTACTTGTTTAAAGAAAAATATTACTTGTTTAGATAGAAAAGTATTGCTTGTTTAAATAGAGAAGTATTATTTGTTTAGATAGAAAAGTATTACTTGTTTAAATAGAAAAGTATTACTTGTTTAGATAGAAAGGTATAACTTGTTTAAAGAAAAGTATTACTTTGCTTAGATGAAAAAGTATTACTCGTTTAAAGAAAAATATTATTTATTTTGATAGAAAAGTATTAACTGTTTAGAAGGAAAAGTATTACAAGTTTAAAAGAAAGGTAGCTAAAAAAAAGTACAAGTAAAAAATATAATTTTAATTTAATTTAATTTAAATTTAAATTTATATAAAAAAATTATTATATAAAAATGTGATTGAATTAATAAATAAGATAATTGAAATAAAGAATTTTAAAAAAAAATTGTAAGAAAAAACAATTTTTAGAACATATAGAATTAATTTCATTAAGTAAAAGCAAGAAAGCAAGTGACCGAGCGGAATTGATCCCCGCTCATGCGCCCAAGGTCCCGTGTTCGGTCTCCCATGGGAGCGAATAATTGCCTCAATTAATGGGGAGACTTGGTGGCTTATATATGAGATGCTTGGTGGGTTCGTGCCTAAAAATCGATTTTTTAAAAAAAATATATATTAGACAGCGGTTGGAAACCGCTGTCCAAGGGAGGAATTTGGACAGCGGTTGAAAACCGTTGTCTAAGCTGCAATCTTGCACATCGGTTCAAAACCGCTGTCCAAGTGCGATTTCTTGGACAGCGGTTTTTTATCAGCTGTCCAAGCTTGGACAACTGTTACTTGGAGAGCGGTTATAACAGCTCTCCAAGGTCATTTTTCACAGCTGTCCAAGCCTAAATGTGTATTAGTGCATGTCAACAACATTTTTCCATTCAGGATCAATGCGAGAAAACAGAGGATCAATCAAAGAAATCTCTTCCTTGTGTGGGTTGATAATCGTTAAAATCCAATGCTCACTATGTACAAAGACATAATAAAATATATAATTATATTCATCACTTTTAGAGTAAAGTACATTGAAAAGAATTTGTAAATCATACTACTCACCCGATATTGCATGGCACTACTACTAGATGAGTAGTTGCACTAACCAACCTTTTTGCAAGCTCACATGACCTTTTCTCATTGTTCTTATCCAATTTTTTTTTGTCTGCACTCCGTGACATCACATGTGATGAATCCCATGGATTCATAAACATGAATTTCTCCATCTTATCTGGCTTCAAGAAATTAAGATACAGATACCTACAATGAAAAAAATATATTATATATAGCAGATAAAAAAACGTTAACTTTTACAAACTTAACAAACTACTCAAACATAAATTACCAGATATAAACAACAATACAATTGGCAGGGATTGGCTGCAACCGAGCAAATGGATCAATGTCTTTGAAGTTAACATGCAATGTGAACTCGTGGCCAAATACATCAGCATCCAACTTGATTTTTATGACCCCTTTAGAAGGTATAGCAAATTTTGAGTAACAGTAGATAACATATAACTGTTTTGACACACTACTTATATCCAATGCTGGCTTTTGAACTTCAACATCTATCTTCTTTTTTCCACATCTCTAAAAATTGCAATACAACGCATGTTAGCATATAAAATAAATACCTTGTTAACCAAAATTGTAATACAAAATATAAATCTTACTCGCAATTTGACCAAGTGGTTCGGCCAAGCTACCTATGAACCTACTGCATCCCCAATAAGCTTACACTCGTACATGGGAATCGGTAGTTCGGCTTTCCCATCTATTGCTTGATCAATGACTACACACACAAAGTTTTTGGGACATTTCTCACCATCAATTACGTCGTTTGGTCCATTTTCTCGTATGAATGTCCCAAATGCAACATCTAGCCTCGACGCTAAACTCAATGCCACAACTTTCCCCTAACAAAATTATATCCACAAAATTAATCATGTGTTACTGATCTAACATACACAATAATATTCCTAATACTATTATAATTAACACATATCTTCATGTCCTCATCATCTTCAATGTGAACAACATTATTATCCTCATTTGAGATACTCTTTTGATCATCATAATCACATTTTTCTACTGGATGTTTGACCTTTACTGAACAACTTCCCTTCTCTTCAGTTCCTATCCTGCTACGTCCATTTCCATTGAAGATATATTATTCCAGTTTCTCCACACGTGCAAGTGTATTCTGCAGCAATTCATCCTTATTTGAAGGCTTCTTATGAATGATCAAGAATGTTGACGGAGTGACTAAAGCTCCTATTCCCCTCACACGTCCACCATGTGCACTTGTATTGAGTGCTGAAGAAAGGATGTCATGTGATGATTCTTGTATCCCAGCCTTCTTCTGTTCAATAAATTCTTCCTGTAAAAAAAACAGCATCTATATACTACAAAGAGTCATCCAATACATCAACTTTAGTATAAAAATCATTACTTACAATCTTTGTCACTGTTTCAAGCAGCACTTTTCCTTCGTACTCTCCACTTTTGGATTTGCGAGCGCGAATCCAAAGCTTTGATCTATCGACATCACCATCACCAGATAAAATCGATTTCTAATATGAAGCAAATTGAAAAGAGAAGGTTAGTATGACACAAAATTATTCTGAATATTTATTGAAATTCTATGTAACAATAATCACTTACATTTTCCTCAGCTAAATTTACATAGCCTTTACGAGAGATGCGATGCTGGTATTTGACCTTTTCCCGTAACCTCTGATGTTCTTCTCTTGATTTTCTATAAGAATACAATTAAATATTGTATTAATATGCATGCATTTATGGTTATATTAAAAGATTAGCAAATAATTTTACCTTGAAATCATCGGACATACGACTACCAACAAATTTGCTCCAATCTTCATAGTCAATTTCCAAATCTTCTAAATCAGGTGGTGTGGGTATATCAGGGTTGCCCATTCTTCCAAAAACCCATTTAGTAGTCAGCATGTGTCTAGAACAACTACTATTAAAGTACCAAGATCCAGGAACACGTACTTTCAAAGATGTATACACAACATTACACAATACGTTCTTATGAATCCACTTTTTAGTGTTGTTAACTTTTGTTTTTATAGGGTGTTCAATTTTATCGTGTAAAATAATTCCAACTTTTAGATCTCTTCTTAACTTAGAACAAGATGGACGAATGTGACCTACTCCAAAGACAAAGAAAAAAGATATACTCTTCAAATAATCCAAAGCAGATTTCTTTTGTTTTAAGATTCAAAGGTTTTGTCGAACAAGATCCTTCCTTTACAAAAAGAAATAGGTTTATCGGAGATTGGAGTATCTTCAATGAGTTTTCTCAAAACCTAGACCCGGCAATACTTGATCTTCCAATCATTAAAGCATCATTCAATTCAAAGATGATAGCGAATTTTTTAAAAACTCAAAGTAGTACACTTAAGTTCATTTTTTTTAAGAAGAAATTTCCACATCTTTTCTAGTTAAAAAAACTTCAAGCTTTAAAAATTCTCTTTCAAATCTGAATTTTCTAAAGATAAGGAACTCAAGACTGTTTTGAGTTTCTAAATCGATTTTAAACTTCGGATATTCAGAGTTACACTCAAGAAAAATTTGATGTTTCAAAGATTCGAGAATAGTTCCAAAGAAAATAGTTAATCTCGAGAATCATATTTCTTTTTCAATGTTGTTTTGAGTTGTTGTGTTAACATCCGAATCGCTTTACCAATAATCATCGAGATCATCATCAAAAGTATCATCATAAATTATTCTAGCAGACATAACATTTAGTTCACATTTACCAGCATCAGTTTCATCATCAGAATCATCACTTTAGGTAATATTAAAGTTCATCTTTTCCTAAGCATATTATTAGCACATTCATTAGCATAATGACCATATCCAGAACATGCATCACATTTAACCTTTTTTTGTACTCAGGATCATATTTAAACTTGTTATCCTTAGTAAATTGTATAGGTTGATTGAAATCGGAGGACCCGACTTGGAACAAGCTTTTTATCAGATGGAGAAGAATTCTGATTATTCCTATCTCTTGGTTGAAAATTACCATTTGGTTTTCTGAACCTTCCTTTTAGAAAATATTTGAATTGCTTAGTGATAAGAGCAAATTGTTCAGAAACATTTTCATCACAAATCAGAAACATCATCATCAGAATCAACTTCAGTAACATAAGGATGTTTACCAAAATTATCAGAAGTTTCACCTCTAAAGCAAGTACTTTCTTGTCTTTATCTTTCTCATGTTTAATTATCATCATCTAACATATTAGAGTTAATCTCATAAGTTTTCAAAATACTGATCAACCCATTTTGACTCAATAAATCAATGTTCTTAGCCTCTTCTATTGCACATATTTTAGCATCAAATCGTTTAGGAACAGTTCTAAGTATCTTATTGACTAACCGAGTGTTGGAAATTGGATCACCAAGTGAGTGTGACTCATTAGCAATCTCACTTATCCTTTCATTGTATGATGAAATGGTTTCATCATCTTTAATTCTCAAGTTCTCAAACTTGGTTCCCAACATTCGAAGTCTAGTTCTTAGAACACTTTCTGATCCTTCACAATGTTCCTGTAATATTTCCCATGCATCCTTAGAAAAAACACAGTTAGATATCAGTTTAAACATAGAAACATCAGTAGCAATAAAAATCGCATTAAGGGCTTTAGAATTGAAATTGGCCGATGTGCATTCATCATTGGACCAATCAATCTCCTTTTTTACTTGAGATTCTCCATCTTTATCATCAAATATTTTTGGTGGATTCCAACCAGATAACACACTACGCCATGCTCTCTCATCCATAGACTTAATGTACATGCGCATTTTAGGTTTCCAGTAGGGATAGTTGAATCCATCCAAAATTGGAGGTTTTAAAGAAGGAGTCAACGGATAATCCGTTGCAAAAACACACTTTAAAAACACAGGACCTTTAACTTAGTGTATCAAGTTTATGGCTCTGGCGCCAACTGACAGTGTGTGTGCGTGTATTTTTAGAGTGTTGTTGAAAATGTTATACAACATGTAAAACAACATATGACAGCGGAAGTATAAAAACGCAGTGCAAAGGATTTCAAAATTTTTGTATAGTCTTAATTCAGACTATACGAACCTCATGGTTAAAAACATCACTATAACAAGTAGTGAGACAAACAAAAACCTCTTACAAGATTCTAAAAGGTGTAGTGAAAAACCACACACCAAAACCAATCTATTCAATCAAGTATTTAGTGATCTTATTCAACCTAAAACTTGATCTAATAAGATAAAATCAATACTGATGGGAGAGATTGTATTCCCTCGACCAGTACAAATACTGATAGAATAACATTGACCCTCACACTCCTAGAATTACAAACACTCGGTTTTTCACTCTAGGTTGTGTCTCGGATGTTACTCTCTAAAGTTTGGAGTAGAGCAAATGGTATTTCACTTTTCCTCAAACTTGAATATCGACTAATGCAGGGTATTTATAGACTTGAAGATCAACTGCATTGTCCTATCCACTAGGCTTGGATAGCCTTGAACTTCTCCTCCACTATCTCCATGATCTTGGTGTAACCACCCATGATCTTTCTATTCTCACTCCACCACAATGCAACCGCCTGACAATATAACCGAATTGTCTTCAATCTGCAATGTAGGAAACATAGAAAAACACATCTGTTAAAACGGAGTCAGTGTTAGGAGAAATGACAAATTTATGATGTTGTGCAGAATGTTGTCCAACATATGGAACAACATCCGTGCAACATGAACACTGTTCAATAGAACCAAGTAATACTGTTAACTGAAAATAAGTAATATTGTTCATTGAAACAAACAATATTGTTAAGAGAAAACAAGTAATATTGTTCAATAGAATGAACTAATTATACTGTTATGTGAAAACAAGTAATATTTTTCATTGAAATAAGTAATATTGTTATGTGAAAACAAGCAATACTGTTCAATAGAACCAACGTAACTAATATTGTTAAGTGAAAATAAGTAATATTGATCATTGAACCAAGTAATAATGTTCAATAGAACAAACTAATATTGTAAACAAGTAATATTGTTCTTAAGTGAAAACATGTAATATTGTTCTTAAGTGAAAACAAGAAATATTGTTCTTAAGTGAAAACATGTAATATTGTTCTTAAGTGAAAACAAGAAATATTGTTCTTAAGTGAAAACATGTAATATTGTTAATTGAAACAAGTAATATTGTAAAGTGAAAACAAGTAAATATTATTCAATAGAACCAACTAATTATTAAGTGAAAACAAGTAATATTATTCATTGAAACAAGTTATAATATTGTTAAGTGAAAACAAGTTATACTGTTCAATAGAACCAACTAATACTGTTAAGTGAAAACAAGTAATACTATGACGAAATATATTTAAATACGATGAAATATAAATGATTTAAACAATAATATACATAGTTAATACGTACGAAAATATAAATTGTTTAAACAGAAAACACAAATTGTTCAAAAATAAAAAAAATAAAAGAGTTTGTTAAAATAAAAAAAAAAAAAGTGTCTGAGACAACCGATAAAAATCCTCAGTGTCGAGATCATCTTCATCTATCAAAAATTGACCCCACTACAAACGTCACCACCATTGCCTTCTGCATCGTCGTCGTCGACATTGTCAACGGAAAAAATCACCGGGAGGTGGAGGCAGGAGGCCGGACGCCCGAAAATTTCAGTAATTTTGTTCCTTATGTCTTGCCTGAAGCTTAGCCTCAATCCTGGCCTCCATCTGCTCACGCGTCTCATGCGGTTCTGGAGCTGAAGTAACAAATGGCTGGGAGTACCATTTATTCACATTCACAAGTTTATAAACCACAAACATAAGTAACTATATTGAGGAAAGTTGAATGTTCTGAAACAGGAAACTCCCAACAATGCATTTAATAGAGAATAAAAAGCAATAGAAAAACCTTTGAAAGGCAGGTGGAAGAGAGCCCAACATTAGTGTCTTAAAATCAACCCAATCAATTTTGAATTTTAGAATTTTTTCTCTGAGAGAGGATCTGTTATTTTCTTAGCCATCTAGTAAATTCCCTGACAACCTCAGAATATTAATATTTCATTAGAAGCTCAAACTTAAATCTTAAGTATCTGCAATATACCTTGTCTAGATAAGGCCACATGGATTCAATGAATTTATTCCAATAAATCTGCACAATGAGGAGCTGTGAAAAATAACCTATAATTTTATTTTTTTAATGGAACTATAATTCTTAATTGTTGCTAGGCTGGCTCCAATATACAGATCATAATCAATGCCTATTTTTTCTTCTGAGAAATATCTATTGATATTGACAACTTGAAAAGATTAGTATACTATGAAAATATTTATATGAAATGCTGAAATCGAGATTACTCCCTCCGTCCCGTGATAACGTGCATCGTTCTCTGTTTTCACGTGTTTTTTGTGAGAGAGTTTTTATTAGTATTTGAAATGATAAAATAAGTTTTAAAGATGCATATAATAGATGAGAGGTAGATCTATAATACCTCTCCTTAAAAATCACTTTATCATTTGGAATACTAATAAACAACTCGTTCACTAAAACTCGATAATAAAGGTAGTGTGCACATTATTCCGGTATGGAGATAGTATTTCGTTCAGGTGTACTACAATGCTCATTAAAAGTATTGATATATACCAAAAAATTATCTCTATACTTGTTTGATGTATTTAACCAAACACATTCCAAAGAACAATTTCAAATCAAGGTATCACATTTTTCTCTAAAAGCCTAATTCAAAACAACAAGCAAGCAAAAACTATGATAAAAATTTGAGAACTACCAAATCAAATTCAGCTGAAACAGAAACAAGTCAAAACTATGATCAAAGCACAAGAATCAACACATCTAGCTAACACAATATGTAGAGACGAAAATTAGAGAAAATCTGCTTTGTCATACAGAATGTCTGACCTATAAACACAATATATTGCCAAAAAAAAACATGGGTACACATCTAGAGTTTACAAATAAAAATAGAAAAAAGTAGAAAAAAATATAGTAGGTATAAACTACGAAATGAAGCACAATAAATCGTACGTAAAGCAAAGTGTAAAATACAGTGCCCCTTACCTCTAACACGAAATCACCCAGCAAATTCAGTAACTATCAAGTGAATACTAAAAACATCCGTATGAATGACAGAAACCCACAAAAGTCACCAAAATAGGACGAAAACAGTGAAACACTAAGAATAAAACACTGAAAATCGACCAAAATTAATTAAGATCAATTGAGAAGAAGAAACAAAAAAAAAATGAAGGATTAAGGTGCGATTTGGAAGAGAAAAGACCAAGGAACGAAGAGAGAAGGAGCGCCGTAAAGAAAATTATGGAGAAAATATCATTTTTAGTCCTTTAACTTTGGATGATTCCATTTTTAGTCCTGTAAGTTTTTATGTTTTCAATTTTAGTCTTAGATGTGTCAATTTCAGTCCTTTTGCTCCGAAATTTTAAAATCTCTCCAGAATAAGCATGTTCACCTTATGTGATACTTTAAAATAGATTTTTTTTTAAAAATAATTTCGACGATGTGCACAAGTGGATTAAGGTTTAATTGGGTCCGGGTTGATGATGTGGATCTTTTTTTTTTTTAATCACGTGGAAGTCCACTTGTGCAGGTTGTTGGAAAATTTTAAAAATCTCAATTTTGAACTGTCACGTGAGGTGCACATTCATATTCCTCAGGATTTTAAAATTTAAGAATAGAAAGACAAAAATTGTAACATCCAAAACTAAAATTTAAAAAGTAAAGAGTCACGGGACTAAACAAGGAATTTTTCAAAGTTACAGGACTAAAAATAACATTTTCTCAAAAATTATGTGAAAAAAAAGGGGAACAATCTAAATAAATGGGTTTATGTATGGACCTGGTATTAATACAGTGTAACTGGTGTGTATAATACTTTGCAATGAATTTTTAAGATAAATTATTTAAAATTTATAATCGACATAAAATTATGGGATTTTAATTATTTGGAGAAAATATACAAAAATGCCCAATTTCAAGTGTCTATTGTTTTTTTTTTTTGCCCAATTTCTGAAAAATGTTATTTCTTGCCCTTTGTGGACTATTCTACCCTTAATTTCCACTCTGTATTTTATTCTTTCATCTCATAACCACTCTTTCAATTCCAAACTAGGGGGAGAAGGATGGTGAGGGAGTGAGAAGTTGGTGAGGGCCGGAGTGGGAATCAAGAGGAGGGATTGGTTGGGAATAGAATAGAGAATGATAATTAGGGTGAGAAGGATGAGAATGAATGAATAAGGGTAGAATGGTCTTAAAAGGGCAAAAACAACACAATTTTTTGAAATTGGGCAAAAAAAGACCGCAAACACCTGAAATTGGAAAAAGAAAAGGATCTTTTCCCTAATTATTTATATATAATCTAATCTCTACCAATAATATTTCAATATTTGGGGAAGAAAAAAAAATTAGGCCAGTAATTAAGGGTGTTGTGTTATAAGGACAATAATTTTGCGGGCTTGAAAAATATATATAAATATATGACAATGAATTTTAAAATATTTAAAATGGACAATTGATCTCGAATAACTCTAAATCATGTTGAGATGTCACGTGCATTTCACGATTGTCCTACATTTCAAATTAGTCTCTGATCTGCATTTATTAATTAATTATGCCAACACTTGTTAATACTTTATATATATTGATCAAATTAAATTATAAAAGTAATTTTATTTTATGTCGAAGGCAATTATTTACGTAGAATTATAAGAGTTTAAAATTGAATAATGGTAATTAATTTGCAGAATGATGATGGTGGCTGGGGATTTTACATGGAAGGGCACGGTACGATGATAGGATCAGCCCTTAATTATGTTGCTCTTCGATTATTGGGAGAGGGTCCACATGATGGAAATGGTGCCGTTGGAAGAGGCCGTCGGTGGATTCTTGATCACGGTGGTGCGACTGGAATTCCCTCCTGGGGCAAGACTTATCTTTCGGTAATTGTGTCCGACTTTATAAAGAGACATTTCTTATATAGTGGGTCTCATGTGCATCTAGGTGCACCGTGCACTCATGGTGCAATTTAGAAACATGCAACTTATTATATTGAAAGATGTAATTTATTTACACTGAACCCCGCAACTAATTTTCATATAAATAGTTGCACAATTCAGTGTAAACAAGTTTCATATTTTAGTATAACTAGTTGCATATTTCTAAAATGCACTATGAGTGTGCGGTGTACCTAGATGCATATAAGATTGAGCCTTTCTTATAAGCACATAAAGATAATTAAGAGACAAAGCAGAAAATTCTAATATGTATACAACGATGACTTCGAAAACTATATCAGATTCACAATCTATTTATAGCCGAAAAAGTTTCCTCGTCCGATGTCGAGGTACATAAATCTAATTCAAAAAGGGAAAAACAAAAATATCATGTAATAAGGGCTGGAACACTAATTAACAATAATTATAACATTCATGATTATTGTTAGGGAAATGAATTACTTCCACATCTCTATGCAAGTTCCAACTATTAGATGAGAAGATACTTTTTTATGGTATCGGAGTAATATAATTCTTTGAATCACATATACAGTAGATATTTATTTTTAAAAAGCTGGCACATTCTTTTAGACAAGCTTAGCGACACTTCCTCTGAAAGACTGGAAGTGCAATGAAGTAAGTCAGTGGCGGATCCAAAAATTTATAAGGGGTGGACTAGAAAGAAAAAAATTTAGACCAATAATTTTAAATAAAATAAAATATTTTCAATGTTTATTGAACTGTACTAGAAAAGACTTCAACATATAAAATTCAACAACAATTGATAATATATCTACATTGTATAAAAAAAATTAAAAGAATAAAAAAAATTACTTAATCGGCCTTGAAAATTGAGTATGAGTGTTGAAAAAAAAAATCAAGAATCAAGAATCCCAAATTTTTCTTAGACTCTAATTCCTTGCTCTTGGAGAAAATACATTTTTTGAAGTAAAAATGTTTGATTTTTTTAAAAATAAAATAAAAGATTAATTAAAAGTGGGTGGACTTGTAGTTGTTTGTTAATATTTCTACAGGAATGAAGGAATATAGATGAATTTTAATTGGATTTATAATTAGGGTAGACTGGTATAAATAATTTGGGTGGACTGATGGGCTAATTTTATTTTTTGCATATAATAATTACAATATATAGTGAGATAGGGTGGGCTGGAGCCCACCCTTGCTCGCTAATAGATACGCCCCTGAAGTAAGTGGAATATCTCAAGTGGTTAGAGCGTCATTACCTATGTGGTGAATTCATGAGTTTGAATCATCATTTGACCTTTAAAAAAATAGTGAAGCTTGTGTGCACCAATTGCACCTTGTGCAATTGGATTCAATTTTAATTTGGATGAACCATGAACCATTCGGGTCGGGTGAACCATGAACCACTCGGGCCGGGCTCGGGTCGGGTTAAGTTGGTCCGGGCCGGGTAAAAAAAAAACTGAAATAAAAAACTAAAAAATAAATCCAATTACACCAATTCTAAATTGGTGCAAAGGGCGTACACAAGTATTTGCCTTAAAAAAAGATTGAAAGTGCAATAATTATTATATATATATATATATATATATATATATATATTTTTTTTTTTACCTAATTATAACATGAATTCATGATAAAATTATCGTCAACTTAAATTGGATTAACCGAAATTACTTTTTCAGGTCCTTGGAGTGTATGATTGGGGTGGTTGCAACCCACTTCCCCCAGAATTTTGGTTATTCCCTTCCTTTTTACCTTATCATCCAGGTACTTATATCAAATTTTACAAGGAAAAACGAGTATCTTATTGAAAATGAACCTTGTCTTTAATATTGTATAATAAATGCAGCAAAAATGATGATTTACTGTCGCACAACTTACATGCCCATGTCATATCTTTATGGTACAAGATATCATGGACCACTCACTGACTTGGTGTTATCACTTCGTCAAGAAATACACATCAAGCCCTATCATCAAATTGATTGGAATAAGGCACGCCATGATTGCTGTGAGGTATCTTCTGAAATTTTGAAGTATTATACTTTGAAATTCTAATAGCAGTGCAATAGGTAGGAGACAATTTCAACAGTAGTCCTATATATATATTTTATTTTTAAATTTTGGTCTTTTCATTGTGATTTTTGGTACCTTTTGTTGCAAAATTCAATTTTCCCCAAATCAATTTGGGGATTTCTATACCCTCCGGACTAAAATTCATGGAGTTGTTTGAAAAATAGTGTTTTTACTTAAGGGGATTGTGTTTTAAGGACAATAATTTTACGAACTTGGAAATGTAGGATAATAGGTTTTAAAATGTGTAAATATAGGACAATATATTTTAAAATCTGTAAATATAGGACAATCGAGCATGAATAAGCCCAAATCGGGCTAAAACCACACATGAGATTTGGGCTTATTCATGCTGGATTGTCCTAAATTTACACCATTTTACAAATTTTAAAACATATTGTCCTACATTTCCAAGCCCGTAAATTTATTGTTCTTAAAACAAAACCCCCCTAAATTATTGTCCTAAAAAAATATTATTCCCATGGATTTGTGGTAATCGGACTGAGAAGAACAAATCAATTAATTTGGAGATACATAGCAATAGAATCAGTCGGGCGAGGCAAAGAGTTTGTTATATGAGTCTATGACATCAGCAGAAAATGGTAAAAGTATCCTTTAAGAAGAACAAATTCACAAATAATTAAATAGTGATTCATCAACCAAAAAAAGAAATTTTTATGAAGTTGCCGTCATCAAATTGAGAAATAAGAAGTAGCAATAGGACGAGCTAGACAACACGAAGAGTTTAGTATAGGATACAATTTTCGACGCACCGAAAAATAAATTTCCCGGACGTGAAAAATCGAGGAAGTATTTTTTTTTCTACTTTTACTTGCAACACTTTCATTTTTGCTTCTCAAATATTTTCTCCTTGCATATTAGTTTATTATAATTATTATTTTTACCTTTTCTGAATTAGGTTTAAAGTGAATAAATTAAATTAGAGTTCAAAATGTTGTTTTCCAAATTAAATATGAAATAGGTAAATTAGGTAAGTGCATAAATAGCTAAATATGCGTTGTTCCAATAACCAAGGTTGGATTTGTGTGATGTTTTAATACAGGATGATCTTTACTATCCTCACACGTTTATACAAGATTTACTTTGGGATACTCTCAACTATTGCGTTGAGCCACTAATGAGGCATTGGCCGTTGAACAAGATTAGAGAAAAGGCAATTCACAAAACAATTGAACTTATGCGTTATCAAGCTGAGGAAGCCAGATATATCACCAGCGGATGCACTGAAAAAGTATCCACTTTCTATCTCCAATCTTAGATATTGTATCTAATTTGGCATTTCATTATTGGGACAAATTTTGTTTTGTCCTATATTCACAGTTCAAACTCTTTTTTGTTCTTTTATGACATATTTACCCTTACTAAAAAGAGGCGCGCATGTGTCGCATATGGGGGTCGTGCGTAGGTCGCGCATGGATCGCTCATAGGTAGCGCATGAGTCGTGGAAACTATGCGCGACCTAGTGAGAGGGACATATCTTAATGTATTAAGGATAAATATTCCATAAAAGGACAAAAAAGATTTTTTTTATAAAGGATAGGATAAAAAAGAGTTTGAACTATCAATATAGGACATTTTTGCCGATTTTCTATTCATTATTTTCAGTAATTGAGATTTGTGGGAATTAAGTCTAGGATAATGAACACACTGTTAGTACTCTTTGTTCTTTTCTTGTTGTTTGTTGGCCAATAAACTACTCGACTAAAATAAAAAAAGAAAGAAAAAAACCTAAAGTCATAAGACCACAAGCCGGTCCAGAGGCCGGGGCCCCACTAAAAACCTTCCTGAAAAACCCTCATTAGGGCAAAACCTCCAGGTAAGGGAAAAAGGGAAACCCCTCTAAACTAAAGGCATTACCCCGCAGCACGGAAGTAATCCTCGTGAGAAAAATTAAATGAACCAAACGAAAATATTCTTTGTTCATATCAGAAAACAAAACATCCAAAAGAAAACCCGGGCAACGCCCAGTCCAGTAATGCTCAGAGTGCAACTTAGCTAAGCGATCTGCACCTTGGTTCCCTTCACGATAAATGTGTGAAACTAGGATATTCAGAACGTGTCTAAAATTTCTAACCTGGCTCCAGACCGCATGCAAACACCATGGAACCTTCAAGGGCCATGCACGAGAGCCTGCACCGCCAAAAGAGAGTTGGACTCAATCCAAAGGTTAAACCATCCCTTTTCAGCCGCATATTTGATAGCATAAAAACAGGCCAACAACTCCGCCTCAAAAGGACTGCATAAACCCGTTGCTCGACAAATACCCGCAACAAAGAACCCACGCGAGTTGCGGAAAAGCAACCCAGCATAACCAGCAGCTTGAGAAATGCTGGCATCGACGTTAACTTTGTACCAGCCTGGAAGAGGTGGAATCCAGCGGAATCCAAGACATCGAGACGGTGGCCTAGCACAACCCGTAACACGAAGGCGCCGTAAATCACTCAAGTCCTGAACCGAGTTCTGCATATGTCCCAGAGGCAACGAATCCGCCTCACGAACCATCGACAATAGTGTGATCATGCAACCATGAAAAGTTGGCTTGACACTCTCGTAAATCCACCTGTTGCGTGTTGTCCAAACCAACCAAATGAGCGTAACAAAAGTTAAACGCCACAAATTCCCCACTTGTTTGCAAAGCGCAATCTCGTCGCCTGCAAGAAAATATCCAAAAACCCATTACCATAAATTAAAGTGCAATCAAAGATGCGGGTCACCTCTCCATATAAAAGCCGGATAAAAGAGCAGCCATCGAGGATATGATCAAGAGTATCTGGGCCGGCATAGCATAAGAAACAAACAGTAGGACAAGAAATCCCAATGCGATTAAGCTCCGAAGAAGTCGGGAGCTTGTGCCAAATGGCTCGCCAAATAAGAGTGCTACGACATGGAGGAATGAAACTTCCCCATATCCATCCGGACCAACTCGGTGTAATGATTGGGCCACAGAGAAGAGAATATGCCTCCTGTGAAGAGAGTGAACCCGTGCTACTCAAAGGCCAAACCCTTCGATCCCCATCCAAAGAGATGGGAAGCCGTAGAATATTAATGACAATATTAGTAAACTGGATGAAGAAAACCTCGTCAAAATGCCAATAACCATCATAAAAAACATCACCCACGGAATAATGCAGATTAGCAAGAATGCCTTGAGGAATGCCGATTCTATCCGCAATAATATAGCCAAGCCAATTATCTCTCCAGAAATCAACTCTAGAAGACTCCCCGACAATCCATTGAGAACCGGACTGAATACGAGGAATATGACGTCGAATACCGGTCCATATCAAAGAAGAGCCAATAAATCGACGTGGAGCCCCATGCAACTTAAAGTATTTAGCCACCAAGAGTTTGTGTTGCTCATCATTACGACTAAGAAGATCCCATGAGAATTTGCAAAGAAATGCATCGTTCGCAAGGAGAATCGAACGGATGCCAAGACCACCCGCTTGCACGGGAGAACAGCACCGATCCCATGCGACCCGAACGAAACCTGTCCGAGTGATATCTCCAGTCTAGAAGAAGTTACAGATAGCCGTTTCAAGCTTACTGATTAGAGAGCGAGGCCATCTATATATCATCATGGAATGAACCAAGCTTGCAGCGATAACACTATTAATCAAACAACGTCGGCCAGCACGGGATAACGATGCCCCCGTCCAACGATCAAATCTAGCAATAACCGTATCTGCAATGCGAGCAAGATGACAAACACGAGGAGCCCCCTTAAAAATTGGCACACCAAGATAATTGAAGGGGAGAGTACCCTCCGAGATATTCGTCTTTCGTCGAACAGAAGCACGAACCCTGGGTGTGACTTTGGAGCTATAGTAGACATGCGACTTCCCTGGATTAAAAATTTGCGATCTCCGAATTGAGAGCTATAGTAGACATGCGACTTCCCTGGATTAAAAATTTGAGAGCAGAATCACGTGCCACTGTGCCCTTGTTGTGCTGTCTCTTATCATTACGACGAATGGTCACAGTTCGCTCAATATCACTCTGCTCATGTGTAATGCCGTCATCATCAGAGGCTGTATGCCATTCCTCTGGAAACTGTTCAAAGGCCAAATCCGGGTCAAGATATGAGAAAGCATTCGTCGTTAATTCCGGATGCAAGGAGGTACCGGTTTGCTGTGTAACATTGGATGTTACACAGCGTCCGTCAAAACCAGCATTGTTCATCGTGGCAATACGAGGCGAGGAAAGGGTTCCTTCCACGCGAATAGTATTAGACAAATCCTCATTCAACCTGGCATGAACCCCATCCGTGTTGACTATGTGATCGCCAACCTGCACAAAATCCGGAGCACGAGAGTAGGGGGGCAACAAATTAAAATCAGAGCAAGAGGAAGGTAAAGTGATACCCGTATCGCCGGAAATCAGTGCAATACTGTTCCCGGCGTTGTCATTGCCAATCGGAGTAGAATCCGAAACAATTGGAACACCATCGATTCCCACAGGCCGTCCTGAAGATAGCAATCACAATTTTTTTGCGATCTCCGAATTGACCGAATTAGGGTTGTTGTTAGCCGCAGCCGTCAGTTGGTGATTCGTTGGATTAGGGTGTGCCCCCAATTGACCCTTCTCGTCGGATTGTAAATACAGCATAAGGAAATTAATCAATCCATTCGGATCATTGGAAAAACGGGATAATAGCGCACGGAGAGTCGATTCGAATGAATGATCCGATGCCATTATCCAGCCGATTGAGCGATCGGAGAAATGAAGATCACGATCGGAAATCGCTCGACATCACGATTAGGGTTCACCTTCTCTCACATCCTTTTGTTGTTGTTTGTTGGATATATGTTAGAAAGAGCTCATATAAATTAAATGTTAATTTTCACTCCTATTTAATTTATTGTTGGATATATATTTGAACTTATGTTTATTATATGCATGAGTTGGTATTATGTGAGTTGGTATTATGTGAAAGAGTTTTACCTTGTAACTAGTTCGCCACTATTAATTTATAATAAAAAGAATAGAATTTTGTTTAAACAATTAATACTAACAACAAATAATTTTTAATGACTTGGATAATGACACCACTATTTTACCGAAACAAATAAGTTTTGTGGGAATTAAGTCTAGGATAATGACACCACTATTTTACCGAAACAATATATATGTCACCACCTGTGAATCGTTGATCTGAAGATTACTCGTGCATGATAGCAGGTGCGGGACTAAAATAAAAAATAAAGTGTAGTTAAAGAACTAATTTTAAGGTGAAAAAGTTAAGGATACTATAACCAAAACTGGGCAAAGTTAAGGAACCAAAAATGACTCTATCCTTTTAATATGAACGTATTGTTATATTTTTTTTTATATATTTCATATTTTAAATTTAATTTTAATTTTTTTATTTTGTAGTCCGGTGTTGGCCATTTAGCACGGAGTTAGTTAGAATTAGGGTTAGATTCTCACTATTAGTGTATATATTTTAAAGTGAACGGTTTAGCGCCCGTGACCCGTTTAACCTAATAATGCCCTATAGGTTAGCCATAATAGGTTATAATGACCAGCCCATTCTCCATTCTAATAATTTTATTGCATGATGTGAGATATAGACGTTGTGAATTGCAGAGTCTGCAGATGATGTGTTGGTGGGCCCACAATCCCGAGGGAGACGAGTTCAAGCATCATCTAGCTAGGCTTCCGGATTATCTATGGCTTGCCGAAGATGGCATGAAAGTGCAGGTACACTAGTCATTGCAATTTTTGTTAATTATATAACCGCTTTTACAATTATTTATTGTAAAAAATAGTGAAGAGTTATATTTTATAATTCTTGTGCCTTGTCAACTTAATTTACATTGCATTATCTTTCAGTTCAATTGATTGGAAATCATGACGAGTTTGAACCATAATTGGTCTCTTAAGTTTGACCTCAAATAGATTTAGTCTCATAAGTTTTTTTGTCGTCGATTTAGTCTCAATAACTTTAACAATATCCAATTTTATTCCTCAATTTCGGTTGGAAAAACTCAAAACGACTTCGTTTTGGTACCATATTTTTAAACGTGTTTCGTGCTGGTAAAATTCACTTTTTGGTCCTACAAGACTGATACGAACGATGGTTTTGGGCAAAGAATATGTTGCAAGATTATTCGCGAAATTATACCCAAATTGTTACTTGCAAAATAGTCTCATATTTGCCAAAGATATTGTCCCGAATTTCACAGGATTTGGCAAGATGCGATATTTGATTTGTCCCAGAAATATACCCAGATTCGCTAGATAGCAAGATTTGTCAAGATATCGCAGGAATTGCAAGATTGTCCTAGATTATTATTTATTTATTTAATTTTTCAGTTTTTGTTCTTTAAATTCATAGTTATCGAGTTGGTTAGATAGATTTGCTAGATTTGGTCCTTTATACATTAGGGTTATTCCTTTTCCCTATTTATATGTTGCTACGTTTTTCTTCGTTTTTTCATCAATGAATAATATAACTTTTCTTTGGCAACTTTGTCAAAACCCAATCGTTCTCCTGCTGGCCTGAGCCAGAGTGTCGATTTAATATTCGTTCTCCTGCTAGCCTACGTTAGGGCGACGAATTTATCTTGTTCCCAAATCACGGTTCTCATCAAATTGGTGCATTCATTGAGAGTATCTGAGAATCGCGATCGTAAATTGATACCATGTCAAGAACCGACGAGGAACGAATTAAATCCTTGGAGACCACTGTGGCGGACATCAAAATCAGTATGGCCAACATGACGTGAAGCTTGATGCGGTAATCGCGAGGGTAGAGAAGATGAAGCGCGATCTGCTTCGCAGGGGATTTGTTTCTGATTCTTCGTCAGAAAAATCCCTGCACCTATCTTTGTCATCACTGGAGAAGACATCCTCACAACGTCACCGCCTAACCACCGAATAATACAGTTCGGCCATCAACACAACAGAGAAATGCGTTGTTTTGACTTCCGTGGAAATTGCAGATAGCTACCACTATGGTTCGGACACCGCATATGCGATTCTGCCATCGGCCGTAATATTGCCGGTAATCGCGACTCCACTGTCCATCAATCCGTGCTTCTCCGAGACACAGCAGAGCGACGCGCGAATTTTGGACGAAGAAGACGATGGTTGCAGATTTCCCGATAATGTCGTAATTCCGCAACGAAGCCTTTTTCCAAGTAATGGGCCGTGTCTTGGGGTCTATGATCAACATGGGCCTTTGGGTGAGTCTTTTGGTAGTGGGTCATTTAATTCTAATTATGATTTTATTAAGTACAATAGGCCTTATGTGGAGCTCTTCAGCCGTGTGGACTCAACAATTTTAATGGAGTGAAAGTTGGGCCAGGATATTATTTGGAACAGAATGGGCCAGCAAATTATTGTGAAGATTTAAAGGATGATTGACCTTTTAATTTCACAAATGGACTGGATAACTTTTGTAAGTCAAAATTTTATGATGGGCCACATATTTATGATGAAGAGCAGCCGGTAGTTAATTTTAGGCCTTCTGTTTTCGATGTCGAGTTTGAAGGCAATCCGTGCAAAATTTCTGATATGGAGCATGTGGACGATGCAAATTTTTCGGGTCATGATACAACATCAGACGAGCTCTACCTCGATGATGATGAAGGTTTTGGCTCCCATAATAATCATTATTTTTTTTATAAATAATTATAGTTATTTTGTTGGCAATACTATGAAAAGTCCGCATTATCGCCTGAAGGATCTTGGCCACACCCGAACAACTGATAATTTTGAGCTAAATAATTTGGTGCCAATCAGTCGGCGATTAGAGGAAGGGGAACATTTCGGCTCGATAAGGGAGCGTTCCCATAATTGGTCCTTGAGAACAAGGATAATTTTGAAGGGGACGAGAATGATGCGAACGAGGGTTTTGGGTCAAGAATACTTTGCAAGATTATTCACAAAATTATCCCCGAATTGTTACTCGCTCTGTCCCAACATTACTTGAACACTTGCTTATTTGGACGTCCCAGCATTACTTAAACACTCCCAAAATGGAAACAAATATAATATTAATACACTCACAACACTTTTATTTTATTCCACTCAAAACCACTAAAACCCACTTTACTTGGTTTACGTGTCATTTTCAGTGTTCAAGTCATCTTGGGACGGAGGGAGTACTTGCGAAATAGTCTCATATTTACCAAAGATATTATCCCGAATTTCACAGGATTTGGAAAGATGAGATATTGGATTTGTCCCAGAAATATACCCAGATTCGCTAGATCGCAAGATTCAGAAGATTTGTCAAGATATTGCAGGAATTGCAAGATTCTCCTAGATTATTATTTATTTATTTAATTTTCAGTTTTTGTCCTTTAATTTCATAATTATCTAGATTTGGTCATTTTTAGATTACGGTTAGTCCTTTTTCCTGTTTATATATTGCTACGTTTTTCTTCTTTTTTTTATCAATGAAAATATAACTTTTCTTTGGCAACTTTATCAAAATCCAATCGTTCTCCTATTTGCCAGAGTCAGGGCGTCGATTTTATATTCGTTCTCCTGCTAGCCTGCGCTAGGGCGACGAATTTATCTTGTTTCCAAATTGCGGTTCTCATAAAAGACACGGGACCTCACGATTTTGTTCCCACTGTTACCACTTTGGTTCCGTGAGAATTTCTTGGTGCAGTTTATGTCTTTTTGTTACAGAAAGTTCAACTACACTTTTGGTTCCAACCTTGTCTTGTGGGACCGAAACTGCAGCTGATTTTAACGGAAAACGTAACGGTAGGACCAAAATTGCATAAAAATGGTTTTTGGACCAAAATTGTGGGTATTGAGACGAAAATCGTGAGTACCATGTCCTGCGGGACCAAAAATGAATTTCACTCTGTTTTATGCTACGATGAACTAGTTCACTTTTCGACCAAAGAATACCACTTTGAAGGAAAAAAATATAACCACTCAAGTTTTACTAAAATACCTTTTATAATACCATTTGAACAGTGACACTTTTTACATTCAATTATAATTTTCTTTTTCTTGGAATGGATTTTTTTCTCCTTCACAAACTATTCAGTGAGACAATTTCAGACAAGTGGCATTTTAGTAAAAGAGTTACAATTACATTACAAAAATTAATTGCTAATTATTTGTTCTAATTATTCTAGAGTTTTGGAAGTCAGTTATGGGATTGTGCTCTTGCCACTCAAGCAATTATTGGCAGTGGTATGATTGAAGAATATGACGATTGTTTGAAGAAGACAAACTTCTACATTAAAGAATCTCAGGTTTATTTATATTCATAAATTAAATAAAAAGCTCACACGTAGTAATATAATTAATCATTAATTTAAATTATTCATGTGAATATTAATTAGATAAAGGCAAATCCGAAGGGCGACTTCAGAAGCATGCATCGTCATTTTACAAAAAGTGGATGGACTTTCTCGGATCAAGATCATGGCTGGATTGTTTCAGACTGCACAGCTGAAGCCCTAATCGTACTCTTCTAACGAATATCTTTATTGGGAATAATGTTTTTAAGGACAATAACTTGGGGGTTGTATTTTAAGGACAATAATTTTACGGGTTTGAAAATGTAGGATAATATATTTTAGAACTTGTAAATATAGGACAATGTGATTTAAAATTTTTAAATATAGGACAATATGTTTTAAAATTTGTAAATATAGGACAATATGTTTTAAAAGTATGTAAATGTAGGACAATCGAGCCCAAACCTCACATGATATTTCAGCCCGATTTGGGCTTATTCAGGCTCAATTATCCTACATTTACAGATTTTAAAACATATTATCCTATATATACATATTTTAAAACATATTGTCCTACATTTACAAGTCCATAGAATTATTGTCCTTAAAACACAAACCCCCAAAAATTATTGTCCTAGAAAAACATTTTTCCCTATCTTTAATAGTTTTTGTCCTTTTCTTCCAAAAAGAAATTCCGAGTGTGTATTACTTTCAAATTTATATATACTGTTAATTATTTTTGTAGTGTCTGCTTTTGCTATCAAAAATGCCAACTGAAATTTCAGGAGAGAAGGCCGATGCTGAACAATTGTACGAGGCTGTGAATGTGCTCCTTTATTTACAAGTACATATATTTCAAACTCTTTAAATAATTTAGTGAACTATTCATGAGCATAGGCACCCAATTAATTTAGGCTAAATTGCAATTACCTTTCAATTTCTCTAAATTATTTAGTAAATCACGCTAATTTTGAACTAGTTCCTTTTAACAGTTAAACTAATTAATTAACAATTAGTACTCTCACCAAATAAATTTAGATATTAATTACTATATAATAGCTTCGAAAGAGATTCATTTATGGGTTGTTTTTCGATGGTGAGAGTTCTAATTGACTTTAAGGAAATTTAATGTATCTTCTCCATCCCACAAATTTAATAAAACATTATATATTTTGCTTGAATTTTTTTGGTTACTTATACAATTCCCAGAAAATTGGCAAAAATGATAGTTCAAACTCTTTTTTGCCATCGCTTGATAAATTATTTTTTGCCCTATTAAAAAGTGTCGAGCATGGATCGTGCAACCTAGTGGAATGGAAGATATTAATTTAGTAAGGTAAAATATGTAAAAAGGGCAAAAAAGAGTTTTTATCAAGATATGGCAAAAAAAAGTTTGAACTATTAATATGGGGCAAAAAATAGTTTGTCTCTTTAAACAATATACACACTTTTAATATGAAAGGGAACTAACAAACCGAAAAAGCCAAAGGGACCATATTTGTGGGACGAGGAGTGTATAAATTGTAATCTACCTCTATTTTTCGACCATTAATTGTTCAATGACAAGTTCCTATCTTTTGGTTCAGAACCCAGATAGCGGTGGATTTTCTGTGTGGGAACCCCCAATTCCGCAACCATATCTGGAGGTATCAATTAACATTTGTTCATAATTGATTATAATACAAAATTATCTTAAAGAAAATGGTGTTGATGATTAGTCAAATGTAACAATTCATCCCCTATTTTTTTTCCTTTTTATCCATCTAGGTTTTAAACCCCTCAGAGCTCTTTGCGGACATTGTCGTTGAGAAAGAGTGCAATCTCAGCTCTCAATTTAATTAATTATCCAGAACACGTATTTCTTTAATTAATTACTGCACTAAAATTTGCATAGAAACCACTGGTTCCATAATCCAAGCTCTTGTATCATTCAAGCGTCTGCATCCACAACACCGTAAAAAAGAAATCGACATCTCTATTGCGAAAGCTTCCAATTTCATCGAAGAAAGACAACGGCCAGATGGTTCATGGTTAGCGATTTTCTATATTTCTAATTCAAAAACATATATGATGTGATACTTTTGCAAATTTAATCTTAAAAAGTATATATTACTCGTGCAAGATGCATATATAAAAAGTATTATGCCTCATGCATGAGTTTCCGCTCAAGTGTATATTACTCGTTAAGGTATGGCTATTGGGGAATTTGCTTTGTGTATGGAACATTCTTCGCGCTATGAGGATTAGTAGCTTCCCTGAAGGACATATGAAAACAGCGAAGCTGTCCGAAAAGGTGTGAGATTTTTGTTGTCAACACAAAATGAAGAAGGTGGATGGGGAGAAACCTCGAGTTCTGCCCAACTATGGTAACCCTCGAGTCCTGCATAATTTAATATAGCGATATAAGTAAAATTAAGGGGTAACAGATTTGGTTACAATTTTACAATGGGAATCACCAAATAGTAATTTACTATGAGAATAAAATTACCATAAGAAAAATGATTAAGGAGAAATTATTATATAAGATGGAAGGTATTTGATCAAAAGTGAAAAATAATTAGCTTATTTTGAGTTTCGTTATTTCGTGTGAAGTATGATGAAGAAGAATCAACCATTCTTTATTCTGATCTATATATTCATAATTTTCATTAACAGTCTCATAGAAAAATTATGCACCAAGCTCCTCCCCCCTAATAAAATATTACACATGACTGCAATTTAATTGCTGGAAATTAGAGTAGTAGATAACAGGGAAAAATATTTTTCTAGAACAATAACTTTAGAGGGTTGTGTTTTAAGGACAATAATTTTACTGACTTGGAAATGTAGGACAATATGTTTTAAAATATGTAAATATAGGACAATATGTTTTAAATCTTTAAATGTAGGACAATTGAGCCCCAAATAAGCCCAAATTGGGTTGAAATATAATGTGATATTCGGGCTTGATTGTCCTACATTTACTGATTTTAAAACATATTATCCTATTTTTATAAATTTTAAAACATATTTTCCTATATTTACAAGTTTTAAAATATATTGTCCCACATTTCTAAGCTCGTAAAATTATTGTCCTGAAAACAAACCCACCTAAGTTACTGCCCTTAAAAAATATTATTCCCGTAGATAACTTATTGTTTTAAATTCAAGACAAAATGACCTAGTATTAATATTATTAAAATAATTTTGTGACAGAAATACACACCCTTGGATGAAAACCGAACAAATTTTGTACAGACATCATGGGCAATGCTTGGTCTCATGTATGCTGGACAGGTTGGTTCTTCCAAACTAAAGTTTTGTGCATTTTTTATGTCTCCCATTAACATTTAGATTTTGTGTATAGTGCCCATTGTAATCTTTAAAATAACTTCTAATGATATTTTATTAAACCACGATATTAACTTCGATGGCAAATGGAAAATACAACATTTCTCTTTTCTAGCCTTTGGACTGATCGAGATGCGATTGAATTACAAATCCTATTTGTTGCACTCTGGAACTTGGAGGGCAAAATGTTTTTTAAGCCAGTAACTTAGGGTTGTGTTTGAAGGACAACAATCTTACGGGTTTGGAAATGTAGGTTAATATGTAAATCTACAAATAGAGGACAATATATTTAAAAATCTGTAAATGTAGGACAATTATGCCCGAGTAGACCCAAAATCGGGCTAAAATGTCACGTGAGTTGCACGATTGTCCTACATTTATAGTTTTACGGACTCATAAATATAGGACACTATGTTTTAAAAATCTATAAATTTATGACAATCTTGCAAAATTTCAGCCCGATTTAAGTTTTTTCAGGCTCAATTTTGCTACATTCACAGATTTTTAAACACATTGTCCTATATTTTCAGATTTAAAACATACTGTCTTATATTTCCAAGCCCGTAAAATTATTGTCCTTAAAACATAACCCCCTAAGTTATTGGCCTAAAACAAAACATTTTTCTGGAACTAGAATATGAAATTCAATCACGAACTGTCTTCTGGTCAGTGAAGCTAGCAATAAGTACTTAAAGTGTTTGCTTTGTTTGCTAAATAACAAACATTATGATTATTATTTTCTTTATTAATTAAACCCAGCTGCTAAACTATTAAATATGAACAATAACATAAGTAACAGGATACAAGCATATATTATATAGAATTTGGAAGTTCAATGGTTTAGTAAACAATTTTCGTAATTTCCAATAATAACTTGATAATAGATTGATAAACTCTTTTCAATGTTAAATCAAATGGAAAAAGGCTCAGGTCTTTTTTGTAAATAACTTCCATTTCTATATATGATCAACCAGGCAGAGAGGGATCCCAGCCCTCTACACAAAGCAGCAAAGTTGTTAATTAATGCACAATTAGATGATGGTGATTTCCCCCAACAGGCAATAAGTTTAGCTCTTTTAATTTTGCATTTCAATTTGTATTTTATTGTCTTTAGTACACATTAATGTATTAAATGACAACAATTCATTTGCATACTTTGTCAATATAATGAACTTAATTTATAAATGATTACAGGAAATCGCGGGTGTGTACATGAAGAATTGCATGTTGCATTATACACTATTCAGGACTATTTTTCCTCTGTGGTCCCTTGGAGATTATCGTAAACGAGTCTGGCAATCAAAGCACGTGCATTAGCCGAAGCATCATATATATGCATACTAGAAAAATATATATATATACACCCTTGTTTCTTATGAGTACGCAATAATAAGATGCATCAATATTTTTCTTAAAGGATTCTAACTCGTGGCAATATTTATGATCATAACTATTTTGGCAAATGTAAGTCATTAATTTATTTTGGCACGAATGCACTATAGAGAAATGGTCAAAAGTTATCTTTATTAATTTGACTCAAGAGTAAATTATATACAGGATAGATATGAAAGTCTAACTATGAATATCCAATGTGGGATGAACATATTGTACAAGAATAAATATATACATAGACACTCCTAATACGCCCCCCTCAAGATGGCTGATGATTAACAGCGTCAATCTTGTTCATGAGAAGAGTGAATCGTTGTCGAGATAAAGGCTTCGTGAGAGCATCAACTCATTGATCAGCAGAAGACACGTGTGATACACGAAGTTGAGATGTTTTGACAAGATCTAAAACAAAATGATAGTTAATGGCAATATGCTCCATGCGGGAATGGAACACCGGATTCGAGCACAGATACATCGCACCAATATTGTCACTGTAAAGCACAGGGGACGAAGGAGGTATAGAAATCGAGAGCTCCGAGAGAATGGATTTTGTCCATTGTAATTCAGCAGCAGCAGCCCAAGAAAAATGATTACCCTAGTTGACGTATGATCGTCACAATCACCAACTCAGTCAGTATCTGTAAAAAAATGTAGTGACATAACGTAGATGTAGGGCAAAGTGACAGGTGTCATTCAGATAGCGAAGAAGTCATTTGATGACATCCCAATGAGTCTTAGTTGGTGCATGCATAAACCGTGACAATTTGTTGACAACAAAGGCAACATCAGGTCGTGTCAGTAGGAGATGTTGAAGACTACTGATGCGAACGAGGGTTTTTGGACCCAATAATACGTGCAAGATTATATGGCAAGGAATTGTCCTACTTTTGCAACTAAAGTTATTGGGCACGATTTTCCAAGATATATTCCAAGATTTGGCAAGATTCACATGGAAGATCAAGATTATCATATATTTGCTATTTTTATTTATTTTATAGGCTAGATTTCGTTTTTGTCCTTTAATTTTCGTTCAAGTATACACTTATAGATTTAGGGTGAGATTTAGTCCTTTTTTGGGCAGATTTGGTCCTGTTTTTGTCCTATAAATACTTAGGACGTTTTTCCTTGTTTTTCAAGCATTAAATTAATAAAAAAACCCTTGGCAACTTTGTCAAAACCTAATTGTTTCTTGCCAACCTGAGTTGGGGCAATAATTATTATCGTTCTCTGCGTATTAATTGTGTTTTGCGATCGCGGTTCTCATCAAATTGGTGCTTTCATTGAGAGTAGACGAGAATCGCGAAAGAAATACGAGCAATGGCGGGAACTCACAAGGAGAAGAAGAAGCGCAGTGCGGATTCTTCATCCAGAAGGAAGAGTGATAAGGATTCTTCGTCTGAAGAATCTGATTCCGAAATCAACCCTACCCGACGTCGGGATAGGGAAGATGTGAACGGGGGAGACCGGAGAACGGGGAGGCCCAAATTAACCTGCCCTACATTCAACTGCAACAGCCCAAAATCATGGCTATGCTGGGCGAACCTGTACTTTATGCTGAACGACATCAGACGTAGCAAAAGGGTGAAGTATGCGGCATACTATAGGGAAGGAGAAGCGAACGATTGGTGGCAATTGATTAGCAGGTTATATCGAAAGCAAGGGCGGATCGTTCGGTGGAAGGATTTCAAAAAGGAACTTATGGCGAGATTTGGACCATCCGATTTCGCTAATTACGACGACGGTCATTTTCGTACTGTTCAACATCCCGCTGCTGCACTTGGAGAATAAGATATTGATCGTGTTTCTTCTGATGACCTAACCCCTCATGGGCCTGTTGAGGCTGAGACGAGTTGGGCCTCTTTCCATGACATTGGGCCTAACCTTTTTGTTGATAATTCAGAATTTTTATTATATCCTGAGCCGGTTACACTTAATAAATTTGTACGGAGCAAGTCAAAGTTTTAGAATTCAGAGATTTAGAATCCTTGATGAATAGTAAATATATATGTTTGTTTTGTGATTTGAGTAAGGTGAGATTTAACTTTGTAAGGTTTTAGAATTCAGAGATTTAGAATACTTGTATTATTATGTTATATTAAGAAGACTAATAAAGTGTATAAAGTGTGATGTATTGAGAAAATTACTAATAATAAATTTTATAATTATTTATAGGTGTGGATTGAATATATATTTAAAATTCAGACTCTAAATCTCAAACTCGTATGAAACGGAGAACGCAAAAGTCCATGGACCTGTGTAAGTCCCAAAACAAACGCGGCCTGGTATATTCCAATTTCAAAAATTTTCCATGCTGCCAATAAGTATGTGGCATACGTTAAAGGTGACACTTACTGCTCATGTGGCATACGTTAAAGGTGACACTTTCTGCTCATGTGGCATATGTTAAAGGTCACACTTACTGCTCAACAACTTAGAAAAGACACTTACTGCCCATTAAATCCGTCACTGACAGGTGTACCTTAAAATGTTAACAACCATTTGCTTGGTCAAACTCGCTTAAATGATTTAAATATTTTAAAAATAGTGGGTCTCTTGTGCACCAAAGTGCACCGTGCACTCATGCAACTGAATGATCAATTTAAAAAAAATATTTGATTCATTAAGTATATTAAACATGTTATGTGGATACATGAGTAGGATTGGAGCGAGTGCACGAATCTAGATCCATGCACCAATTACACATGAGAGTTTGTCTTCTAAAAAATAATTCTCATGCTTTTTAATTAATTTTAAATATATTTTTCTTCTAATTTACAATCTTGTAAATGATACATTGATACTAGAACATAGGTTCATTTGTTTTATTTTCAACAAGAAAAAAATTAGAAACAAAAAAATAAGTTTAAAATGAAATACATATATAACTTTTAAAAAACATATCAAAATTTATAACCTATAAAATCATTTTATATTAATATTCTATTTATTTTTATACCGGTTAAAAAAGTAAGATTGTATTTTTATCAATATTTCTTGATGTATGGGTTGGAGTATTTCTTGCATTCCAAATGATATTATTACTTCATGTGTTTCACTCTATATTTCACAGGTTGGATGCATATAAAATAGAATGTGAAAATTTATCCAAAGAACTACCATAACCCTTCATCCATGTCAGGGCCGGTCCAATGATTTAAAGGATCCAGTACAAAAATAAAATAAAATAAATAAATAAATAAAATTAGGTACTTCATATATTGTACTCCCTCAGTCGTAATTTAGACTGATCATTTACTGTAGACACAAGTTTTAAGAAAATTGTTGTTTATTATTAGTATTAAATTGTGTAAAGTGGAATTAGTGTGTGTAGTATATATAGTGGCATGTGGTGTAAATAAGTGTTGTTTGTAGGGGATAGGGGTGTTCACAGTACGGACCAAACCGGATATTTGAAAATATCCGTGTTCGTACCGAAATTCGGTTATTTTAAAATTAGTGTGTCTGTGTCCATACTAAAATTTTGGTGTGGATCGGAACGGATTTAATATTTTTCGGTACTGTTCAAAACAGATTTTCGGTTATGACGGAACCGGATCGGAACGGATCAGAACGAAACACAAATTTTTTACCCCTATTTTTTTTTCTATTCTCCCTTTTGTCACTGAACAATATTAATTGTTTTCACTTAAAAGTATTTGGTATTTCCATTGAATAATATTAGTTTCTTTCATTGACATGTATTAAGGTGTATTAATTTGTAATGACTATTCATTTATTATTAATACTTTGATTTTAAAAAATCAATTAATCATACTATCATATAATTATATTTGAATTTAGTAACATTATAACACAATTTGACATATTTAATTCAGTTATTCGGTTCGATGCGGTTCAGTACATTTCGGTGCTATTTCATTCGGTTTTTCGGTACGATTAATTTTGTAATATCCAGATTCGTACCACGAAAAAATTCGGTTCGGTTCGGTTCGAAAAATATAAAAAAATCAATGGTTATTTTTTGTTCGGTTCTTTTTCGTTCTGAATTTATGTTCGGATTCGATAATCTCCAAAATACATGAACAACCCTAGTAGGAGGTATTATTTTGTAAAGAAAGTTGTTTTATTTCCTAATAAAGAAATGGTCAATCTAAATTAAGACGTCCATTTAAGGAATATGACCAATCTAAATTAGGATGGGGGAAGTTGGAGACCCAGGTTCGATTCCCTCTGGGAACGAATTGGAATTATGGGAGTTATAAGGTGGATTGGCGATTTCGTGGAGTATTTGGGTGCTTGGTGTACTAACTAATAACAACTAACATCTAACTTTGCCGATAAAAAAAAAAAAATGGATGGAGGAAGTATAATAAATAAATAAATAAAATATAATTATTGTTATGTAGATAATTTCGTTCATTAAAACAACAAATATGTGAAGTATAATAATGAAATACATTATATTATTAATATAATTAATTTGGAAAAACCGATTTGCAAAAACTGAAAGATTAAAAAAAAAGAATTTACAAAAATATGATACGGATCAAGTTTAGTGAGTTAGAAAAATATTTTGGAATGGGTTAAATGTGTCAAATAATTCAATTTCATAGTATGAAACTTGTTTATGGGAGAGTCAGGAGACTAACCCTTTGTAAAAATATAAAAAAATTTAAAAAAAATTGCAAAAATGTGAAAAGATTTTGAAAAAAAAAAAAGGATTTACAAAAATATGGAAAAATAGATTTGCAATTATATGGATTATGGAAAGATTTTTCGACCTCCAATTATATGGATAGATTAAAAAAGGAAAAAATTGCAAAAATATGGAAAAAAAATAAAATGGAATTTGCTCAAAAAAAGAAAAATTGGCAAAAATATGGAAGTGCCAGGAATGAAAGCCAAGCCTCATGGATTGGCTAGGAATGAAACCCAACCCAGACTGCGGAACCAATACTGCTATCAATTGTATGCGTTAAAAATGTATGCATCTCCCATATACTACTAAAGGCGAATCAAACTAATATATATGATGACTTTATTTTAAATTTTTGTAATTTTGAGAGAAGTTATTTATAGTATTATTTATTAATTTTTTAATTTCAATCATTCATTATTTAATTTTGATATTTACCTTACATTTATATCTTATTTATTAATTATGAATCACCCTCTATTTACGTGGTTGCTATATCTCCTATATATCAAAGGCAAATCCTTCAAATTCATATGGTGACTTTATTTCAAATCTCTGCATTTCTGTGAGAAGTTATTTATATTATTATTTTTTTATTTTTTTATTTCAATCATTCATTATTTAATTTTTATATTTACCTTCCATTTATCTCTTATCTATTAATATGAATCACCACCTATTTATGTGGTTGCTATATTTAAAATATTTTATTATCAAAATATATACATTAATTTATATTAAATACATACTCCATAATTTATAAATTTATACCTCTTCTTATTCTTTTTAAATTCACTAGCATGCATATTACCTGACGTACTACGTCTACACGAGATTGAAAATATTTTATATATCATTGATTTTAAATTAAATACTTTATATATTTAATTAGTTTGATTAATTCAATTATAGACGTAATTTTTTTCCTAATATTATATGTGCTTATTTTCATTAATTTCTTATTCTAAATTAATCCCTCCCCTTCTTCTTAATGTATTTTTTTCTTTTAAAATATTTAAATAATAACTGGTGTTCTGATAGTTTCTCCCCTCATTATATCATATATACCCATAATAATTAATTTTCATGATCATTTAAATTTTCTTATGTCAATATTAACCTTATTTTTTATAATTAAATATTTATAACAATAAATACAATTGGCTGGAAAAAATATTCACACGACATATTTATAGAAAAATTAAATTTTTTAATAACCATGAAAAGTGACAATTAAGGGTATTTATGAGATAATGATGGGTGAAAATGTCAAAACGACATGTATTATGTAAATAAAATATAAAATAAAAATGAATATGACGTCTAATTTTAATGGGAGGGAGTAATTTAGAATAAAAAATTAATAAAAATATACATAAATAATATTAAAATATAAAAATTATACATGCAATTAAATTAAATATTTAAAATATTTTAGTTAAAATTAATAAAAGAATATTTTAAATCCCGCGTACGTGCTAGTATTAATCTATTCAGCAATGTTAATTTTTAAAACCAGGTTGAACCGAACATGAAATTTGTTCAATTACCCTGAAAAACCCGTTTTTACAGTTGAACCGGAAAAAAATGGCCAGAACTGGAAAAATCGGTCAAAACCGAGAAATCGCTTGAACCGAATAGAACGTGTTTTTAAATTTTTATAATTTTTTTTAAAATTTAAAACTTAATCCTAATTTTTCTATCATTCTTATTTTAAATTTTAGTATTTTAAATTGTATTGTATGATATTGTTTATAATATTGTGTTTATTTCCAATATAAAACTTATAAATTATCATTTTAAAGTTTCATAAGTGCATATTTATTTTATTTTTAATATAATATATAAAATATTTTTTAAAAATATATAGGCTGGACCCCTAGTTCGACCGGTTCAATCAATCGATTGAACCGCCAAAAATTAACGTCATATATTACTTTTTGCATTTAAAAATAGATAGGGATCATAGAGGAAAGAATATTTAACAAGCTAGGAATAAACGTCATAAATTACTTTTTGCATTTAAAAAGGAAAGGAATATTTAAAAATCTAGGAATTAACGTCATATATCCAGTGGATTGTTTGCCCTATATAAAGGAGTATGCATCACCTTTCAAAATTATTTTGGGTGGTGAGTTTCTTCTTCTAGTGTGTGTGACGTCATCCTAATTAACAAGTAATTAATCAATGTGGAAGCTGAAAGTAGCAGAAGGCCAGGGCCCGTATTTGTACAGCACCAACAACTTTATTGGAAGACAAATTTGGGAGTACGATCCAAATGCCGGCGAAACATCCCAAGAGTTTAACGAGGCTCGTGATCAATGGAAACTGAATCGGGCAAAGGGGTATCGTTGCTCCGCGGATTTGTTCATGAGAATTCAGGTGATTTAAGCATGTTTCTGTTTAAACTATATGATGAAATTGGTTATTTTTTCATCAAATTTGATTCCACAGGAATTCTCCGTGCATAACTAATAGATTCTGATGCGTGAGATACACACACCATCGGGAGTTTTATGAAACCGTTCATTTTCTTTAACAATTTTGATCATGTAGAAATATTGTTAATTTGGTCAGCTAATTGATTATATCAAATAGTTAATGGTTGGGACTAAAATTATAAAAAGAAAAATACCACTTTTGAAAATGGTGGTGTTTTCGAAAAAATCATGTAGGAATTGCAGTTGTACAGGGAGAGAGTGTCTCTTTTTATTTCTTTACACACGTTTGCTTCACATGATTGAATTAATTAATTATAATAGGATTAGGTTGGATTGTGTAAAATGAATTGATTGGACTGTATTATTTAAATCAATATATATATATATATATGTTTAAATTGTAAGATTGCATCTTTTAATTCTGTACTGAAAAATTAATATTTGTGTTTTGATTGAGGGAATATATTTGATACCTACTGAAATGTTATAAATACCTTCCACATGAGATAAACTTGGTCATTTTAAGTACAAATACAAAGACAATATATATTGTAATATTGTAGTTGAAACTTGAAACTGATTATATCACATCTTTCACATGAGAGACTTATATATCCTTCAATATAATTAAGGATTAAACACATTTGAGTGGGTCTCATGTACATCCAGGTGCATCGTGCACTGATAGTGTATTATAGAATCATGCAACTTGTTACGCTGACAGATGCAACTTGTTTACATTGAATCATGCAACTATTTTTTCACACTGAATCATACTAATAATTAAACGGTTCAGTACAAACAAGTTGCATATTTTAGTATAATAAGTTGCATGGTTCTAAAATGCACTATGAATGCACGGTGCACCTGGATGCATACAAGACTTAGCCAACACATTTTTGTACCCAAGCTAAAAATGTATAATGGCCCCTCATCCAGCGAATCAAAAAGTCGATTACTTGGGATTAGACCGTTACTTCCTATCTATTTCGACCTATCCCGTAAACCAATCGGGGCTTATTGTTTTATTCAAAAGGAAAATAAGTGGTCAATACTGTGTAATTACTTGTCAGCTTAAAAAGGAAAGTGGAATTGACGTGCTGGGCTTATCACCTGTTAGAGTTGGAGAAAATGAAGAAATCACGTACGAAGCTGTGACTGTTGCTGTAAAAAAAGCAGTACGGTTGACTCGCGCAATCCAAGCAAGAGATGGGCACTGGCCTGCTGAAAATTCTGGCCCTGTGTTCTTCACTCCCCCTCTGGTAAATATCTCTTTTTATTTGAACGATTACTATTTGCACCAATTTTTATATTTGAGTTGTTTATAAATACTAAATGAGATAAATTTATTTTTTAACGAGGGTTGGTAAAAATACCGACACAAGAAGTGATAATTAAGAAGAAATGATTACTAAAAATGGGTCCTTATTATATCAAAATAAATAGAATAAAATATGATAAAAGTGAATTGTTCGGCTAATAATTTTATTAACCATATCAGTTATTTAAAACTAATTCGTATGACCATTTTGATAGGAGAATTTTGAACTAAGAACCCCCTTATAAGTTATTTCTAAAAAAAATATATATTAGTTTTCTAATATTAGTAGTTTTTACAAAAAAAGTTTAATTATTTTATATAAAAGAGATGAATTTGTACGAAGACCTTGTAATTGATGCACATGAATGTTACTTTAATAATTAATAAAAAATTTACAGATAAATTATTTAAAGAAAGACCTAAATTTCATCATAAATAATTTTATATTTTAGTACTGAAGTTAGCAATATATAAATATATAATTAAGAATTATATATGTATCTTTCTTACAGATCATTGCGTTGTACATAAGTGGAGCAATCAACACAATCTTGACATCAGCACACAAAAATGAGATACTCCGTTACATTTACAATCATCAGGTATTTTTAATTACTAAGTTAGTGCTAAAGTTGGTTTTAAAAAAAAAAAAGTGCCAAAGTAATTGTAATATATATGAATTTTGAGTGGATTTTATGTGAAAATGGTGTACTATACACCACTACTCATACTGCTAAAGTGGATCTAGATCAAAACCCGCGAGAATATTTAAGATGGATATGTTGAATGCACATGACTTTTCAAATCAATTGTTGTAGTGACCCAACATTTAATTCCCCAGCAACTTTTCTTTGGGCCAAATTTTATTTTTATGGATAATGGTGCACCGTAAATCACATATTCCAATATGAATCTTAACACATAGTATGGCCTGCCATAAATATGTAAAAAAAAAGAAAAACTTTTATTCATAACTGTTGCCTATATATAGCTCGGTGATCTTTAAAAGGCTCGTAATGGAGGATTGAGACACGATTTTTTATGTTTGTTCTTCGTCTTAATTTTTTGATTAAAGAAAAAGCAAAGAACAAATAGTTGGAATATTCTTAATGATTGGTTGAGGGATCCCATTCCATGTACTCCCTCCGTCCCAAAGAAATGTGCACGTTTATTGTTTTCACGTGTTTTTGCGAGCGAGTTTTTTATTAGTATTTGAAATGATAAAATAATTTTTAAAGATGAATGCAATAGATGAGAGGTAGATCTATAATATCCCTCTTTAAAAATCACTTTATCATTTGAAATACTAATAAACAACTCGCTCACAAAAACTCGATAATAAAGTAGGTGTGCACGTTTCTTTGGGACGGATGTAGTATTAGCTAGTATATATGACGTAGTAGGTGGGTCACTTCTCTAATATATTCACTAATATTCAGTTGTAATCTAGTTTTTTTTTTTTGACAAAGTATACTGTGAACAAGTTTTACGGTGAAACTGGTTAAGGAGTGTGACTTATATTACTAAATAGTGTGATTTTTTACTGTAAAGGGTGTGACGTTTTACTCATAAAAGTGAAGGGTGTGATTTATATTATATCAAAGAGTGTCGTAGTGATAACTGAAGGGTGTGACTTACACTATGCTAGAAATTGGATTTGACAACGGGTAATCCCCGTTGTCGTAGCTGTTTTTCCCCCGTTGTGGATGTTGGAGTTGTCGTAGGTCCCGTACATATGACAACGGGTAATCCCCGTTGTCGTAGGTGTTTATCACAACGGCAGTTACCCGTTGTCTTAACTCATAATGACCTGTTGTCGTAGGTGTTTATTACAACGGTTTTTACCCGTTGTGTTAACTCATAATGACCCGTTGTCGTAGATGTTTATTACAACGGCTGTTACCCGTTGTTGTAGGTGCTTATTACAACGGTTTTTACCCGTTGTGTTAACTCATACTAACCCGTTGTCGTAGGTGCTTATTACAACGGTTTTTACCCGTTGTGTTACCTCATATTAAGCCGTTGTCATAAATATCTACGACAACGGGAGAAACCCGTTGTTAAATGCTTATTTGACCCGTTGTTAAAGTTATCTACGACAACGGTTCTTCCCCGTTGTTAATACTATTTTTGAACTTGTTGTTTTATATTTTCTATTGCTTCAGAATATAAATATAATACACATTTTTACTGAATGAAACAAATAATAAGAATCAATAGACTTCGTACAATTAAGTAATCAATTCATACATTGTTCAAAATAAGTAATAAGATAAGAACTTGTTCAAAATCACAAAAACAAACTATTAGCTATCATCTTCCGACCACCTCTACTGATCAACAATGTAATTTGATAGACATTCGGCCCACTCCTTCCGTACTTCATCAATTTCTTTTTCGGAGTAAATCTTTTGTGAGAACTGTGAAAATACAAACAAAAAAACATAAATAAAACCACACCAACTAAGAATACACCACATAATCAACACAAATTATTCTTACCACAGCTTGCATCGAATCTGTGTTCACATCTCCATGAAATTCGAATATCTCTTTCATGTAGCGTAGTACATAAAAACCACACTGTTTTCCATCAGGTTGTTTAGGTGTCTAGGTTAGATTAAAAACAAAATTAAAAACTAATTCATATTTATGTGAATACTCAAAATAAATGTAAATTTATGTACCTAGCTTGATTATATCCATGCAATATTTTTCTTCACTCTCTTACTCGAGACCTCAGAACTAAAGATTCTTAAAGCCCTACAACAGTAGATTAACCAGATAAACAATACAATTCACAAAAAAATCACCATTGAACAACTGATTGATAACTAACTTACTACATTAATATGAAAAAGAATAAACTTACATCACTAATACACATTTGAGCTTGGAGAGCTCCACTTGGATAGCCCTTTTTTCGAATAGCTCTCCAAGTGGTCCCTTGGAGAGCGTTTCTATTAAAAAAAAAAGACAGCGGTTAAAAACCGCTGTCCAAGATCAAAGCTTAGACAGCGTTTCATAACCGCTGTGCTAGGGTACTTGGAGAGCGGTTTTGAACCGCTGTCCAAGGTAAAGCTTGGAGAGCGGTTCATAACCGCTCTCCAAGTGAATTAATTTTTTTTTTTTTTGTAAAGCTTGTATTTTTTGTTTTATTTTTTTGTTTTTGTAAATTCTTTTTATGTACAATTCAAATATTTTATTCTTTAAATTCTCGTGTTATTTATTTTTAATATTCGTCTTATATAATGAGATTAACACAAACCCTTATGTAAAACTTGTCCATAATATTAAATTCATAATATTACACTTACGAACTTGTATCACTATTAATTCTTATAAATTAATACCTATAATATTTAATATTCTTATAAATTAATTTAATTTTGTCTAAGTATTACTTACTTAGATAGAAAAGTACTATTACTTGTTTAAATAGAAAAGTATTACTTGTTTAAATAGAAAAGTATTACTTGTTTAGATAGAAATGTATAACTTGTTTAAAGAAAAGTATTACTTGTTTAGATGAAAAAGTATTACTTGTTTAAAGAAAAATATTACTTATTTAGATAGAAAAGTATTGCTTGTTTAAATAGAGAAGTATTATTTGTTTAGATAGAAAAGTATTACTTCTTTAAATAGAAAAGTATTACTTGTTTAGATAGAAAGGTATAACTTGTTTAAAGAAAAGTATTACTTTGTTTAGATGAAAAAGTATTACTTGTTTAAAGAAAAATATTATTTATTTTGGTAGAAAAGTATTAATTGTTTAGAAGGAAAAGTATTACAAGTTTAAAAGAAAGGTAGTTAAAAAAAAGTACAAGTAAAAAATATAATTTTAATTTAATTTAAATTTATATTTATATAAAAAAATTATTATATAAAAATGTGATTGAATTAATAAATAAGATAATTGAAATAAAGAATTTTAAAAAAAATGTAAGAAAAAACAATTTTTAGAACATATAGAATTAATTTCATTAAGTAAACGCAAGAAAGCAAGTGCCGAGCGGAATTGACCCCCGCTCAGGCACCCAAGGTCCCGTGTTCTGTCCCCCATGGGAGCAAATAATTGCCTCAATTAATGGGGAGACTTGGTGGGTCCGTGCCTAAAAATCAATTTTTTTTTTAAAAAATATATTAGACAGCGGTTGGAAACCGCTGTCCAAGGGAGGAATTTGGACAGCGGTTGAAAACAGTTGTCTAAGCTGCAATCTTGCACAGCGGTTCAAAACCGCTGTCCAAGTGCGATTTCTTGGACAGCGGTTTTTTATCAGTTGTCCAAGCTTGGACATCTGTTACTTGGAGAGCGGTTATAACAACTCTCCAAGGTCATTTTTCACAGCTGTCCAAGCCCAAATGTGTATTAGTGCATGTCAACAACATTTTTCCATTCAGGATCAATGCGAGAAAACAGAGGATCAATCAAAGAAATTTCTTCCTTGTGTGGGTTGATAATCGTTAAAATCCAATGCTCACTATGTACAAAGCATAATAAAACATATAATTATATTCATCACTTTTAGAGTAAAGTACATTGAAAAGAATTTGTAAATCATACTACTCACCCGATATTGCATGGCACTACTACTAGATGAGTAGTTGCACTAACCAACCTTTTTGCAAGCTCACATGACCTTTTCTCATTGTTCTTATCCAAAAAAATTTTGTCTGCACTCCGTGACATCACATGTGATGAATCCCATGGATTCATAAACATGAATTTCTCCATCTTATCTGGCTTTAAGAAATTAAGATACAGATACCTACAATGAAAAAAAATATTATATATAGCAGATAAAATAACGTTAACTTTTACAAATTTAACAAACTACTCAAACATAAATTACCAGATATAAACAACAATACAATTGGCAGGGATTGGCTGCAACCGAGCAAATGGATCAATGTCTTTGAAGTTAACATGCAATGTGAACTCGTGGCCAAATACATCAGCATCCAACTTGATTTTTATGACCCCTTTAGAAGGTATAGCAAATTTTGAATAACAGTAGATAACATATAACTGTTTTGACACACTACTTATATCCAATGCTGGCTTTTGAACTTCAACATCTATCTTCTTTTTTCCACATCTCTAAAAATTGCAATACAACGCATGTTAGCATATAAAATACATACCTTGTTAACCAAAATTGTAATACAAAATATAATCTTACTCGCAATTTGACCAAGTGCTTCGGCCAAGCTACCTGTGAACCTACTGCATCCCCAATAAGCTTACACTCGTACATGGGAATCGGTAGTTCGACTTTCCCATCTATTGCTTGATCAATGACTACACACACAGAGTTTTTGGGACATTTCTCACCATCAATTACTTCGTTTGGTCCATTTTCTCGTATGAATGTCCCAAATGCCACTATAACATCTAGCCTCGATGCTAAACTCAATGCCACAACTTTCCCCTAACAAAATTATATCCACAAAATTAATCATGTGTTACTGATCTAACATACACAATAATATTCCTAATACTATTATAATTAACACATACCTTCATGTCCTCATCATCTACAATGTGAACAACATTATTATCCTCATTTGAGATACTCTTTTGATCATCATCATCACATTTTTCTACTGGATGTTTGACCTTTACTGAACAACTTCCCTTCTCTTCAGTTCCTATCCTACTACGTCCATTTCCATTAAAGATATATTCTTCCAGTTTCTCCACATGTGCAAGTGTATTCTGCAGCAATTCATCCTTATTTGAAGGCTTCTTAGGAATGATCAAGAATGTTGACGGAGTGACTAAAGCTCCTATTCCCCTCACACGTCCACCATGCGCACTTGTATTGAGTGTTGAAGAAAGGATGTCATGCGATGATTCTTGTATCCCAGCCTTCTTCTGTTCAATAAATTCTTCCTGTAAAAAAAACAGCATCTATATACTACAAAGAGTCATCCAATACATCAACTTTAGTATAAAAATCATTACTTACAATCTTTGTCACTGTTTCAAGCAGCCCTTTTCCTTCGTACTCTCCACTTTTGGATTTGCGAGCACGCATCCAAAGCTTCCATCTATCGACATCACCATCACCAGATAAAATCAATTTCTAATATGAAGCAAATTGAAAAGAGAAGGTTAGTATGACACAAAATTATTCTGATTATTTATTGAAATTCTATGTAAAAATAATCACTTACATTTTCCTCAGCTAAATTTGCATAGCCTTTACGAGAGATGCGATGCTGGCATTTGACCTTTTCCCGTAACCTCTGATGTTCTTCTCTTGATTTTCTATAAGATACAATTAAACATTGTATTAATATGCATGCATTTATGGTTATATTAAAAGATTAGCAAATAATTTTACCTTGAAATCATTGGACATACGACTACCAACAAATTTGCTCCAATCTTCATAGTAAATTTCAAAATCTTCTAAATCAGGTGGTGTGGGTATATCAGGGTTGCCCATTCTTCCAAAAACCCATTTAGTAGTCAGCATTGTCTTAAATGCCTGCCACTTATCATTGGCTGAGGAAAGACATCATTTCTCATATTTTTCAGGCTCAACAAATGACAGCTACAAGAAACAAGTATTTCAAATATGTGTATATATAATTGAAAAACCACATAAACTAGTTGCATTAAATGTAAAACAACTACATATACAATTACGTACATTGACTGAATCCCATATTTGGTCCTTGACATCCTCAGGAACTGTCTTCCAATCCATATATGTGATATTATCTAGATGTCGTGCAATTTTTGGCTCATTTCTTCCAATCCTATGACATTAATATCAAAATTAGGTCTAGGTACAAGTGTCCAAATATCATTTCTTTCAAACTGATTAAGCTCTTCATGCATAACATTTATCCAATTTCATCATTAAGAGCTTCTTTCACATTCTTAGGCTCAATTGCAGAATGATAACACTCAAAAGTTACCTGATTGCATATGAATGACATGCAAACTGATCTTACAAAGTTATTGATGTGATACCCATTCTTCTAGTTTGTACACCAGTGGTAACTTCTCCAATGATCTGATCTGATGGATGACTTTTCATTATCTTTATTAAGGAAACCAAATGTTTTGGATACTGTTGATTCTTGTGACAGATTTTCAGTATTAAAACTTTTGGGTAATGTTGTATCAACATTCTGATCAACATCTTTACTATCTTCAGTGTCATCAGTATCTTTGGATACTTCTATTAAATCTGATACATTATCTTCAACACTTTTACCTGCAAGACTTGCAAGTACATTAAATACCACATTAACAGATTCTTGCATTGTATCAGTTCTCAAGTTATAGATTCTATATGCCTTGCTATTCTTAGAATATTCTAAGAAGAATCCTTTATCACTCTTTGAATCAAACTTGTGCAACTGATCTCTATCATTCAAAATTTAACAAACACAACCAAACACATGAAAATATTTAAAATTTGGTTTCTTGTTATTCAGAATCTCATAGAGAGTACAATTACTACCAAAACGAATATAGACTCTATTCACAATGTGACAAGCAGTGTTTAAAGCTTCTGCCCATAATTTCTTTGACAAACTTTTTGAGGTTAGCATAACTCTTGTCATTTCTTGCAAAATTCTATTCTTTCTTTCAACAATCCCATAGAATAATGTCATCTGCTTTAACACTTTTACATGTATGGTTTGAATCAATCAAATAACAATTATCAGCAGATCTTTCACTAGTCATTAAGCAATCATCATTTTTGTCAAGTACATAACATGAATTTTTGTCAAATTTCACACGTAAATCATCATCACATAACTGACTAATACTAATCAGATTAGCAAGTAAACCTTTTACATGTAACACATTTGTCAACTTTGGAAAGTCAGGAACATTCAAGGTTCCTTTACCAACCAGTTTACCTTTTGAACCACCACTATAGGTAACACGACCATCATCACAAGATGTATAATTAGACAAATGATTAACTTCACCAGTCATGTGTCTAGAACAACTACTATTAAAGTATTAAGATCCAGGAACACATGCTTTCAAAGATGTATACACAACATTACACAATATGTTCTTATGAATCCACTTTTTAGTGTTGTTAACCTGTTTTATAGGGTGTTCAATTTTATCAGGTAAAATAATTCCAGCTTTTAGATCTCTTCTTAACTTAGAACAGTATGGACGAATGTGACCTACTCCAACACAGTAAAAACAGACATACTCTTCAAATAATCCAGCAGATTTCTTTTGTTTAAGATTCAAAGGTTTTTTCAAACAAGATCCTTCCTTTACAAAAGAAATAGGTTTACTGGAGATTGGAGTATCTTCAGTAGTTTTCTCAAAACCTAGACCAGCAATACTTGATCTTCCAATCATTAAAGCATCATTCAATTCAGCAGTGCTAGCAGAATTTTTTTTAAAACTCAAAGTAGTACATTTAAGTTCATTTTTTAAAGAAGAAATTTCTACATCTTTTCTAGTTAAAAGAACTCCAAGCTTTCAAAAATTCTCTTTCAAATCTGAATTTTCTAAAGATAAGGAACCCAAGACCTGTTTTTGAGTTTCTAAATCAGTTTTAAACTTCAGATATTCAGAGTTACACTCAGCAAAATTTGATGTTTCAGCATTCAGAATAGTTCCAGCAAAATAGTTAATCTCAGAATCATATTTACTGAATGTTGTTTCAGTTGTTGTGTTATCATCTGAATCTGCTTCAGACCAATAATCATCGAGATCATCATCAAAAGTATCATCATAAATTATTCTAGCAGACATACCATTTAGTTCACATTTACCAGCATCAGTTTCATCATCAGAATCATCACTTTAGGTAATATTAAAGTTCATCTTTTCCTAAGCATATTATTAGCACATTCATTAGCATAATGACCATATCCAGAACATGCATCACATTTAACCTTTTTTTGTACTCAGGATCATATTTAAACTTGTTATCCTTAGTAAATTGTATAGGTTGATTGAAACTGGAGGACTGACTTGGAACAAGCTTTTTATCAGATGGAGAAGAATTCTGATTATTCCTATCTCTTGGTTGAAAATTACCATTTGGTTTTCTGAACCTTCCTTTTAGAAAATATTTGAATTGCTTAGTGATAAGAGCAAATTGTTCAGAAACATTTTCATCACAAATCAGAAACATCATCATCAGAATCAACTTCAGTAACATAAGGATGTTTACCAAAATTATCAGAAGTTTCACCTCTAAAGCAAGTACTTTCTTGTCTTTATCTTTCCCATGTTTAATTATCATCATCTAACATATTAGAGTTAATCTCATAAGTTTTCAAAATACTGATCAACCCATTTTGACTCAATAAATTAATGTTCTTAGCCTCTTCTATTGCACATATTTTAGCATCAAATCGTTTAGGAACAGTTTTAAGTATCTTATTGACTAACCGAGTGTTGGAAATTGGATCACCAAGTGAGTGTGACTCATTAGCAATCTCACTTATCCTTTCATTGTATGATGAAATGGTTTCATCATCTTTAATTCTCAAGTTCTCAAACTTGGTTCCCAACATTCAAAGTCTAGTTCTTAGAACACTTCTGATCCTTCACAATGTTCCTGCAATATTTCCCATGCATCCTTAGAAGAAACACAATTAGATATCAGTTTAAACATAGAAACATCAGTAGCAATAAAAATCGCATTAAGGGCTTTAGAATTGAAATTGGCCGATGTGCATTCATCATTGGACCAATCAATCTCCTTTTTGACTTGAGATTCTCCATCTTTATCATCAAATATTTTTGGTGGATTCCAACCAGATAATACACTACGCCATGCTCTCTCATCTATAGACTTAATGTACATGCTCATTTTAGGTTTCCGGTAGGGATAGTTGGATCCATCCAAAATTGGAGGTTTTAAAGGAGTCAACGGATAATCCATTGCAAAAACACACTTTAAAAACACAGGACCTTTAACTTAGTGTATCAAGTTTATGGCTCTGGTGCCAACTGACAGTGTGTGTGCGTGTATTTTTAGAGTGTTGTTGAAAATGTTATACAACATGTAAAACAACATATGACAGCGGAAGTATAAAAACGCAGTGCAAAGGATTTCAAAATTTTGTATAGTCTTAATTCAGACTATACGAACCTCATGGTTATAAACATCACTATAACAAGTAGTGAGATAAACAAAAACCTCTTACAAGATCCTAAAAGGTGTAGTGAAAAACCACACACCAAAAACAATCTATTCAATCAAGTATTTAGTGATCTTATCCAACCTAAAACTTGATCTAATAAGATAAAATCAATACTGATGGGAGAGATTGTATTCCCTCGACCAGTACAAATACTGATAGAATAACATTGACCCTCGCACTCTTAGAATTACAAACACTCGGTTTTTCACTCTAGGTTGTGTCTCGGATGTTACTCTCTAAAGTTTGGAGTAGAGCAAATGGTATTTCACTTTTCCTCAAACTTGAATATCGACTAATGCAGGGTATTTATAGACTTGAAGATCAACTGCATTGTCCTATCCACTAGGCTTGGATAGCCTTGAACTTCTCCTCCACTATCTCCATGATCTTGGTGTAACCACCCATGATCTTCCTGTTCTCACTCCACCACAATGCAACCGCCTGACAATATAACCGAATTGTCTTCAGTCTGCAATGTAGGAAACATAGAAAAACACATCTGTTAAAATGGAGTCAGTGTTAGGAGAAATGACAAATTTATGATGTTGTGCAGAATGTTGTCCAACATATGGAACAACATCCGTGCAACATCAACACTGTTCAATAGAACCAAGTAATACTGTTAAGTGAAAATAAGTAATATTATTCATTGAAACAAGTTATAATATTGTTAAGTGAAAACAAGTTATACTGTTCAATAGAACCAACTAATACTGTTAAGTGAAAACAAGTAATACTTTGACGAAATATATTTAAATACGACGAAATATAAATGATTTAAACAATAATATACATAGTTAATACGTACGAAAATATAAATTGTTTAAACAGAAAACACAAATTGTTCAAAAATAAAAAAATAAAAGAGTTTGTTAAAATAAAAAAAAAGTAGTGTCTGAGACAACCGATAAAAATCCTCAGTGTCGAGATCATCTTCATCTATCAAAAAATTGACCCCACTACAAACGTCACCACCATTGCCTTCTGCATCGTCGTCGTCGACATTGTCAACGGAAAAATCACCGGGGAGGTGGAGGCAGGAGGCCGGACGCCGAAAATTTCAGTCATTTTGTTCCTTATGTCTTGCCTGAAGCTTAGCCTCAATCCTGGCCTCCATCTGCTCACGCGTCTCGTGCGGTTACGGAGCTGAAGTAACAAATGGCTGGGAGTACCATTTATTCACATTCACAAGTTTATAAACCACAAACATAAGTAACTATATTGAGGAAAGTTGAATGTTCTGAAACAGGAAACTCCCAACAATGCATTTAATAGAGAATAAAAAGCAATAGAAAAACCTTTGAAAGGCAGGTGGAAGAGAGCCCAACATTAGTGTCTTAAAATCAACCCAATCAATTTTGAATTTTAGAATTTTTCTCTGAGAGAGGATCTGTTATTTTCTTAGCCATCTAGTAAATTCCCTGACAACCTCAGAATATTAATATTTCATTAGAAGCTCAAACTTAAATCTTAAGTATCTGCAATATACCTTGTCTAGATAAGGCCACATGGATTCAATGAATTTATTCCAATAAATCTGCACAATGAGGAACTGTGAAAAATAACCTATAATTTTATTTTTTTAATGGAACTATAATTCTTAATTGTTGCTAGGCTGGCTCCAATATACAGATCATAATCAATGCCTATTTTTTCTTCTGAGAAATATCTATTGATATTGACAACTTGAAAAGATTAGTATACTATGAAAATATTTATATGAAATGCTGAAATCGAGATTACTCCCTCCGTCCTGTGATAACGTGCACGTTTATTTGTTTTCCGCGTGTTTTTGAGGCGAGTTTTTTATTAGTATTTGAAATGATAAAATAAGTTTTAAAGATGCATATAATAGATGAGAGGTAGATCTATAATACCTCTCCTTAAAAATCACTTTATCATTTGGAATACTAACAAACAACTCGTTCACTAAAACTCGATAATAAAGGTAGGGTGCACATTATTCCGGGACGGAGATAGTATTTCGTTCAGGTGTACTACAATGCTCATTAAAAGTATTGATATATACCAAAAAATTATCTCTATACTTGTTTGATGTATTTAACCAAACACATTCCAAAGATCAATTTCAAATCAAGGTATCACATTTTTTCTCTAAAAGCCTAATTCAAAACAACAAGCAAGCAAAAACTATGATAAAAAATTTGAGAACTACCAAATCAAATTCAGCTGAAACAGAAACAAGTCAAAACTATGATCAAAGCACAAGAATCAACACATCTAGCTAACATAATATGTAGAGACGAAAATTAGAGAAAATCTGCTTTGTCATACAGAATGTCTGACTTATAAACACAATATATTGCCAAAAAATAACATGGGTACACATCTAGAGTTTACAAATAAAAATAAAAAAAAGTAGAAAAAAATATAGTAGGTATAAACTACGAAATGAAGAACAATAAATCGTACGTAAAGCAAAGTGTAAAATACAGTGCCCCTTATCTCTAACACGAAATCACCCAGGAAATTCAGTAACTATCAAGTGAATGCTAAAAACATCCGTATGAATGACAGAAACCCACAAAAGTCACCAAAATAGGACGAAAACAGTGAAACACTAAGAATAAAACACTGAAAATCGACCAAAATTAATTAAGATCAATTGAGAAGAAACAAAAAAAATGAAGGATTAAGGTGCGATTTGGAAGAGAAAAGACCAAGGAACGAAGAGAGAAGGAGCGCCGTAAAGAAAATTATGGAGAAAATATCATTTTTAGTCCTTTAACTTTGAATGATTCCATTTCTAGTCCTGTAAGTTTTTATGTTTTCAATTTTAGTCTTAGATGTGTCAATTTCAGTCCTTTTGCTCCGAAATTTTAAAATCTCTCCAGAATAAGCATGTTCACGTTATGTGATACTTTAAAATAGATTTTTTTTTTTTAAAATTTCGACGATGTGCACAAGTGGATTAAGGTTTAATTGGGTCCGGGTTGATGACGTGGATCTTTTTTTTTTTTTAAATCACGTGGAAGTCCACTTGTGCAGGTTGTTGGAAAATTTTAAAAATCTCAATTTTGGACTGTCACGTGAGGTGCACATTCATATTCCTCAGAATTTTAAAATTTAAGAATAGAAAGACAAAAATTGTAACATCCAGAACTAAAATTTAAAAAGTAAAGAGTCACAGGACTAAACAATGAATTTTTCAAAGTTACAGGACTAAAAATAATATTTTCTCAAAAATTATGTGAAAAAAAAGGGGAACAATCTAAATAAATGGGTTTATGTATGGACCTGGTATTGAACACAAGTCAAAATGGATCCAGTTACACAAATATTAATACAGTGTAACTGGTGTGTATAATACTTTGCAATGAATTTTTAAGATAAATTATTTAAAATTTATAATCGACATAAAATTATGGGATTTTAATTATTTGGAGAAAATATACAAAAATGCCCAATTTCAAGTGTCTATTGTTTTTTTTTCCCCAATTTCTGAAAAATGTTATTTCTTGCCCTTTGTGAACTATTCTACCCTTAATTTCCACTCTTTATTTTATTCTTTCATCTCATAACCACTCTTTCAATTCCAAACTAGGGGGAGATGGATGGTGAGGGAGTGAGAAGTTGGTGAGGGCCTGAGTGGGAATCAAGAGGAGGGATTGGTTGGGATTAGAATAGAGAATGATAATTAGGGTGAGAAGGATGAGAATGAATGAATAAGGGTAGAATGGTCTTAAAAGGGCAAAAACAACACAATTTTTTGAAATTGGGCAAAAAAAAGACTGCAAACACCTGAAATTGGAAAAAAAAAAGGATCTTTTCCCTAATTATTTATATATAATCTAATCTCTACCAATAATATTTCAATATTTGGGGAAGAAAAAAAAATTAGGCCAGTAATTAAGGGTGTTGTGTTATAAGGACAATAATTTTGCGGGCTTGAATAATATATATAAATATATGACAATGAATTTTAAAATATTTAAAATGTAGGACAATTGATCTCGAATAACTCTAAATCATGTTGAGATGTCACGTGCATTTCACGACTGTCCTACATTTTCAAATTAGTCTCTGATCTGCATTTATTAATTAATTATGCCAACACTTGTTAATACTTTATATATATTGATCAAATTAAATTATAAAAGTAATTTTATTTTATGTCGAAGGCAATTATTTACGTAGAATTATAAGAATTTAAAATTGAATAATGGTAATTAATTTGCAGAATGATGATGGTGGCTGGGGATTTTACATCGAAGGGCACAGTACGATGATAGGATCAGCCCTTAATTATGTTGCTCTTCGATTATTGGGAGAGGGTCCACATGATGGAAATGGTGCCGTTGGAAGAGGCCGTCGGTGGATTCTTGATCACGGTGGTGCGACTGGAATTCCCTCCTGGGGCAAGACTTATCTTTCGGTAATTGTGTCCGACTTTATAAAGAAACATTTCTTATATAGTGGGTCTCATGTGCATCTAGGTGCACCGTGCACTCATGGTGCAATTTAGAAACATGCAACTTATTATATTGAAAGATGTAATTTATTTACACTGAACCCCGCAACTAATTTTCATATAAATAGTTGCACAATTCAGTGTAAACAAGTTTCATATTACAATATATAGTGAGATAGCCCACCCTTGCTCACTAATAGATACGCCCCTGAACTAAGTGGAATATCTCAAGTGGTTAGAGTGTCATTACCTATGTGGTGAATTCATGAGTTTGAATCATCATTTGACCTTTAAAAAAACAGTGATGCTTGTGTGCACCAATTGCACAAGGTGCAATTGGATTCAATTTTAATTTGGATGAACCATGAACCTTAAACCATGAACCATTCGGGTCGGGTGAACCATGAACCACTCGGGCCGGGTTCGGGTCGGGTTAAGTTGGTCCGGGCCGGGTAAAAAAAAAACTGAAATAAAAAACTAAAAAATAAATCCAATTACACCAATTCTAAATTGGTGCAAAGGGCGTACACAAGTATTTGCCTTAAAAAAAGATTGAAAGTGCAATAATTATTATATATTTATATATATTTTTTTTTACCTAATTATAACATGAATTCATGATAAAATTATCGTCAACTTAAATTGGATTAACCGAAATTACTTTTTCAGGTCCTTGGAGTGTATGATTGGGGTGGTTGCAACCCACTTCCCCCAGAATTTTGGTTATTCCCTTCCTTTTTACCTTATCATCCAGGTACTTATATCAATTTTTACAAGGAAAAAAGAGTATCTTATTGAAAATGAACCTTGTCTTTAATATTGTATAATAAATGCAGCAAAAATGATGATTTACTGTCGCACAACTTACATGCCCATGTCATATCTTTATGGTACAAGATATCATGGACCACTCACTGACTTGGTGTTATCACTTCGTCAAGAAATACACATCAAGCCCTATCATCAAATTGATTGGAATAAGGCACGCCATGATTGATGTGAGGTATCTTCTGAAATTTTGAAGTATTATACTTTGAAATTCTAATAGCATTGCAATAGGTAGGAGACAATTTCAACAGTAGTCCTATATATATATATTTTTTTAAAATTTTGGTCTTTTCGTTGTGATTTTTGGTACCTTTTGTTGCAAAATTCAATTTTCCCCAAATCAATTTGGGGATTTCTATACCCTCCGGACTAAAATTCATGGAGTTGTTTGAAAAATAGTTTTTTACTTAAGGGGTTGTGTTTTAAGGACAATAATTTTACGAACTTGGAAATGTAGGATAATAGGTTTTAAAATGTGTAAATATAGGACAATATATTTTAAAATATGTAAATATAGGACAATCGAGCCTGAATAAGCCCAAATAGGGCTGAAACCACACATGAGATTTGGGCTTATTCATGCTCGATTGTCCTACATTTACACCATTTTACAAATTTTAAAACATATTGTCCTACATTTCCAAGCCCGTAAATTTATTGTTCTTAAAACAAAACCCCCCTAAATTATTGTCCTAAAAAAAATTATTCCCATGAATTTGTGCTAATCGGACTGAGAAGAACAAATCAATTAATTTGGAGATACATAGCAATAGAATCAGTCGGGCGAGGCAAAGAGTTTGGTATATGAGTCTATGACATCACCAGAAAATGGTAAAAGTATCCTTTAAGAAGAACAAATTCACAAATAATTAAATAGTGATTCATCAACCAAAAAAGAAATTTTTATGAAGTTGCCGTCATCAAATTGAGAAATAAGAAGTAGCAATAGGACGAGCAAGACAACACGAAGAGTTTAGTATAGGATACAATTTTCGACGCACCGAAAAATAAATTTCCCGGACGTGAAAAATCGAGGAAGTATTTTTTTTCTACTTTTACTTGTAACACTTTCATTTTCGCTTCTCAAATATTTTCTCCTTGCATATTAGTTTATTATAATTATTATTTTTACCTTTTCTGAATTAGGTTTAAAGTGAATAAATTAAATTAGAGTTCAAAATGTTGTTTTCCAAATTAAATATGAAATAGGTAAATTAGGTAAGTGCATAAATAGCTAAATATGCGTTGTTCCAATAACCAAGGTTGGATTTGTGTGATGTTTTAATACAGGATGATCTTTACTATCCTCACACGTTTATACAAGATTTACTTTGGGATACTCTCAACTATTGCGTTGAGCCACTAATGAGGCATTGGCCGTTGAACAAGATTAGAGAAAAGGCAATTCACAAAACAATTGAATTTATGCGTTATCAAGCTGAGGAAGCCAGATATATCACCAGCGGATGCATTGAAAAAGTATGCACTTTCTATCTCCAATCTTAGATATTGTATCTAATTTGGCATTTCATTATTGGGACAAATTTTGTTTTGTCCTATATTCACAGTTCAAACTCTTTTTTGCTCTTTTATGACATATTTACCCTTACTAAAAAGAGGCGCGCATGTGTCGCATATGGGGGTCGTGCGTAGGTCGCGCATGGATCGCTCATAGGTAGCGCATGAGTCTTGGAGACTATGCGCGACCTAGTGAGAGGGACATATCTTAATGTAGTAAGGATAAATATTTCATAAAAGGACAAAAAAGATTTTTTTTATCAAGGATAGGATAAAAAAAAGTTTGAACTATCAATATAGGACATTTTTGTCAATTTTCTATTCATTATTTTCAGTAATTGAGATTTGTGGGAATTAAGTCTAGGATAATGAACACACTGTTAGTACTCTTTGTTTTTTTCTTGTTGTTTGTTGGCCAATAAACTACTCGACTAAAATAAAAAAAGAAAGAAAAAAACCTTAAGCCATAAGACCACAAGCCGGTCCAGAGGCCGGGGCCCCACTAAAAACCTTCCTGAAGTAAAACCCTCCTTAGGGCAAAACCTCGAGGTAAGGGAAAAGGGGAAACCCCTCTAAACTAAAGGCATTACCCCGCAGCACGTAAATAATCCTCGTGAGAAAAATTAAATGAACCAAACGAAAATATTCATTGTTCATATCAGAAAACAAAACATCCAAAAGAAAACCCGGGCAACGCCCAGTCCAGTAATGCTCAGAGTGCAACTTAGCTAAGCGATCTGCACCTTGGTTCCCTTCACGATAAATGTGTGAAACTCGGATATTCAGAACGTGTCTAAAATCTCTAACCTGGCTCCAGACCGCATGCAAACACCATGGAACCTTCAAGGGGCCATGCACGAGAGCCTGCACCGCCAAAAGAGAGTCGGACTCAATCCAAAGGTTAAACCATCCCTTTTCAGCCGCATATTTGATAGCATAAGAACAGGCCAACAACTCCGCCTCAAAAGGACTGCATAAACCCGTTGCTCGACAAATACCCGCAACAAAGAACCCACGCGAGTTGCGGAAAAGCAACCCAGCATAACCAGCAGCTTGAGAAATGCTGGCATCGACGTTAACTTTGTACCAGCCTGGAAGAGGTGGAATCCAGCGGAATCTAAGACATCGAGACGGTGGCCTAGCACAACCCGTAACACGAAGGCGCCGTAAAACACTCAAGTCCTGAACCGAGTTCTGCATATGTCCCAGAGGCAACGAATCCGCCTCACGAACCATCGACAATAGTGTGATCATGCAACCATGAAAAGTTGGCTTGACACTCTCGTAAATCCACCTGTTGCGTGTTGTCCAAACCACCCAAATGAGCGTAACAAAAGTTAAACGCCACAAATTTCCCACTTGTTTGCAAAGCGCAATCTCGTCGCCTGCAAGAAAATATCCAAAAACCCATTACCATAAATTAAAGTGCAATCAAAGATGCGGGTCACCTCTCCATATAAATGCCGGATAAAAGAGCAGCCATCGAGGATATGATCAAGAGTATCTGGGCCGGCATAGCATAAGAAACAAACAGTAGGACAAGAAATTCCAATGCGATTAAGCTCCGAAAAGTCGGGAGCTTGTGCCAAATGGCTCGCCAAGTAAGAGTGCTACGACATGGAGGAATGAAACTTCCCCATATCCATCCGGACCAACTCGGGTGTAATGATTGGGCCACGGAGAAGAGAATATGCCTCCTGTGAAGAGAGTGAACCCGTGCTACTCAAAGGCCAAACCCTTCGATCCCCATCCAAAGAGATGGGAAGCCGTAGAATATTAATGACAATATTAGTAAACTGGATGAAGAAAACCTCGTCAAAATGCCAATAACCATCATAAAAAACATCACCCACGGAATAATGCAGATTAGCAATAATGCCTTGAGGAATGCCGATTCTATCCGCAATAATATAGCCAAGCCAATTATCTCTCCAGAAATCAACTCTAGAAGACTCCCCGACAATCCATTGAGAACCGGACTGAAGACGAGGAATATGACGTCGAATACCGGTCCATATCGAAGAAGAGCGAATAAATCGACGTGGAGCCCCATGCAACTTAAAGTATTTAGCCACCAAGAGTTTGTGTTGCTCATCATTACGACTAAGAAGATCCCATGTGAATTTGCAAAGAAATGCATCGTTCGCAAGGAGAATCGAACGGATGCCAAGACCACCAGCTTGCACGGGAGAGCAGCACCGATCCCATGCGACCCGAACGAAACCTGTCCGAGTGATATCTCCAGTCCAGAAGAAGTTACAGATAGCCGTTTCAAGCTTACTGATTAGAGAGCGAGGCCATCTATATATCATCATGGAATGAACCAAGCTTGCAGCGATAACACTATTAATCAAACAACGTCGGCCAGCACGGGATAACGACGCCCCCGTCCAACGATCAAATCTAGCAATAACCGTATCCGCAATGCGAGCAAGATGACAAACACGAGGAGCCCCCTTAAAAATTGGCACACCAAGATAATTGAAGGGGAGAGTACCCTCCGAGATATTCGCCTTTTTAAATCGAACAGAAGCACGAACCCTGGGTGTGACTTTCGAGCTATAGTAGATATGCGACTTCCCTGGATTAAAAATTTGCCCTGAAAGTCTTCCATAATCATGCAACACCTGACTGAAGGTATTAACATTAGTTGTAGTCCCCTTAAGGAAGATCATCACATCATCAGCATAAAGAAGAATACGGGGCAAACGAGTATGAAATTGCAAGTAACCCGTGTTGGCATTCCAGTCAATCCACCGGGCCAAAGCTTCCTCTGCAAAGTAAAACGAAGAGGGGAGATGGGATCCCCTTGACGGACCCCTCTAGAGCAACCAAAATAACCACGAGGAGACCCGTTCACCAAAATGGAAAGGCGAGCCGAATCCAGAATGGAGGTGACAATGGTGCGAAACCCAAGAGAGAAACCCAGCCTATCGAGAACAACATCAAGAAACGACCAGGAAATGGTGTCAAAAGCCTTTGATATATCAATATTGAAAGCCATATTCCCTTCCCTGCCCATGTTTATAGAATTGATCGCATCCGAAGCGGATGCAATGCACGTATGAATGTGGCGACCAGGTATGAAACCAAACTGGCCCGGATGCAAGCAAGAAGCAATACCCCTAAACGTGAGTCCAAAATCTTGGTGAAAGCCTTAAAGAAGAAGTACCCATCACAATGGGTCGAAAATCCTCAATTTGACTGGCGCCGGTAACTTTGGGAATAAGAGTAACCAAACTAGCATTCAAACCAGCTGGGATAGCTTGTGGGTGAAAAAAGTGACGTATAGCCTCACAAATATCACCCTGGATGATATCCCAGCAAGTCTGGTAGAAAATCCCACCAAACCCGTCCGGCTCGGGAGAGCTGTTAGCATCCATACCAAAAAATGCTTTCTTAATCTCGTCCTCGTCGGGAACTGAGAGAAGAGTCGCATTATGCACATCTGAAATCAATGGAGTCAAAAAGCTATCCAAGATGGAGAAATCGGTATGAGAAGGAGTGGTGGAAGCAAAAAGATCCGAATAATATTGAACAATATGTTCCTCAATAGCCGCTGGATCCGATGTCAACTCCCCTCCGACGTTTAAAGTGAGGATGGAATGTCGAGTTTTCTGAATACTATAAATTCGATGAAAAAAAGTAGAGTTGCGATCACCATCTTGCAACCACTGGAGTCGGTTCTTTTGAGTGATGAGAAGATTGCGACTGTGCAAGAGATTATTCAAAGTGTGAGTCGCCTCCATCTCCTCATTAAAACTCACGTCGCTGTCCCCGTGCAGAGCAATATCCTCCTGAATACGACCAAGATGGTTCATAGCGGCATCAATTGCCTCAAAGATATTACCAAAGGTCTGAACATTCCACACTTTCAAGCGTCGTTTAAGCCGGCGAAGCTTGAAAGTAACTCAAGTTATTGGGTCCATAGTGGGGGTTGAAGCCCGCCATGAGGTAGAAACCTCCGTTTTGAAGGTCGAATGCTCACACCAAGCTGAAAGGAAGCGAAATGGACGTGGCGCATGTGGGCGAAAATCGAGCAACTCAAGCTTGAGGGGATGATGATCCGAAGCAACTCGTGGTAGGTTCACTAATTGAACCGAACTCCAAAGATCGAGGAATCCATGGTTCGCGAAGGCACGATCAAGGCGAGCCATAATAAGACTTGGACGTCTAGTAACCCAAGTAAACAAAGAACCAGCAGCCTCCATGTCCATCATATAAGATTCATAAAGAAACTCTTGGAAATCCGAGGTAGAACGAGTATGATAAGTTGAATACGGTTGACGTTCATGCGCCCCCAGAACAGTATTAAAGTCACCAATAATGCAAGTGTTATCAATGCTTAGCGGAATCAGTTCCAACCAGAGCGTTCGGCGAGTAACTGGAGAAGTACTAGCATGCACAAAACATAGCACAAATGAAGTATTCGACGATGTGTAGCGTATCGCTACAGCCTGAGGCTAGCTGAAAATAACTGTAGAGGAAGCAGAGTGCTCTGATCGACAAAAAACCCAGATGTTAGGGCGCAGAGGAGCACGGGCATTCTCAGCAAGAAGGACAAGACCCATGTTGGTAAGAAAACGGCGAGGAATCGAAGAAGAAAGAATCTTAGGTTCGAAGACACCTAACCAATTAGGAGAGTGACGTCCGCACAGACGCCTAAGAGCGTTTTGGGTGTGAGGATTCCAAGAGAGCACAATCATCGAGTCGGAGGTGTGTTACCGTGCCTCGGCGGTATATTATCACATTCAGCAGCCCAAGATCCAACACGATGCAATTCCGAATTCGAGTTTGGCGAACTTACCAAGTAATTCCTCTGAAGTGGGGGGGAGTCGAATCTGAAACCTGGAGTGTGGCATCTTGCATTGTTCGACCCCGGAGAGCAGAATCACGTGCCACTGTGCCCTTGTTGTGCTGTCTCTTATCATTACGACGAATGGTCACAGTTCGCTCAATATCACTCTGCTCATGTGTAATGCCGTCATCATCAGAGGCTGTATGCCATTCCTCTGGAAACTGTTCAAAGGCCAAATCCGGGTCAAGATATGAGAAAGCATTCGTCGTTAATTCCGGATGTAAGGAGGTACCGGTTTGCTGTGTAACATTGGATGTTACACAGCGTCCGTCAAAACCAGCATTGTTCATCGTGGCAATACGAGGCGAGGAAAGGGTTCCTTCCACGCGAATAGTATTAGACAAATCCTCATTCAACCTGGCATGAACCCCATCCGTGTTGACTATGTGATCGCCAACCTGCACAAAATCCGGAGCACGAGAGTAGGGGGGCAACAAATTAAAATCAGAGCAAGAGGAAGGTAAAGCGATACCCGTATCACCGGAAATCAGTGCAATACTGTTCCCGGCGTTGTCATTGCCAATCGGAGTAGAATCCGAAACAATTGGAACACCATCGATTCCCACAGGCCGTCCTGAAGATAGCAATCACAATTTTTTTGCGATCTCCGAATTGACCGAATTAGGGTTGTTGTTAGCCGCAGCCGTCAGTTGGTGATTCGTTGGATTAGGGTGTGCCCCCAATTGACCCTTCTCGTCGGATTGTAAATACAGCATAAGGAAATTAATCAATCCATTCGGATCATTGGGAAAACGGGATAATAGCGCACGGAGAGTCGATTCGAATGAATGATCCGATGCCATTATCCAGCCGATTGAGCGATCGGAGAAATGAAGATCACGATCGGAAATCGCTCGACATCAGATTAGGGTTCACCTTCTCTCACATCCTTTTCTTGTTGTTTGTTGGATATATGTTAGAAAGAGCTCATATAAATTAAATGTTAATTTTCATTCCTATTTAATTTATTGTTGGATATATATTTGAACTTATGTTTATTATATGCATGAGTTGGTATTATGTGAAAGAGTTTTACCTTGTAACTAGTTCGCCACTATTAATTTATAATAAAAAAAAATAGAATTTTGTTTACCGAAACAATTAATACTAACAACAAATAAATTTAATGACTAGGATAATGACCACTATTTTACCGAAACAAATAAGTTTTGTGGGAATTAAGTCTAGGATAATGACACCACTATTTTACCGAAACAATATATATGTCACCACCTGTGAATCTGTGATCTGAAGATTACTCGTGCATGATAGCAGGTGCGGGACTAAAATAAAAAATAAAGTGTAGTTAAAGAACTAATTTTAAGGTGAAAAAGTTAAGGATACTATAACCAAAACTGGGCAAAGTTAAGGAACCAAAAATGACTCTATCCTTTTAATATGAACGTATTGTTATATTTTTTTTATATATTTTATATTTTAAATTTAATTTTTTTATTTTGTAGTCCGGTGTTGGCCATTTAGCACGGAGTTAGTTAGAATTAGGGTTAGATTCTCACTATTAGTGTATATATTTTAAAGTGAACGGTTTAGAGCCCGTGACCCGTTTAACCTAATAATGCCTTATAGGTTAGCCATAATAGGTTATAAGGACCAGCCCATTCTCCATTCTAATAATTTTATTGCATGATGTGAGATATAGACGTTGTGAATTGCAGAGTCTGCAGATGATGTGTTGGTGGGCCCACAATCCCGAGGGAGACGAGTTCAAGCATCATCTAGCTAGGCTTCCGGATTATCTATGGCTTGCCGAAGATAGTATGAAAGTGCAGGTACACTAGTCATTGCAATTTCTGTTAATTATATAACTGTTTTTAGAATTATTTATTGTAAAAAATAGTGAAGAGTTATATTTTATAATTCTTGTGCCTTGTCAACTTAATTTACATTGAATTATCTTTCCGTTCAATTGATTGGAAATCATGACGAGTTTGAACCATAATTGGTCCCTTAAGTTTGACCTCAAATAGATTTAGTCTCATAAGTTTTTTTGTCGTCGATTTAGTCCCAATAACTTTGACAATATCCAATTTTAGTCCTCAATTTCGGTTGGAAAAACTCAAAACGACTTCGTTTTGGTACCATATTTTTAAACGTGTTTCGTGCGGGTAAAATTCACTTTTGGTCCTACAAGACTGATACGAACGATGGTTTTGGGCAAAGAATATGTTGCAAGATTATTCGCGAAATTATCCCCAAATTGTTACTTGCAAAATAGTCTCATATTTGCCAAAGATATTGTCCCGAATTTCACAGGATTTGGCAAGATGCGATATTTGATTTGTCCCAGAAATATACCCAGATTCGCTAGATAGCAAGATTTGCAAGATTTGTCAAGATATCGCAGGAATTGCAAGATTGTCCTAGATTATTATTTATTTATTTAATTTTTCAGTTTTTGTTCTTTAAATTCATAGTTATCGAGTTGGTTAGATAGATTTGCTAGATTTGGTCCTTTTTACATTAGGGTTATTCCTTTTCCCTATTTATATGTTGCTACGTTTTTCTTCGTTTTTTCATCAATGAATAATATAACTTTTCTTTGGCAACTTTGTCAAAACCCAATCGTTCTCCTGCTGGCCTGAGCCAGGGTGTCGATTTAATATTCGTTCTCCTGCTAGCCTGCGTTAGGGCGACGAATTTATCTTGTTCCCAAATCACGGTTCTCATCAAATTGGTGCATTCATTGAGAGTATCTGAGAATCGCGATCGTAAATTGATACCATGTCAAGAACCGACGAGGAACGAATTAAATCCTTGGAGACCACTGTGGCGGACATCAAAATCAGTATGGCCAACATGACGTGAAGCTTGATGCGGTAATCGCGAGGGTAGAGAAGATGAAGCGCGATCTGCTTCGCAGGGGATTTGTTTCTGATTCTTCGTCAGAAAAATCCCTGCACCTATCTTTGTCATCACTGGAGAAGACATCCTCACAACGTCACCGCCTAACCACCGAATAATACAGTTCGGCCATCAACACAACAGAGAAATGCGTTGTTTTGACTTCCGTGGAAATTGCAGATAGCTACCACTATGGTTCGGACACCGCATATGCGATTCTGCCATCGGCCGTAATATTGCCGGTAATCGCGACTCCACTGTCCATCAATCCGTGCTTCTCCGAGACACAGCAGAGCGACGCGCGAATTTTGGACGAAGAAGACGATGGTTGCAGATTTCCCGATAATGTCGTAATTCCGCAACGAAGCCTTTTTCCAAGTAATGGGCCGTGTCTTGGGGTCTATGATCAACATGGGCCTTTGGGTGAGTCTTTTGGTAGTGGGTCATTTAATTCTAATTATGATTTTATTAAGTACAATAGGCCTTATGTGGAGCTCTTCAGCCGTGTGGACTCAACAATTTTAATGGAGTGAAAGTTGGGCCAGGATATTATTTGGAACAGAATGGGCCAGCAAATTATTGTGAAGATTTAAAGGATGATTGACCTTTTAATTTCACAAATGGACTGGATAACTTTTGTAAGTCAAAATTTTATGATGGGCCACATATTTATGATGAAGAGCAGCCGGTAGTTAATTTTAGGCCTTCTGTTTTCGATGTCGAGTTTGAAGGCAATCCGTGCAAAATTTCTGATATGGAGCATGTGGACGATGCAAATTTTTCGGGTCATGATACAACATCAGACGAGCTCTACCTCGATGATGATGAAGGTTTTGGCTCCCATAATAATCATTATTTTTTTTATAAATAATTATAGTTATTTTGTTGGCAATACTATGAAAAGTCCGCATTATCGCCTGAAGGATCTTGGCCACACCCGAACAACTGATAATTTTGAGCTAAATAATTTGGTGCCAATAAGTCGGCGATTAGAGGAAGGGGAACATTTTGGCTCGATAAGGGAGCGTTCCCATAATTGGTCCTTGAAAACAAGGATAATTTTGAAGGGGACGAGAATGATGCGAACGAGGGTTTTGGGTCAAGAATACTTTGCAAGATTATTCGCAAAATTATCCCCGAATTGTTACTCTCTCCGTCCCAACATTACTTGAACACTTGCCTTATTTGGACGTCCCAGCATTACTTAAACACTCCCAAAATGGAAATAAATATAATATTAATACACTCACAACACTTTTATTTTATTCCACTCAAAACCACTAAAACCCACTTTACTTGGTTTACGTGTAATTTTCAGTGTTCAAGTCATCTTGGGACGGAGGGAGTACTTGCGAAATAGTCTCATATTTACCAAAGATATTGTCCCGAATTTCACAGGATTTGTAAAGTTGAGATATTGGATTTGTCCCAGAAATATACCCAGATTCGCTAGATCGCAAGATTTGTCAAGATATTGCAGGAATTGCAAGATTCTCCTAGATTATTATTTATTTATTTAATTTTCAGTTTTTGTCCTTTAATTTCATAATTGTCTAGATTTGGTCCTTTTTAGATTACGGTTAGTCCTTTTTCCAATTTATATATTGCTACGTTTTTCTTCTTTTTTTTATGAATGAATAATATAACTTTTCTTTGGCAACTTTGTCAAAATCCAATCGTTCTCCTGTTGGCCAGAGTCAGGGTGTCGATTTTATATTCGTTCTCCTGCTAGCCTGCGCTAGGGCTACAAATTTATCTTGTTTCCAAATTGCGGTTCTCATAAAAGACACGGGACCTCACGATTTTGTTCCCACTCTTACCACTTTGGTTCCGTGAGAATTTTTTGGTGCAGTTTATTTCTTTTTGTTACAGAAAGTTCAACTACACTTTTGGTTCCAACCTTGTCTTGTGGGACCAAAATTTTTAAAGGAAAACGAAACGGTAGGACCAAAATTGCATAAAAATGGTTTTTGGACCAAAATTGAGGGTATTGAGACGAAAAAATCGTGAGTACCATGTCTCAAGGGACCAAAAATGAATTTCACTGCTTTTTATGCTACGATGTACTAGTTCACTTTTCGACCACTTTGAAGGAAAAAAATATAACCACTCAAGTTTTACTAAAATACCTTTTATAATACCATTTGAACAGTGACACTTTTTACATTCAATTATAATTTTCTTTTTCTTGGAATGGATTTTTTTCAACTTCACAAACTATTCAGTGAGACAATTTCAGACAAGTGGTGTCATTTTAGTAAAAGAGTTACAATTACATTACAAAAATTAATTGTTAATTATTTGTTCTAATTATTCTGGAGTTTTGGAAGTCAGTTATGGGATTGTGCTCTTGCCACTCAAGCAATTATTGGCAGTGGTATGATTGAAGAATATGACGATTGTTTGAAGAAGGCAAACTTCTACATTAAAGAATCTCAGGTTTATTTATATTCATAAATTAAATAAAAAGCTCACACGTAGTAATATAATTAATCATTAATTTAAATTATTCATGTGAATATTAATTAGATAAAGGCAAACCCGAAGGGCGACTTGAAGCATGCATCTTCATTTTACAAAAGGTGGATGGACTTTCTCGGATCAAGATCATGGCTGCATTGTTTCAGACTGCACTGCTGAAGCCCTAATCGTACTCTTCTAATGAATATCTTTATTGGGAACAATGTTTTTAAGGACAATAACTTGGGGGTTGTATTTTAAGGACAATAATTTTACGGGTTTGAAAATGTAGGATAATATATTTTAAAACTTGTAAATATAGGACAATGTGTTTTAAAATTTGTAAATATAGGACAATATGTTTAAAAAATTGTAAATATAGGACAATGTGTTTTAAAATTTGTAAATATAGGACAATATGTTTTAAAATTTGTAAATATAGGACAATATGTTTTAAAAGTATGTAAATGTAGGACAATCGAGCCCAAACCTCACATGATATTTCAGCCCGATTTTGGCTTATTCGGGCTCAATTGTCCTACATTTACAGATTTTAAAACATATTATCCTGTATTTACATATTTTAAAACATATTGTCCTACATTTACAAGTCCATAGAATTATTGTCCTTAAAACACAAACCCCCAAAAATTATTGTCCTAGGAAAACATTTTTCCCTATCTTTATTAGTTTTTGTCCTTTTCTTCCAAAAACAAATTCCGAGTGTGTATTACTTTCAAATTTATATATACTGTTAATTATTTTTGTAGTGTCTGCTTTTGCTATCAAAAATGCCAACTGAAATTTCAGGAGAGAAGGCCGATGCTGAACAATTGTACGAGGCTGTGAATGTGCTCCTTTATTTACAAGTACATATATTTCAAACTCTTTAAATAATTTAGTGAACTATTCATGAGCATAGGCACCCAATTAATTTAGGCTAAATTGCAATTACCTTTCAATTTCTCTAAATTATTTAGTAAACCACGCTAATTTTGAACTAGTTCCTTTTAACAGTTAAACTAATTAATTAACAATTAGTACTCTCACGCAATAAATTTAGATATTAATTACTATATAATAGCTTCGAAAGAGATTCATTTATGGGTTGTTTCTCGATGGTGAGAGTTCTAATTGACTTTAAGGAAATTTAATATATCTTCTCCATCCCACAAATTCAATAAAACATTATATATTTTGCTTGAATTTTTTTGGTTACTTATACAATTCCCAGAAAATTGGCAAAAATGACAGTTCAAACTCTTTTTTGCCATCGCTTGATAAATTATTTTTTTGCCCTACTAAAAAGAGTCGCGCATGGATCGTGCGACCTAGTGGAATGGAAGATATTAATTTAGTAAGGTAAAATATGTAAAAAAGGGCAAAAAAGAGTTTTTATCAAGATATGGCAAAAAAAATGTTTGAACTATTAATATGGGGCAAAAAATAGTTTGTCTCTTTAAACAATATACACACTTTTAATATGAAAGGGAACTAACAAACCGAAAAAGCCAAAGGGACCATATTTGTGGGACGAGGAGTGTATAAATTGTAATCTACCTCTATTTTTAAACTATTAATTGTTCAATGACAAGTTCCTATCTTTTGGTTCAGAACCCAGAGAGCGGTGGATTTTCTGTGTGGGAACCCCCAATTCCGCAACCATATCTGGAGGTATCAATTAACATTTGTTCATAATTGATTATAATACAAAATTATCTTAAAGAAAATGGTGTTGATGATTAGTCAAATGTAACAATTTATCCCCTATTTTTTTCCTTTTTTATCCATCTAGGTTTTAAACCCCTCAGAGCTCTTTGCGGACATTGTCGTTGAAAAAGAGTACAATCTCAGCTCTCAATTTAATTAATTATCCAGAACACGCATTTCTTTAATTAATTACTGCACTAAAATTTGAAGAAAATTTATCTTTAGACACATAGAAACCACTGGTTCCATAATCCAAGCTCTTGTATCATTCAAGCGTCTGCATCCACAACACCGTAAAAAAGAAATCGACATCTCTATTGCGAAAGCTTCCAATTTCATCGAAGAAAGACAATGGCCAGATGGTTCATGGTGAGCGATTTTCTATATTTCTAATTCAAAAACATATATGATGTGATACTTTTGCAAATTTAATCTTAAAAAGTATATATTACTCGTGCAAGATGCATTGATACATATAGCAAATTATATACATATACAAAAAGTATTATGCCTCATGCATGAGTTTCCGCTCAAGTGTATATTACTCGTTAAGGTATGGCTATTGGGGAATTTGCTTTGTGTATGGAACATTCTTCGCGCTACGAGGATTAGTAGCTTCCGGAAGGACATATGAAAACAGCGAAGCTGTCCGAAAAGGTGTGAGTTTTTTGTTGTCAACACAAAATGAAGAAGGTGGATGGGGAGAAAGCCTCGAGTCCTGCCCAACTATGGTAACCCTCGAGTCCTGCATAATTTAATATAGCGATATAAGTAAAATTAAGGGGTAACGCATTTGGTTACAATTTTACAATGGGAATCACCAAATAGTAATTTACTATGAGAATAAAATTACCATAAGAAAAATGATTCAGGAGAAATTATTATATAAGATGGAAGGTATTTGATCAAAAGTGAAAAATAATTAGCTTATTTTGAGTTTCGTTATTTCGTGTGAAGTATAATGAAGAAGAATCAACCATTCTTTATTCTGATCTATATATTCATAATTTTCATTAACAGTCTCATAGAAAAATTATGCACCAAGCTCCTCCCCCCTAATAAAATATTACACATGACTGCAATTTAATTGCTGGAAATTAGAGTAGTAGATAACAGGGAAAAATATTTTTCTACAACAATAACTTTAGAGGGTTGTGTTTTAAGGACAATAATTTTACTGACTTGGAAATGTAGGACAATATGTTTTAAAATATGTAAATATAGGACAATATGTTTTAAATCTGTAAATGTAGGACAATTGAGCCCGAATAAGCCCAAATCGGGTTGAACTATAATGTGATATTCGGACTCGATTGTCCTACATTTACTGATTTTAAAACATATTGTCCTATTTTTATAAATCTTAAAACATATTTTCCTATATTTACAAGTTTTAAAATATATTGTCCCACATTTCTAAGCTCGTAAAATTATTGTCCTGAAAACAAACCCCCCTAAGTTACTGCCCTTAAAAAATATTATTCCCGTAGATAACTTATTGTTTTAAATTCAAGACAAAATGACCTAGTATTAATATTATTAAAATAATTTTGTGACAGAAATACACACCCTTGGATGAAAACCGAACAAATTTTGTACAGACATCATGGTCAATGCTTGGTCTCATGTATGCTGGACAGGTTGGTTCTTCCAAACTAAAGTTTTGTGCATTTTTTATGTCTCCCATTAACATTTAGATTTTGTGTATAGTGCCCATTGTAATCTTTAAAAAAACTTCTAATGATATTTTATTAAACCACGATATTAACTTCGATGGCAAATGGAAAATACAACATTTCTCTTTTCTAGCCTTTGGACTGATCGAGATGCGATTGAATTACAAATCCTATTTGTTGCACTCTGGAACTAGGAGGGCAAAATGTTTTTTTAGGCCAGTAACTTAGGGTTGTGTTTGAAGGACAACAATCTTACGGGTTTGGAAATGTAGGTTAATATGTAAATCTACAAATAGAGGACAATATATTTAAAAATCTGTAAATGTAGGACAATTAAGCCCGAGTAGACCCAAAATCGGGCTAAAATGTCACGTGAGTTGCACAATTGTCCTACATTTATATATTTACGGACTCATAAATATAGGACACTATGTTTTAAAAATCTATAAATTTAGGACAATCTTGCAAAATTTTAGCCCGATTTAAGCTTTTTCAGGCTCAATTTTGCTACATTTACAGATTTTTAAACACATTGTCCTATATTTTCAGATTTAAAACATATTGTCTTATATTTCCAAGCCCGTAAAATTATTGTCCTTATAACACAACTCCCTAAGTTAATGGCCTAAAACAAAACATTTTTCTGGAACTAGGATATGAAATTCAATCACGAACTGTCTTCTGGTCAGTGAAGTTAGCAATAAGTACTTAAAGTGTTTGCTTTGTTTGCTAAATAACAAATATTATGATTATTATTTTCTTTATTAATTAAACCCAGCTGCTAAACTATTAAATATGAACAATAACATAAGTAACAGGATACAAGCATATATTATATAGAATTTGGAAGTTCAATGGTTTAGTAAACAATTTTCGTAATTTCCAATAATAACTTGATAATAGATTGCTGAACTCTTTTCAATGTTAAATCAAATGGAAAAAGGCTCAGGCCTTTTTTGTAAATAACTTCCATTTCTATATATGATCAACCAGGCAGAGAGGGATCCCGGCCCTCAACACAAAGCAGCAAAGTTGTTAATTAATGCACAATTAGATGATGGTGATTTCCCCCAACAGGCAATAAGTTTAGCTCTTTTTAATTTTGCATTTCAATTTGTATTTTATTGTCTTTAATACACATTAATGTATTAAATGACAACAATACATTTGCATACTTTGTCAATATAACGAACTTAATTTATAAATGATTACAGGAAATCGCGGGTGTGTACATGAAGAATTGCATGTTGCATTATACACTATTCAGGACTATTTTTCCTCTGTGGTCCCTTGGAGAGTATCGTAAACGAGTCTGGCAATCAAAGCACGTGCATTAGCCGAAGCATCATATATATGCATACTTAGAAAAATATATATATATACACCCTTGTTTCTTATGAGTACGCAATAATAAGATGCATCAATATTTTTCTTAAAGGATTCTAACTCGTGGCAATATTTATCATCATAACTATTTTGGCAAATGTAAGTCATTAATTTATTTTGGCACGGATGCACTATAGAGAAATGGTCAAAAGTTATCTTTATTAATTTGACTCAAAAGTAAATTATATACAGGAAAGATATGAAAGTCTAACTATGAATATCCAATGTGGGATGAACATATTGTACAAGAATAAATATATACATAGACACTCCTAATACGCCCCCCTCAAGATGGCTGATGATTAACAGCGTCAATCTTGTTCATGAGAAGAGTGAATCGTTGTTTCAGATAAAGACTTCGTGAGAGCATCAACTCATTGATCAGCAGAAGACACGTGTGATACACGAAGTTGAGATGTTTTGACAAGATCTAAAACAAAATGATAGTTAATGGCAATATGCTCCATGCGGGAATGGAACACCGGATTCGAGCACAGATACTTCGCACCAATATTGTCACTGTAAAGCACAGCGGACGAAGGAGGTATAGAAATCGAGAGCTCCGAGAGAATGGATTTTGTCCATTGTAATTCAGCAGCAGCAGCCCAAGAAAAATGATTACCCTAGTTGACGTATGATCGCCCGCGACCTCGGCAGCGCCTTCGCGCGTCTCCTTGGCGCCCGTCTTGTGGCGCCCTCGTCTTGGCCCGTCCGCTCGGCTTTGAGCGCGACCGCCTGTGTCTTGCGACCCCCTCACCCTACAAGGCGCTCGCCGCCTGCCTGCGCCCTGCGCCCATGCGTGCCAGCCCAGCGCCCACCGCCCTACTTACGCTGATTCTGGATTTCATCCTTTAATTCTTCATCTCTTCGTTCCCGATCCGGTTACAATTTATTTACAAAAAATAAATAAACCTAGATCTAGACTAGTCTATTACATTGATCAAATCAAACAAATCCTAGTCTACTCGTGGATTTTCTCACGAGGCAAAACAAATCCGAACGAATCGAATTAAAAAACCACAGTTTATATGCATGCAAAATAAAACATTAAAATCCATGACAATTGGATACCTGCAAAAATGATCTAATGTTTCTACTATCCAATTTCAAATTTAATGTCCGTGAATTAAATTACAATTTAAAAAATTCAGAGCCCGAAACAGTGGCTTTGATACCAGTTGTTGGGGAATGAGTTGCACAGATCTATTCGGGGTGAATATTTAAATACAAATTTAATTCATTAATTATTACTAGCATGAATTAATCCTATATTAATTCAAATAATAATTGCAACAACATATCATGCATATAAAAAGCCACGTAAAACCTACGCATGCGGAATCTACGGGTTTACGTGAACGTACCTCTCGGGATGGCAGTGGCTTTGGTCGGACGGACTAACCAAAAGGACTTCCCAAGTATTCCCTTAGCCCTTGCTCGACAATCCGGTGGAAGGATACTCGCGAACAATTAACAAAAGGAAAAAATAAACTTTGTTGCACCACTTATGTGGATTTGCTAATATTTCCAGCACATGGAATTGTACTTGGGAATGAACTAATCATCCCCTATTTATAGGTGTGAGAGTGGTCGAAATTCTTGTGATATTTCAATGTGGGAAAAGACTTTTCTTGGTCACCAAGAAATCTTGAATATATCCCTTATATTCTTTTTCCCATAATTAAAATATTCCACAAAAAATCCCACTTCCTCAACAATATAAAATTTTTCGAAAATTTGATGGCTCAAGATTACAAGATTTGGATCTTCTTGAATTTATGAGATATTCTTGTATTTCAAGAAATACATATCTTCCATAATATCTTTTCAAGAAAATCAAGAAAATCTTTCTTGCCCATAATATTCAAAAAATTCGAAATATTCATGTAGATAATCAAGTGGGAGATTTCTTGAATTTAATGAGATAATCTTGTATTCCAAGAATACATATCTTCATTCCATAACAAAATTCAAAGAAAATCTTTCTCCCTCTTTTATCCATAAATTTCGAAAAAAATAGGAAATATTAAGCAACAATATTTATTTTATTTTAATCACCTTTTCAGTTATTGGACTATATGTTGGGCTACTCAGGGGGCCTTTAGGAGAATTAAGATTGGACCTTCTAATGGATCTTGAATATCTAATATTGAGCCACAATATAATTCAAGCCCATAAATATTAATTAATCTCACTACATAATTAATATTGCACTATCCATCTTAACCCATATTACGATCAATATGGCTCCCGGTCATTATTTCCCGTTTTAAGATTATCTAGCCCATTAATTAATTCAAGCCACCAAATAGCTTTCTAATTAATTAATATCTTTTATCCTTGGTCAAGGAACGGTTCAACATTATTATCCATACCGAAACTAATTCCACTTGCAAGATTTGGTATGATAAAACTTATGAACCTCCCAAGGGGGGGCAAATCATGCAAGTGTACTTGCACACCATTCTTCGTAATAAATCTTAGCAATCACATGTGACCAAATAATATTGCCCAAGGTAAAAAGTATTGAATCTCTCTCGATTAAGCTACCCATGATAAGTCAAAGCAATAGTTACCGATCCCACGTGATCCTATTTAAGGGACGAAGGTTAAGAAACAACGAACCACCGAGGTCTAATTCTTCCTTGTTCGGGCCTCAAGAATTTATCCTCCTCAGAGGTCCTATTCAACAAGATCGGTCATGCACTAGTGTAATCTCTTGGTCAAGACAAACCAATGAGCCTTACACCTCAACCTTTCGCGATGGTTGTTCATTTCCATCTAGGTCGTGAATGGCGTGCACTTATAGTTACAAGGGGATCTGTTAATTTAATCTTCTCGTGATCGGGTATCACTAAATTAACTACTGATGTAACACGTCATTTAATTATTGAAAGTTATGCGAAGAAATATATATAACATTCAATCATATTTAAAGCATCAGTGATAAACAATTTATTTCAGTAAATAAGTCTGGAAATTCAGTTTTGATTATACAAAGTAAAAAGCATACTTTTCAGTATAATCCCCAACAATCACCCACTTATACTCAAAGTCTGCTTTTAAGTATACTACAACACGTCTCGAGTAGTCCGTGACATCTAATGTCACCAACACGAACCTAATAATTTCTCCCACTTATACTCAAAGCAGATTGGCAACGGTCTTGACACCCATTCCTTCCATATGTCTCTCGAATGTATTAAGAGGCAGACCCTTTGTGAATAGATCTGCTAGGTTGTCCTCAGACGCTATCTTTGCCACATCTATATCTCCTCTCTTAACGATGACTCGTATAAGATGGTATTTCCTTTCAATGTGTTTGCTGGCTTTGTGGGCTCTTGGTTCCTTTGAATTTGCAAATCGCTCCCAAGATTGTCACAATAAATGTGATTCTGTTTGGGCAAATTCGAACCACATCTAAGTCCACAAGGAAGTGCTTGAGCCAAACCGCTTTTTTTCATTTGCCTCGCTAATTGCTTTACATATTATTCGCTTCCATGGTAGAATCTGCGATGCATTTATGCTTTACGCTTCTCCATGTCATGGCTCCTCCCCCCATGCAAAACACACTACCGGAGGTAGATTTTCTATCCCGAGTTCTTTTCAGATACTTCAGAATGTTTTTAACTGCCGTCCAATGCTCTTTCCCTGGGTTACTTTGATATCTTGCCACCATGCCTCACGGCAAAGCGGATATCCGGGTCTCGTCACATGATTGCATACATAAGACTTCCTACACCAAGCATAAGGAATGCCTTTCATGTCATCTATCTCTTCTTTTTCGTCTTAGGGGACATTTTCTTGGATAGATGGATTCCATGCCCCGAAAGGTATGAATCCTTTCTTGGAATCTTGCATCTTTGAAGCGTTTCAAGACGGTGTCTATGTATGAAGCTTGCGATAAGCCTAACATCCTTTTCTTGCGATCTCGAAAGTGATCTTGATCCCAAGGACGTGCCCGCTTCCCCTAAGTCCTTCATATCAAACCTGTTTTTGAAAGCCATGCCCTTACGTCGATAACACCTTCACATCGTTCCCGATGATCGAATGTCGCCTCGATAGCACTAAGAATACCAATGCGATTCCGACACGCTTTTTTATACACACAACTTTCAAACTCATTTTGATCAAACCCATAAGACTTTATAACATGATCAAAACATTGGTTCCAAGCTCGGATGCTGTTTGAGTCCGTAAATGGACTTCTTGAGCTTACAAACAAGATGTTCTTGGCCTGTTTCAATGAAACCTTGGGGTTGTTGCATATAGATCTCTTCGTCAAGACTTCCGTTAAGGAAAGCTGTCTTGACATCCATTTGCCAGATTTCAAAGTCGAAATGCGCAAAGAATCGATAAGAGAATACGGATGGACTTAAGCATGGCTCTTTGCGAAAAAAAGCTTCCTCATAATCGATCCCTTCTTTCTGAGTATAACCTTTCGCCACTAGTCTTGCTTTGAAGGTTTCAACCTTCCCGTCCGGTCCTCTTTTCCTCTTATATACCCACTTGCATCCAATGGGTTTGACCCCATTAAGTGGTTCGACTAGCTCCCACACTCTATTATGAAACATAGAACCCATTTCGGTTTTCATTGCTGTTTGCCAAGAATCTGCATCCTTATCTTGGAGTGCCTCGTCATATGTCCATGGGTCTGATTCATCTTGTCCGGGAATCAAGTCCGAGGACTCTCCTATTCCCATGAATCTCTCGGGCTGTCTAACAACCCTCCCACTACGACGAGGCTCCGGTTGTGAAAGTGTATCGTTTGGTATATCATCTAGTACAGTTGGCAATGAGGTCTGCCCTCTAAGCTCATTCAAGGTAATCTCACTTCTGGGTTTTCTTTGATTCATATAGTCTTCTTCTAAAAATCTAAAGTGAGTGCTTATGACCACCTTTTGATCTTCAGGACCATAGAACATACACCCTTTTGTTCCCTCGGGGTATCCTATAAACAGCCTTAATTCTGATCGAGGATCCAATTTACCGGCTTCCTTGTTCAAAGACGTGGGCGGACACCCCCAAATCCTCATGTGTCTCATGCTAGGCTTGCGCCCGCTCCACAATTCTTTGGGAGTTTTGGGAACCGATTTGGATGGCACCAAGTTCAGAATATAAGCCGCTGTTTCCAAGGCATGACCCCAGAACGACTTGGGAAGATCCGCATAACTCATCATTGACCTAACCATTTCCAAAAGAGTTCTGTTTCTTCGCTCTGCAACCCCGTTTTGTTGAGGGGTTCCGGGTGCAGTGAGCTGGGATACAATCCCTTCATCAGATAAGTAGTTCAAAAACTCATCGCTGAGGTATTCGCCCCCACGATCAGATCGTAGAGACTTGATACGTTTTTCCATATGATTCTCTGCTTGAGCCTTAAATTCTTTGAATTTCTCAAAGGTCTCAGATTTATGCTTCATAAGGAAAATGTAACCGTACCTTGAGTAATCATCAATGAAAGTGACAAAGTACTCATAACCTCCTCTTGCTTTGGTTGACATTGGACCACATACATCTGTGTGAACGATCTCTAACACTTCTTTGGCCCTATTCCCCTTGGCTCCAAATGCCCTCTTGGTCATTTTACCCTCCAAACATGATTCACAGGTTGGAAACGGTTCAACTTGGAGAAGTTCTATTGAACCGTCTTTCACCAACCTTTGGATCCTCTTTGGATTTATATGACCCAATCTTAGATGCCAAAGAAGTGTCTCGCTCACGTCGATGAACGAACGCTTTTCTCGGAAATAGTTGATGTGTTATAGGATGCATTTCTTGAGTGGTGTGCACAGTTAATTGTATAGAGATTATTCGCCAACGTTCCATGACAGATAAATTTATCATAAAGAGAAATGGTAACAACTTTATTAAAAGTAACCGAATATCCATCATGAAAAAAGTTTAGAAACCTGAAATCAAATTCTTTCTAAAACTTCGGACGCATCTGAACATCTCTTAAAATTAAAACTCGTCTTCAAAAGACAAAGCACCTCTCCCATCGCTTCACCGCCACTCTCGTAAGATCGCCCGGTGTGATGAGGATCTCACTTCCACTTAGTTGCGGGTCCTTTTGAACCCCCATAACGTGAAACAAACATGATCGGTGGATCCCAGATCCACCACCCATAAATGGGAGGCATACGCCGCTAAACAAGTTTCAACAACTAGTGAGTGAGGATTACCTTTCTTTCCTTTCCTTTTTTTGGGATTGGACAGTGACCTCCAATGTCCTTTCTCCCCGCAATTGAAACATATTCCTTTTGGTTCTTTCTTGACACCCAACCAGCTTCCGCCTTTTTTCTCACTTTTCTTAATGATGAGTTTGCATTGGTTACGATCATTTTCCTTTTCTTGAGACTTGCCTTCCAATCGGCCTAGATTTTGAGAAAAGGCTTTTGATCACCAATGCTTCGCCTTTCTTTCCTAAATGCTTCTCCACTTTCTCCAAGGCTTCTTGAAGATCATCCATGGTAAACATGTGATCACTCATCACAAAACCACAAAAAATTCATCAAGCTCCTTGGCGAGAGTAAGCAATGTAAATTCGATTTGGGCCTCATCACAATACTTAGTTCCGAGATAAGCCGGTTTTTAGAAAATGGTTCTTGACTCGAGAACATGCTCCTTTACTGTGTTCCCTCAATCATTTTCAAATTTAACCACCTCGTCATTTTTAAACCGATCGATCATGCGGTCTTTTTTTTGAAAACATTTCTTCAAGACTTTGCATAATTTCCGCGGCGGACTCAACACCTTCATGAACGTGTTTCAAATCATCGAACGGTGAAGTCAAGATTACACGTTTCATGGGTTCATTAACTGCTCCCAAATATTATACTCATGTCTTGCCGCATCGGTTGATTCATCAAGAAACTTACGTGGTTTGGGTACATCAAGAATCCAATAATGTTTTTTGTGCGGTGTAGGACATGCATCATATTACGTTCCAAACATTATAGTTTTCTCCGGATAATTGGTGTTCTTTGAGTGTATATAACGAAAGGATTAAAAGGTTGCGACATGATGAACTGAAATAAACAATAATATGCATAAGCACAAATATATCACAAGGTTTGATCACATGCCATCATATTTAAAATCTCAAAAAAAAATATGAACATGCATCAGCCAACATCTCAAAACAGTTTAAATAAGCCACGTTGGGTGGGTCATTATTTAAACACATTCAAGCGGGTTACAAACAAGAACAGTTACAAACCCTTAATATCCAGATTAATAGTTGGCTCCCACTTGACCAATATAAAATTGGCAGGGGACTTGAGAAGTATATGCATATCAATTTTATACCTAAGTAATAACCATGATTAAATACTGAGATTACTATTTAAACTTTGATCGAGCCTCGTTGGGAGGATCATCGTTGCCACTAGTAATAACCCACAATCATCCGTTTGGAATTCATTCATGTGAAACCTATCTTTTGACCGTCCCGTGGGGGGAATTTCTCCAAAAGAATTCACAAATAAATAAATCATGGAGGTCAAAATTAATTCAATTTTATTATCCTAATAAAATTGTCAATTAATTATTTAAACATACTTAGTAATTTTGAAGTTGAGATTTTCAATTTGGCAACCCTCATGCAAACACATTTAAACAAATTAAATAAAGCATAAGATAGCACAAATAAATCAAGCATAACGAAAAAAATAAACATATTGGGCACAAATTATCCAATTGTCATGGTTTGATTTTTCTTGGCTTGATCTTGAAGAAACACGCCTCTCGATTTCTCCCACTGCTCGTTAAATCTCGAAAAAAAACTTCATCTCGAACCGGCAAACGCCAGCAGCTCCAATGATGCACGCCTCCGCTCGCCGGCCGCCTAGCCTAGAACTTCCTTTAAGCGACCTCGGCGCGCTTGGCGAACCACACCCATTAAACATGGTCGGCGATCCTCGGAAGGAGGCAGTGTCGCCTTCATGTGCCTTCGCCCGCCTCCGCCTCGCCCGCGACCTCGGCGGCCTTCGCGTCTCCGCCTTTTCCCCCGTCCATTTCGGCTTTGGAAGCGCGCCACCGCTTTCTTGTATGACCCCCTCACCCTCCCTCGGCTGCCCCGGCCTCGCCTGCGCCCATCGTGCCCGCAACCGCGCCCGCGCCGCCTCCGCTGATTACGGATTTAGTCCTTTAATTCTTCATCTCTTAGTTCCGTCCGGTTACAATTTATTTACAAAAAAATAAATAAACCTAGATCTAGACTAGTCTATTACATTGATCAAATCAAACAAATCCTAGTCTACTGCAATTTTCTCACGAGCAAAATAAATCGAGCAGATAGAATTAAAAAACCACGGTTTATATGCATGCAAAATAAAACATTAAAATCCATGACAATTGGATACTGCAAAATGCATCTAACAGTTCTACTATCCAATTTCAAATTTAATGTCCGTGAATTAAATTACAATTTAAAAAATTGAGTCTTAAACAAAGGGCTCGATACCGATTGTTGGGGAATGAGTTGCAGATCTATTCGGGTGAATATTTAAATACAAATTTAATTCATTAATTATTACTAGCATGAATTAATCCTATATTAATTCAAATAATAATTGCAACAACATATCATGCATATAAAAAGCCACGTAAAACCTACGCATGCGGAATCTACGGGTTTACGTGAACGTACCTCTCGGGATGGCAGTGGCTTTGGTCGGACGGACTAACCAAAAGGACTTCCCAAGTATTCCCTTAGCCCTTGCTCGACAATCCGGTGGAAGGATACTCGCGAACAATTAACAAAAGGAAAAAATAAACTTTGTTGCACCACTTATGTGGATTTGCTAATATTTCCAGCACATGGAATTGTACTTGGGAATGAACTAATCATCCCCTATTTATAGGTGTGAGAGTGGTCGAAATTCTTGTGATATTTCAATGTGGGAAAAGACTTTTCTTGGTCACCAAGAAATCTTGAATATATCCCTTATATTTTTTTTCCCATAATTAAAAATATTCCACAAAAATCCCACTTCCTCAACAATATAAAATTTTCGAAAATTTTATGGCTCAAGATCCCAAGATTTGGATCTTCTTGAATTTATGAGATATTCTTGTATTTCAAGAAATACATATCTTCCATAATATTTTTTCAAGAAAATCTTTCTTGCCCATAATATTCAAAAATTCGAAATATTCATGTAGATAATCAAGTGGGAGATTTCTTGAATTTAATGAGATAATCTTGTATTCCAAGAATACATATCTTCATTCCATAACAAAATTCAAAGAAAATCTTTCTCCCTCTTTTATCCACAAATTTCGAAAAAAATAGGAAATATTAAGCAACAATATTTATTTTATTTTAATCACATTTTCAGTTATTGGACTATATGTTGGGCTACTCAGGGGGCCTTTAGGAGAATTAAGATTGGACCTTCTAATGGATCTTGAATATCTAATATTGAGCCACAATATAATTCAAGCCCATAAATATTAATTAATCCCACTACATAATTAATATTGCACTATCCATCTTAACCCATATTACAGTCAATATGGCTCCCGGTCATTATTTCCCGTGTTTAAGATTATCTAGCCCATTAATTAATTCAAGCCACTGAAATAGCTTTCCGTTAATTAATATCTTTTGTCCTTGGTCGAGGAACGGTTCAACATTATTATCCATACCGGAAACAAATTCCACTTGCAAGATTTGGTATGATAAAGCTTATGAACCTCCCAAGGGGGCAAATCAAGCAAGCGTACTTGCACACGATTCTTCGTATTAAATCTTAGCAATCACATGTGACCAATAATATTGCCCAAGATAAAAAGTATTGAATCTCTCTCTGATTCGCTACCCATGATAAGTCAAAGCAATAGTTACCGATCCCACGTGATCCTATTTAAGGGACGAAGGTTAAGAAACAACGAACCACTGAGGTCTAATTCTTCCTTGTTCAGTTCTGAAGAATTTATCCTCCTGTAGGTCCTATTCAGTGCATCAGTCATGCACTAGTGTAATCTCTTGGTCAAGACAAACCAATCTGAGCCTTACACCTCAACCTTTCGCGATGGTTGTTCATTTCCATCTAGGTCGTGAATGGCGTACTTATAGTTACAAGGGACTGTTAATTTACAATATATAGTGAGATAGCCCACCCTTGCTCACTAATAGATACGCCCCTGAACTAGGTGGAATATCTCAAGTGGTTAGAGTGTCATTACCTATGTGGTGAATTCATGAGTTTGAATCATCATTTGACCTTTAAAAAAACAGTGATGCTTGTGTGCACCAATTGCACAAGGTGCAATTGGATTCAATTTTAATTTGGATGAACCATGAACCTTAAACCATGAACCATTCGGGTCGGGTGAACCATGAACCACTCGGGCCGGGTTCAGGTCGGGTTAAGTTGGTCCGGGCCGGGTAAAAAAAAAACTGAAATAAAAAACTAAAAAATAAATCCAATTACACCAATTCTAAATTGGTGCAAAGGGCGTACACAAGTATTTGCCTTAAAAAAAGATTGAAAGTGCAATAATTATTATATATTTATATATATATTTTTTTACCTAATTATAACATGAATTCATGATAAAATTATCGTCAACTTAAATTGGATTAACCGAAATTACTTTTTCAGGTCCTTGGAGTGTATGATTGGGGTGGTTGCAACCCACTTCCCCCAGAATTTTGGTTATTCCCTTCCTTTTTACCTTATCATCCAGGTACTTATATCAATTTTTACAAGGAAAAAAGAGTATCTTATTGAAAATGAACCTTGTCTTTAATATTGTATAATAAATGCAGCAAAAATGATGATTTACTGTCGCACAACTTACATGCCCATGTCATATCTTTATGGTACAAGATATCATGGACCACTCACTGACTTGGTGTTATCACTTCGTCAAGAAATACACATCAAGCCCTATCATCAAATTGATTGGAATAAGGCACGCCATGATTGCTGTGAGGTATCTTCTGAAATTTTGAAGTATTATACTTTGAAATTCTAATAGCATTGCAATAGGTAGGAGACAATTTCAACAGTAGTCCTATATATATATATTTTTTTAAAATTTTGGTCTTTTCGTTGTGATTTTTGGTACCTTTTGTTGCAAAATTCAATTTTCCCCAAATCAATTTGGGGATTTCTATACCCTCCGGACTAAAATTCATGGAGTTGTTTGAAAAATAGTTTTTTACTTAAGTGGTTGTGTTTTAAGGACAATAATTTTACGAACTTGGAAATGTAGGATAATAGGTTTTAAAATGTGTAAATATAGGACAATATATTTTAAAATATGTAAATATAGGACAATCAAGCCTGAATAAGCCCAAATAGGGCTGAAACCACACATGAGATTTGGGCTTATTCATGCTCGATTGTCCTACATTTACACCATTTTACAAATTTTAAAACATATTGTCCTACATTTCCAAGCCCGTAAATTTATTGTTCTTAAAACAAAACCCCCCTAAATTATTGTCCTAAAAAAACATTATTCCCATGAATTTGTGCTAATCGGACTGAGAAGAACAAATCAATTAATTTGGAGATACATAGCAATAGAATCAGTCGGGCGAGGCAAAGAGTTTGGTATATGAGTCTATGACATCACCAGAAAATGGTAAAAGTATCCTTTAAGAAGAACAAATTCACAAATAATTAAATAGTGATTCATCAACCAAAAAAGAAATTTTTATGAAGTTGCCGTCATCAAATTGAGAAATAAGAAGTAGCAATAGGACGAGCAAGACAACACGAAGAGTTTAGTATAGGATACAATTTTCGACCTTTTTCCCGAAAAATAAATTTCCCGGACGTGAAAAATCGAGGAAGTATTTTTTTTCTACTTTTACTTGTAACACTTTCATTTTCGCTTCTCAAATATTTTCTCCTTGCATATTAGTTTATTATAATTATTATTTTTACCTTTTCTGAATTAGGTTTAAAGTGAATAAATTAAATTAGAGTTCAAAATGTTGTTTTCCAAATTAAATATGAAATAGGTAAATTAGGTAAGTGCATAAATAGCTAAATATGCGTTGTTCCAATAACCAAGGTTGGATTTGTGTGATGTTTTAATACAGGATGATCTTTACTATCCTCACACGTTTATACAAGATTTACTTTGGGATACTCTCAACTATTGCGTTGAGCCACTAATGAGGCATTGGCCGTTGAACAAGATTAGAGAAAAGGCAATTCACAAAACAATTGAATTTATGCGTTATCAAGCTGAGGAAGCCAGATATATCACCAGCGGATGCATTGAAAAAGTATGCACTTTCTATCTCCAATCTTAGATATTGTATCTAATTTGGCATTTCATTATTGGGACAAATTTTGTTTTGTCCTATATTCACAGTTCAAACTCTTTTTTGCTCTTTTATGACATATTTACCCTTACTAAAAAGAGGCGCGCATGTGTCGCATATGGGGGTCGTGCGTAGGTCGCGCATGGATCGCTCATAGGTAGCGCATGAGTCTTGGAGACTATCTTGGCGACCTAGTGAGAGGGACATATCTTAATGTAGTAAGGATAAATATTTCATAAAAGGACAAAAAAAGATTTTTTTTATCAAGGATAGGATAAAAAAAGTTTGAACTATCAATATAGGACATTTTTGTCAATTTTCTATTCATTATTTTCAGTAATTGAGATTTGTGGGAATTAAGTCTAGGATAATGAACACACTGTTAGTACTCTTTGTTCTTTTCTTGTTGTTTGTTGGCCAATAAACTACTCGACTAAAATAAAAAAAAGAAAAAAAAAAAACCTTAAGCCATAAGACCACAAAGCCGGGTCCAGAGGCGGGCCCCACTAAAAACCTTCCCAAGTAAAACCCTCCTTAGGGCAAAACCTCGAGGTAAGGGAAAAGGAAACCCCTCTAAACTAAAGGCATTACCCCAAGAAGACGAAATAATCCTCGTGAGAAAAAATTAAATGAACCAAACGAAAATATTCATTGTTCATATCGAAAAACAAAACATCCAAAAAAAAAAACCCGGGCAACGCCCAGTCGAAGAATGCTCGAGTGCAACTTAGCTAAGCGATCTGCACCTTGGTTCCCTTCACGATAAATGTGTGAAACTCGGATATTCAGAACGTGTCTAAAATCTCTAACCTGGCTCCAGACCGCATGCAAACACCATGGAACCTTCAAGGGGCCATGCACGAGAGCCTGCACCGCCAAAAGAGAGTCGGACTCAATCCAAAGGTTAAACCATCCCTTTTCAGCCGCATATTTGATAGCATAAGAACAGGCCAACAACTCCGCCTCAAAAGGACTGCATAAACCCGTTGCTCGACAAATACCCGCAACAAAGAACCCACGCGAGTTGCGGAAAAGCAACCCAGCATAACCAGCAGCTTGAGAAATGCTGGCATCGACGTTAACTTTGTACCAGCCTGGAAGAGGTGGAATCCAGCGGAATCTAAGACATCGAGACGGTGGCCTAGCACAACCCGTAACACGAAGGCGCCGTAAAACACTCAAGTCCTGAACCGAGTTCTGCATATGTCCCAGAGGCAACGAATCCGGCTCACGAACCATCGACAATAGTGTGATCATGCAACCATGAAAAGTTGGCTTGACACTCTCGTAAATCCACCTGTTGCGTGTTGTCCAAACCACCCAAATGAGCGTAACAAAAGTTAAACGCCACAAATTTCCCACTTGTTTGCAAAGCGCAATCTCGTCGCCTGCAAGAAAATATCCAAAAACCCATTACCATAAATTAAAGTGCAATCAAAGATGCGGGTCACCTCTCCATATAAATGCCGGATAAAAGAGCAGCCATCGAGGATATGATCAAGAGTATGTGGGCCGGCATAGCATAAGAAACAAACAGTAGGACAAGAAATTCCAATGCGATTAAGCTCCGAAAAGTCGGGAGCTTGTGCCAAATGGCTCGCCAAGTAAGAGTGCTACGACATGGAGGAATGAAACTTCCCCATATCCATCCGGACCAACTCGGTGTAATGATTGGGCCACGGAGAAGAGAATATGCCTCCTGTGAAGAGAGTGAACCCGTGCTACTCAAAGGCCAAACCCTTCGATCCCCATCCAAAGAGATGGGAAGCCGTAGAATATTAATGACAATATTAGTAAACTGGATGAAGAAAACCTCGTCAAAATGCCAATAACCATCATAAAAAACATCACCCACGGAATAATGCAGATTAGCAATAATGCCTTGAGGAATGCCGATTCTATCCGCAATAATATAGCCAAGCCAATTATCTCTCCAGAAATCAACTCTAGAAGACTCCCCGACAATCCATTGAGAACCGGACTGAAGACGAGGAATATGACGTCGAATACCGGTCCATATCGAAGAAGAGCGAATAAATCGACGTGGAGCCCCATGCAACTTAAAGTATTTAGCCACCAAGAGTTTGTGTTGCTCATCATTACGACTAAGAAGATCCCATGTGAATTTGCAAAGAAATGCATCGTTCGCAAGGAGAATCGAACGGATGCCAAGACCACCAGCTTGCACGGGAGAGCAGCACCGATCCCATGCGACCCGAACGAAACCTGTCCGAGTGATATCTCCAGTCCAGAAGAAGTTACAGATAGCCGTTTCAAGCTTACTGATTAGAGAGCGAGGCCATCTATATATCATCATGGAATGAACCAAGCTTGCAGCGATAACACTATTAATCAAACAACGTCGGCCAGCACGGGATAACGACGCCCCCGTCCAACGATCAAATCTAGCAATAACCGTATCCGCAATGCGAGCAAGATGACAAACACGAGGAGCCCCCTTAAAAATTGGCACACCAAGATAATTGAAGGGGAGAGTACCCTCCGAGATATTCGTCTTTCGTCGAACAGAAGCACGAACCCTGGGTGTGACTTTCGAGCTATAGTAGATATGCGACTTCCCTGGATTAAAAATTTGCCCTGAAAGTCTTCCATAATCATGCAACACCTGACTGAAGGTATTAACATTAGTTGTAGTCCCCTTAAGGAAGATCATCACATCATCAGCATAAAGAAGAATACGGGGCAAACGAGTATGAAATTGCAAGTAACCCGTGTTGGCATTCCAGTCAATCCACCGGGCCAAAGCTTCCTCTGCAAAGTAAAAAAGAAGAGGGGAGATGGGATCCCCTTGACGGACCCCTCTAGAGCAACCAAAATATCCACTAGGAGACCTGTTCACCAAAATGGAAAGGCGAGCCGAATCCAGAATGGAGGTGACAATGGTGCGAAACCCAAGAGAGAATCCCAGCCTATTGAGAACAGCATCAAGAAACGACCAGGAAATGGTGTCAAAAGCCTTTGATATATCAATCTTGAAAGCCATATTCTCTTCCCTGTCCATGTTTATAGAATTGATCGCATCCGAAGCGGATGCAATGCACGTATGAATGTGGCGACCAGGTATGAAACCAAACTGGCCCGGATGCAAGCAAGAAGCAATACCCCCTAAACGTGAGTCCAAAATCTTGGTGAAAGCCTTAAAGAAGAAGTACCCATCACAATGGGTCGAAAATCCTCAATTTGACTGGCGCCGGTAACTTTGGGAATAAGAGTAACCAAACTAGCATTCAAACCAGCTGGGATAGCTTGTGGGTGAAAAAAGTGACGTATAGCCTCACAAATATCACCCTGGATGATATCCCAGCAAGTCTGGTAGAAAATCCCACCAAACCCGTCCGGCTCGGGAGAGCTGTTAGCATCCATACCAAAAAATGCTTTCTTAATCTCGTCCTCGTCGGGAACTGAGAGAAGAGTCGCATTATGCACATCTGAAATCAATGGAGTCAAAAAGCTATCCAAGATGGAGAAATCGGTATGAGAAGGAGTGGTGGAAGCAAAAAGATCCGAATAATATTGAACAATATGTTCCTCAATAGCCGCTGGATCCGATGTCAACTCCCCCCTTCGACGTTTAAAGTGAGGATGGAATGTCGAGTTTTCCGAATACTATGAATTCGATGAAAAAAAGTAGAGTTGCGATCACCATCTTGCAACCATTGGAGTCGGTTCTTTTGAGTGATGAGAAGATTGCGACTGTGCAAGAGATTATTCAAAGTGTGAGTCGCCTCCATCTCCTCATTAAAACTCACGTCGCTGTCCCCGTGCAGAGCAATATCCTCCTGAATACGACCAAGATGGTACATAGCGGCATCAATTGCCTCAAAGATATTACCAAAGGTCTGAACATTCCACACTTTCAAGCGTCGTTTAAGCCGGCGAAGCTTGAAAGTAACTCAAGTTATTGGGTCCATAGTGGGGGTTGAAGCCCGCCATGAGGTAGAAACCTCCGTTTTGAAGGTCGAATGCTCACACCAAGCTGAAAGGAAGCGAAATGGACATGGCGCGTGTCCGAAAAATCGAGCAACTCAAGCTTGAGGATGATGATCCGAAGCAACTCGTGGTAGGTTCACTAATTGAACCGAACTCCAAAGATCGAGGAATCCATGGTTCGAAAATCGCACGATCAAGGCGAGCCATAATAAGACTGGACGTCTAGTAACCCAAGTAAACAAAGAACCAGCAGCCTCCATGTCCATCATATAAGATTCATAAAGAAACTCTTGGAAATCCGAGGTAGAACGAGTATGATAAGTTGAATACGGTTGACGTTCATGCGCCCCCAGAACAGTATTAAAGTCAAATAATGCAAGTGTTATCAATGCTTAAATCAGTTCCAACCAGAGCGTTCGGCGAGTAACTGGAGAAGTACTAGCATGCACAAAACATAGCACAAATGAAGTATTCGACGATGTGTAGCGTATCGCTACAGCCTGAGGCTAGCTGAAAATAACTGTAGAGGAAGCAGAGTGCTCTGATCGACAAAAAACCCAGATGTTAGGGCGCAGAGGAGCACGGGCATTCTCAGCAAGAAGGACAAGACCCATGTTGGTAAGAAAACGGCGAGGAATCGGAAGAAAGAATCTTAGGTTCGAAGACACCTAACCAATTAGGAGAGTGACGTCCGCACAGACGCCTAAGAGCGTTTTGGGTGTGAGGATTCCAAGAGAGCACAATCATCGAGTCGGAGGTGTGTTACCGTGCCTCGGCGGTATATTATCACATTCAGCAGCCCAAGATCCAACACGATGCAATTCCGAATTCGAGTTTGGCGAACTTACCAAGTAATTCCTCTGAAGTGGTGGGGGAGTCGAATCTGAAACCTGGAGTGTGGCATCTTGCATTGTTCGACCCCGGAGAGCAGAATCACGTGCCACTGTGCCCTTGTTGTGCTGTCTCTTATCATTACGACGAATGGTCACAGTTCGCTCAATATCACTCTGCTCATGTGTAATGCCGTCATCATCAGAGGCTGTATGCCATTCCTCTGGAAACTGTTCAAAGGCCAAATCCGGGTCAAGATATGAGAAAGCATTCGTCGTTAATTCCGGATGTAAGGAGGTACCGGTTTGCTGTGTAACATTGAATGTTACACAGCGTCCGTCAAAACCAGCATTGTTCATCGTGGCAATACGAGGCGAGGAAAGGGTTCCTTCCACGCGAATAGTATTAGACAAATCCTCATTCAACCTGGCATGAACCCCATCCGTGTTGACTATGTGATCGCCAACCTGCACAAAATCCGGAGCACGAGAGTAGGGGGGCAACAAATTAAAATCAGAGCAAGAGGAAGGTAAAGCGATACCCGTATCACCGAAATCAGTGCAATACTGTTCCCGGCGTTGTCATTGCCAATCGGAGTAGAATCCGAAACAATTGGAACACCATCGATTCCCACAGGCCGTCCTGAAGATAGCAATCACAATTTTTTTGCGATCTCCGAATTGACCGAATTAGGGTTGTTGTTAGCCGCAGCCGTCAGTTGGTGATTCGTTGGATTAGGGTGTGCCCCCAATTGACCCTTCTCGTCGGATTGTAAATACAGCATAAGGAAATTAATCAATCCATTCGGATCATTGGGAAAACGGGATAATAGCGCACGGAGAGTCGATTCGAATGAATGATCCGATGCCATTATCCAGCCGATTGAGCGATCGGAGAAATGAAGATCACGATCGGAAATCGCTCGACATCAGATTAGGGTTCACCTTCTCTCACATCCTTTTCTTGTTGTTTGTTGGATATATGTTAGAAAGAGCTCATATAAATTAAATGTTAATTTTCATTCCTATTTAATTTATTGTTGGATATATATTTGAACTTATGTTTATTATATGCATGAGTTGGTATTATGTGAAACAATATATATGTCACCACCTGTGAATCTGTGATCTGAAGATTACTCGTGCATGATAGCAGGTGCGGGACTAAAATAAAAAATAAAGTGTAGTTAAAGAACTAATTTTAAGGTGAAAAAGTTAAGGATACTATAACCAAAACTGGGCAAAGTTAAGGAACCAAAAATGACTCTATCCTTTTAATATGAACGTATTGTTATATTTTTTTTATATATTTTATATTTTAAATTTAATTTTTTTATTTTGTAGTCCGGTGTTGGCCATTTAGCACGGAGTTAGTTAGAATTAGGGTTAGATTCTCACTATTAGTGTATATATTTTAAAGTGAACGGTTTAGAGCCCGTGACCCGTTTAACCTAATAATGCCTTATAGGTTAGCCATAATAGGTTATAAGGACCAGCCCATTCTCCATTCTAATAATTTTATTGCATGATGTGAGATATAGACGTTGTGAATTGCAGAGTCTGCAGATGATGTGTTGGTGGGCCCACAATCCCGAGGGAGACGAGTTCAAGCATCATCTAGCTAGGCTTCCGGATTATCTATGGCTTGCCGAAGATGGCATGAAAGTGCAGGTACACTAGTCATTGCAATTTCTGTTAATTATATAACTGTTTTTAGAATTATTTATTGTAAAAAATAGTGAAGAGTTATATTTTATAATTCTTGTGCCTTGTCAACTTAATTTACATTGAATTATCTTTCCGTTCAATTGATTGGAAATCATGATGAGTTTGAACCATAATTGGTCCCTTAAGTTTGACCTCAAATAGATTTAGTCTCATAAGTTTTTTTGTCGTCGATTTAGTCCCAATAACTTTGACAATATCCAATTTTAGTCCTCAATTTCGGTTGGAAAAACTCAAAACGACTTCGTTTTGGTACCATATTTTTAAACGTGTTTCGTGCGGGTAAAATTCACTTTTGGTCCTACAAGACTGATACGAACGATGGTTTTGGGCAAAGAATATGTTGCAAGATTATTCGCGAAATTATCCCCAAATTGTTACTTGCAAAATAGTCTCATATTTGCCAAAGATATTGTCCCGAATTTCACAGGATTTGGCAAGATGCGATATTTGATTTGTCCCAGAAATATACCCAGATTCGCTAGATAGCAAGATTTGCAAGATTTGTCAAGATATCGCAGGAATTGCAAGATTGTCCTAGATTATTATTTATTTATTTAATTTTTCAGTTTTTGTTCTTTAAATTCATAGTTATCGAGTTGGTTAGATAGATTTGCTAGATTTGGTCCTTTTTACATTAGGGTTATTCCTTTTCCCTATTTATATGTTGCTACGTTTTTCTTCGTTTTTTCATCAATGAATAATATAACTTTTCTTTGGCAACTTTGTCAAAACCCAATCGTTCTCCTGCTGGCCTGAGCCAGGGTGTCGATTTAATATTCGTTCTCCTGCTAGCCTGCGTTAGGGCGACGAATTTATCTTGTTCCCAAATCACGGTTCTCATCAAATTGGTGCATTCATTGAGAGTATCTGAGAATCGCGATCGTAAATTGATACCATGTCAAGAACCGACGAGGAACGAATTAAATCCTTGGAGACCACTGTGGCGGACATCAAAATCAGTATGGCCAACATGACGTGAAGCTTGATGCGGTAATCGCGAGGGTAGAGAAGATGAAGCGCGATCTGCTTCGCAGGGGATTTGTTTCTGATTCTTCGTCAGAAAAATCCCTGCACTTATCTTTGTCATCACTGGAGAAGACATCCTCACAACGTCACCGCCTAACCACCGAATAATACAGTTCGGCCATCAACACAACAGAGAAATGCGTTGTTTTGACTTCCGTGGAAATTGCAGATAGCTACCACTATGGTTCGGACACCGCATATGCGATTCTGCCATCGGCCGTAATATTGCCGGTAATCGCGACTCCACTGTCCATCAATCCGTGCTTCTCCGAGACACAGCAGAGCGACGCGCGAATTTTGGACGAAGAAGACGATGGTTGCAGATTTCCCGATAATGTCGTAATTCCGCAACGAAGCCTTTTTCCAAGTAATGGGCCGTGTCTTGGGGTCTATGATCAACATGGGCCTTTGGGTGAGTCTTTTGGTAGTGGGTCATTTAATTCTAATTATGATTTTATTAAGTACAATAGGCCTTATGTGGAGCTCTTCAGCCGTGTGGACTCAACAATTTTAATGGAGTGAAAGTTGGGCCAGGATATTATTTGGAACAGAATGGGCCAGCAAATTATTGTGAAGATTTAAAGGATGATTGACCTTTTAATTTCACAAATGGACTGGATAACTTTTGTAAGTCAAAATTTTATGATGGGCCACATATTTATGATGAAGAGCAGCCGGTAGTTAATTTGAGGCCTTCTGTTTTCGATGTCGAGTTTGAAGGCAATCCGTGCAAAATTTCTGATATGGAGCATGTGGACGATGCAAATTTTTCGGGTCATGATACAACATCAAACGAGCTCTACCTCGATGATGTTGAAGGTTTTGGCTCCCATAATAATCATTATTTTTTTTATAAATAATTATAGTTATTTTGTTGGCAATACTATGAAAAGTCCGGATTATCGCCTGAAGGATCTTGGCCACACCCGAACAACTGATAATTTTGAGCTAAATAATTTGGTGCCAATAAGTCGGCGATTAGAGGAAGGGGAACATTTTGGCTCGATAAGGGAGCGTTCCCATAATTGGTCCTTGAAAACAAGGATAATTTTGAAGGGGACGAGAATGATGCGAACGAGGGTTTTGGGTCAAGAATACTTTGCAAGATTATTCGCAAAATTATCCCCGAATTGTTACTCTCTCTGTCCCAACATTACTTGAACACTTGCCTTATTTGGACGTCCCAGCATTACTTAAACACTCCCAAAATGGAAATAAATATAATATTAATACACTCACAACACTTTTATTTTATTCCACTCAAAACCACTAAAACCCACTTTACTTGGTTTACGATTTTGTTCCCACTCTTACCACTTTGGTTCCGTGAGAATTTTTTGGTGCAGTTTATTTCTTTTTGTTACAGAAAGTTCAACTACACTTTTGGTTCCAACCTTGTCTTGTGGGACCGAAACTGCAGCTGATTTTAACGGAAAACGTAACGGTAGGACCAAAATTGCATAAAAAATGGTTTTTGGACCAAAATTGTGGGTATTGAGACGAAAATCGTGAGTACCATGTCCTGCGGGACCAAAAATGAATTTCACTCTGTTTTATGCTACGATGTACTAGTTCACTTTTCGACCACTTTGAAGGAAAAAAATATAACCACTCAAGTTTTACTAAAATACCTTTTATAATACCATTTGAACAGTGACACTTTTTACATTCAATTATAATTTTCTTTTTCTTGGAATGGATTTTTTTCAACTTCACAAACTATTCAGTGAGACAATTTCAGACAAGTGGTGTCATTTTAGTAAAAGAGTTACAATTACATTACAAAAATTAATTGTTAATTATTTGTTCTAATTATTCTGGAGTTTTGGAAGTCAGTTATGGGATTGTGCTCTTGCCACTCAAGCAATTATTGGCAGTGGTATGATTGAAGAATATGACGATTGTTTGAAGAAGGCAAACTTCTACATTAAAGAATCTCAGGTTTATTTATATTCATAAATTAAATAAAAAGCTCACACGTAGTAATATAATTAATCATTAATTTAAATTATTCATGTGAATATTAATTAGATAAAGGCAAACCCGAAGGGCGACTTCAGAAGCATGCATCTTCATTTTACAAAAGGTGGATGGACTTTCTCGGATCAAGATCATGGCTGCATTGTTTCAGACTGCACTGCTGAAGCCCTAATCGTACTCTTCTAACGAATATCTTTATTGGGAACAATGTTTTTAAGGACAATAACTTGGGGGTTGTATTTTAAGGACAATAATTTTATGGGTTTTAAAATGTAGGATAATATATTTTAAAACTTGTAAATATAGGACAATGTGTTTTAAAATTTGTAAATATAGGACAATATGTTTAAAAAATTGTAAATATAGGACAATGTGTTTTAAAATTTGTAAATATAGGACAATATGTTTTAAAATTTGTAAATATAGGACAATATGTTTTAAAAGTATGTAAATGTAGGACAATCGAGCCCAAACCTCACATGATATTTCAGCCCGATTTTGGCTTATTCGGGCTCAATTGTCCTACATTTACAGATTTTAAAACATATTATCCTGTATTTACATATTTTAAAACATATTGTCCTACATTTACAAGTCCATAGAATTATTGTCCTTAAAACACAAACCCCCAAAAATTATTGTCCTAGGAAAACATTTTTCCCTATCTTTATTAGTTTTTGTCCTTTTCTTCCAAAAACAAATTCCGAGTGTGTATTACTTTCAAATTTATATATACTGTTAATTATTTTTTGTAGTGTCTGCTTTTTTTGCTATCAAAAATGCCAACTGAAATTTCAGGAGAGAAGGCCGATGCTGAACAATTGTACGAGGCTGTGAATGTGCTCCTTTATTTACAAGTACATATATTTCAAACTCTTTAAATAATTTAGTGAACTATTCATGAGCATAGGCACCCAATTAATTTAGGCTAAATTGCAATTACCTTTCAATTTCTCTAAATTATTTAGTAAACCACGCTAATTTTGAACTAGTTCCTTTTAACAGTTAAACTAATTAATTAACAATTAGTACTCTCACGCAATAAATTTAGATATTAATTACTATATAATAGCTTCGAAAGAGATTCATTTATGGGTTGTTTCTCGATGGTGAGAGTTCTAATTGACTTTAAGGAAATTTAATATATCTTCTCCATCCCACAAATTTAATAAAACATTATATATTTTGCTTGAATTTTTTTGGTTACTTATACAATTCCCAGAAAATTGGCAAAAATGACAGTTCAAACTCTTTTTTGCCATCGCTTGATAAATTATTTTTTTGCCCTACTAAAAAGAGTCGCGCATGGATCGTGCGACCTAGTGGAATGGAAGATATTAATTTAGTTAGGTAAAATATGTAAAAAAGGGCAAAAAAGAGTTTTTATCAAGATATGGCAAAAAAAATGTTTGAACTATTAATATGGGGCAAAAAATAGTTTGTCTCTTTAAACAATATACACACTTTTAATATGAAAGGGAACTAACAAACCGAAAAAGCCAAAGGGACCATATTTGTGGGACGAGGAGTGTATAAATTGTAATCTACCTCTATTTTTAAACTATTAATTGTTCAATGACAAGTTCCTATCTTTTGGTTCAGAACCCAGAGAGCGGTGGATTTTCTGTGTGGGAACCCCCAATTCCGCAACCATATCTGGAGGTATCAATTAACATTTGTTCATAATTGATTATAATACAAAATTATCTTAAAGAAAATGGTGTTGATGATTAGTCAAATGTAACAATTTATCCCCTATTTTTTTCCTTTTTTATCCATCTAGGTTTTAAACCCCTCAGAGCTCTTTGCGGACATTGTCGTTGAGAAAGAGTACAATCTCAGCTCTCAATTTAATTAATTATCCAGAACACGCATTTCTTTAATTAATTACTGCACTAAAATTTGACGAAAATTTATCTTTAGACACATAGAAACCACTGGTTCCATAATCCAAGCTCTTGTATCATTCAAGCGTCTGCATCCACAACACCGTAAAAAAGAAATCGACATCTCTATTGCGAAAGCTTCCAATTTCATCGAAGAAAGACAATGGCCAGATGGTTCATGGTGAGCGATTTTCTATATTTCTAATTCAAAAACATATATGATGTGATACTTTTGCAAATTTAATCTTAAAAAGTATATATTACTCGTGCAAGATGCATTGATACATATAGCAAATTATATACATATACAAAAAGTATTATGCCTCATGCATGAGTTTCCGCTCAAGTGTATATTACTCGTTAAGGTATGGCTATTGGGGAATTTGCTTTGTGTATGGAACATTCTTCGCGCTACGAGGATTAGTAGCTTCCGGAAGGACATATGAAAACAGCGAAGCTGTCCGAAAAGGTGTGAGTTTTTTGTTGTCAACACAAAATGAAGAAGGTGGATGGGGAGAAAGCCTCGAGTCCTGCCCAACTATGGTAACCCTCGAGTCCTGCATAATTTAATATAGCGATATAAGTAAAATTAAGGGGTAACGCATTTGGTTACAATTTTACAATGGGAATCACCAAATAGTAATTTACTATGAGAATAAAATTACCATAAGAAAAATGATTCAGGAGAAATTATTATATAAGATGGAAGGTATTTGATCAAAAGTGAAAAATAATTAGCTTATTTTGAGTTTCGTTATTTCGTGTGAAGTATAATGAAGAAGAATCAACCATTCTTTATTCTGATCTATATATTCATAATTTTCATTAACAGTCTCATAGAAAAATTATGCACCAAGCTCCTCCCCCCTAATAAAATATTACACATGACTGCAATTTAATTGCTGGAAATTAGAGTAGTAGATAACAGGGAAAAATATTTTTCTACAACAATAACTTTAGAGGGTTGTGTTTTAAGGACAATAATTTTACTGACTTGGAAATGTAGGACAATATGTTTTAAAATATGTAAATATAGGACAATATGTTTTAAATCTGTAAATGTAGGACAATTGAGCCCGAATAAGCCCAAATCGGGTTGAACTATAATGTGATAATCGGACTCGATTGTCCTACATTTACTGATTTTAAAACATATTGTCCTATTTTTATAAATTTTAAAACATATTTTCCTATATTTACAAGTTTTAAAATATATTGTCCCACATTTCTAAGCTCGTAAAATTATTGTCCTGAAAACAAACCCCCCTAAGTTACTGCCCTTAAAAAATATTATTCCCGTAGATAACTTATTGTTTTAAATTCAAGACAAAATGACCTAGTATTAATATTATTAAAATAATTTTGTGACAGAAATACACACCCTTGGATGAAAACCGAACAAATTTTGTACAGACATCATGGGCAATGCTTGGTCTCATGTATGCTGGACAGGTTGGTTCTTCCAAACTAAAGTTTTGTGCATTTTTTATGTCTCCCATTAACATTTAGATTTTGTGTATAGTGCCCCTTGTAATCTTTAAAAAAACTTCTAATGATATTTTATTAAACCACGATATTAACTTCGATGGCAAATGGAAAATACAACATTTCTCTTTTCTAGCCTTTGGACTGATCGAGATGCGATTGAATTACAAATCCTATTTGTTGCACTCTGGAACTAGGAGGGCAAAATGTTTTTTTAGGCCAGTAACTTAGGGTTGTGTTTGAAGGACAACAATCTTACGGGTTTGGAAATGTAGGTTAATATGTAAATCTACAAATAGAGGACAATATATTTAAAAATCTGTAAATGTAGGACAATTAAGCCCGAGTAGACCCAAAATCGGGCTAAAATGTCACGTGAGTTGCACAATTGTCCTACATTTATAGATTTACGGACTCATAAATATAGGACACTATGTTTTAAAAATCTATAAATTTAGGACAATCTTGCAAAATTTCAGCCCGATTTAAGCTTTTTCAGGCTCAATTTTGCTACATTTACAGATTTTTAAACACATTGTCCTATATTTTCAGATTTAAAACATATTGTCTTATATTTCCAAGCCCGTAAAATTATTGTCCTTATAACACAACTCCCTAAGTTAATGGCCTAAAACAAAACATTTTTCTGGAACTAGGATATGAAATTCAATCACGAACTGTCTTCTGGTCAGTGAAGCTAGCAATAAGTACTTAAAGTGTTTGCTTTGTTTGCTAAATAACAAATATTATGATTATTATTTTCTTTATTAATTAAACCCAGCTGCTAAACTATTAAATATGAACAATAACATAAGTAACAGGATACAAGCATATATTATATAGAATTTGGAAGTTCAATGGTTTAGTAAACAATTTTCGTAATTTCCAATAATAACTTGATAATAGATTGCTGAACTCTTTTCAATGTTAAATCAAATGGAAAAAGGCTCAGGCCTTTTTTGGTAAATAACTTCCATTTCTATATATGATCAACCAGGCAGAGAGGGATCCCGGCCCTCAACACAAAGCAGCAAAGTTGTTAATTAATGCACAATTAGATGATGGTGATTTCCCCCAACAGGCAATAAGTTTAGCTCTTTTTAATTTTGCATTTCAATTTGTATTTTATTGTCTTTAATACACATTAATGTATTAAATGACAACAATACATTTGCATACTTTGTCAATATAACGAACTTAATTTATAAATGATTACAGGAAATCGCGGGTGTGTACATGAAGAATTGCATGTCTCATTATACACTATTCAGGACTATTTTTCCTCTGTGGTCCCTTGGAGAGTATCGTAAACGAGTCTGGCAATCAAAGCACGTGCATTAGCCGAAGCATCATATATATGCATACTTAGAAAAATATATATATATACACCCTTGTTTCTTATGAGTACGCAATAATAAGATGCATCAATATTTTTCTTAAAGGATTCTGACTCGTGGCAATATTTATCATCATAACTATTTTGGCAAATGTAAGTCATTAATTTATTTTGGCACGGATGCACTATAGAGAAATGGTCAAAAGTTATCTTTATTAATTTGACTCAAAAGTAAATTATATACAGGAAAGATATGAAAGTCTAACTATGAATATCCAATGTGGGATGAACATATTGTACAAGAATAAATATATACATAGACACTCCTAATACGCCCCCCTCAAGATGGCTGATGATTAACAGCGTCAATCTTGTTCATGAGAAGAGTGAATCGTTGTCGAGATAAAGACTTCGTGAGAGCATCAACTCATTGATCAGCAGAAGACACGTGTGATACACGAAGTTGAGATGTTTTGACAAGATCTAAAACAAAATGATAGTTAATGGCAATATGCTCCATGCGGGAATGGAACACCGGATTCGAGCACTGATACTTCGCACCAATATTGTCACTGTAAAGCACAGCGGACGAAGGAGGTATAGAAATCGAGAGCTCCGAGAGAATGGATTTTGTCCATTGTAATTCAGCAGCAGCAGCCCAAGAAAAATGATTACCCTAGTTGACGTATGATCGCCCGCGACCTCGGCAGCGCTCGCGTCTCCGCGGGTGCCCTCGTGCGGCCGCCCCGTCCGCTCGGCCTGGAGCGCGCGCACCGCCTGTCTTGCGACCCCTCACCCTCACCAGCGCTCGGCCGCCCGGCCTGCGCCCTGCGCCCATGCGTGCCAGCAGCGCCAGCCCCCACGCCTGGTTCTGGATTTCGTCCTTTAATTCTTCATCTCTTCGTTCCCGATCCGGTTACAATTTATTTAATAAAAATAAATAAACCTAGATCTAGACTAGTCTATTACATTGATCAAATCAAACAAATCCTAGTCTACTCGTGGATTTTCTCACGAGGCAAAACAAATCCGAATCTAATCAATTAAAAAACCACGGTTTATATGCATGCAAAATAAAACATTAAAATCCATGACAATTGGATACCGCAAAAATGATCTAACAGTTCTACTATCCAATTTCAAATTTAATGTCCGTGAATTAAATTACAATTTAAAAAATTGAGCAAAAACAAAGGGCTCGATACGGTTGTTGGGGAATGAGTTGCACAGATCTATTCGGGGTGAATATTTAAATACAAATTTAATTCATTAATTATTACTAGCATGAATTAATCCTATATTAATTCAAATAATAATTGCAACAACATATCATGCATATAAAAAGTCACGTAAAACCTACGCATGCGGAATCTACGGGTTTACGTGAACGTACCTCTCGGGATGGCAGTGGCTTTGGTCGACGGACTAACCAAAAGGACTTCCCAAGTATTCCCTTAGCCCTTGCTCGACAATCCGGTGGAAGGATACTCGCGAACAATTAACAAAAGGAAAAAATAAAACTTTGTTGCACCACTTATGTGGATTTGCTAATATTTCCAGCACATGGAATTGTACTTGGGAATGAACTAATCATCCCCTATTTATAGGTGTGAGAGTGGTCGAAATTCTTGTGATATTTCAATGTGGGAAAAGACTTTTCTTGGTCACCAAGAAATCTTGAATATATCCCTTATATTCTTTTTCCCATAATTAAAAATATTCCACAAAAATCCCACTTCCTCAACAATATAAAATTTTCGAAAATTTGATGGCTCAAGATCCCAAGATTTGGATCTTCTTGAATTTATGAGATATTCTTGTATTTCAAGAAATACATATCTTCCATAATATTTTTTCAAGAAAATCAAGAAAATCTTTCTTGCCCATAATATTCAAAAAATTCGAAATATTCATGTAGATAATCAAGTGGGAGATTTCTTGAATTTAATGAGATAATCTTGTATTCCAAGAATACATATCTTCATTCCATAACAAAATTCAAAGAAAATCTTTCTCCCTCTTTTATCCACAAATTTCGAAAAAAATAGGAAATATTAAGCAACAATATTTATTTTATTTTAATCACCTTTTCAGTTATTGGACTATATGTTGGGCTACTCAGGGGGCCTTTAGGAGAATTAAGATTGGACCTTCTAATGGATCTTGAATATCTAATATTGAGCCACAATATAATTCAAGCCCATAAATATTAATTAATCCCACTACATAATTAATATTGCACTATCCATCTTAACCCATATTACAGTCAATATGGCTCCCGGTCATTATTTCCCGTGTTTAAGATTATCTAGCCCATTAATTAATTCAAGCCACTGAAATAGCTTTCTAATTAATTAATATCTTTTATCCTTGGTCAAGGAACGGTTCAACATTATTATCCATACCGGAAACTAATTCCACTTGCAAGATTTGGTATGATAAAACTTATGAACCTCCCAAGGGGGCAAATCAAGCAAGTGTACTTGCACACGATTCTTCGTATTAAATCTTAGCAATCACATGTGACCAGTAATATTGCCCAAGGTAAAAAGTATTGAATCTCTCTCTGATTCGCTACCCATGATAAGTCAAAGCAATAGTTACCGATCCCACGTGATCCTATTTAAGGGACGAAGGTTAAGAAACAACGAACCACTGAGGTCTAATTCTTCCTTGTTCAGTTCTGAAGAATTTATCCTCCTGTAGGTCCTATTCAGCACGATCACCATGCACTAGTGTAATCTCTTGGTCAAGACAAACCAATCTGAGCCTTACACCTCAACCTTTCGCGATGGTTGTTCATTTCCATCTAGGTCGTGAATGGCGTACTTATAGTTACAAGGGACTATTAATTTAATCTTCTGTGATCGGGTATCACTAAATTAACTACAGTGTAACACGTACGAATTATTGAACAGTTATGCAGTAAATATATATAACATTCAATCATATTTAAAGCATCAGTGATAAACAATTTATTTCAGTAAATAAGTCTGGAAATTCAGTTTTGATTATACAAAGTAAAAAGCATACTTTTCAGTATAATCCCCAACAATCTCCCACTTATACTCAAAGTCTGCTTTTAAGTATACTACAACACGTCTCGAGTAGTCCGTGACATCTAATGTCACCTACACGAACCTAATAATTTCTCCCACTTATACTCAAAGCAGATTGGCAACGGTCTTGACACCCATTCCTTCCACATGTCTCTCGAATGTATTCAGAGGCAGACCCTTTGTGAATAGATCTGCTAGGTTGTCCTCAGACGCTATCTTTGCCACATCTATATCTCCTCTCTTAACTATGACTCGTATAAGATGGTATTTCCTTTCAATGTGTTTCTTTGGCTTTTGTGGGCTCTTGGTTCCCTTGAATTTGCAAATCGCTTTCCGGCATTGTAACAATAAATGATGATTCTGCCGGGCAAATTCGAACCACATCTAAGTCCACAAGGAAGTGCTTGAGCCAAACCGCTTTTTTTCGCGCCTCATTAGCTTGACTACATATTCGGCTTCCATGGTAGAATCTGCGATGCATTTCTGCTTTACGCTTCTCCATGTCATGGCTCCTCCCCCTATGCAAAACACACTACCGGAGGTAGATTTTCTATCCCGAGTTCTTTTCAGATACTTCAGAATGTTTTTAACTGCCATCCAATGCTCTTTCCCGGGGTTACTTTGATATCTTGCCACCATGCCTACGGCAAAGCAGATATCCGGTCTCGTACACAGCATTGCATACATAAGACTTCCTACAGCCGAAGCATAAGGAATGCCTTTCATGTCATCTATCTCTTCTTTCGTCTTAGGGGACATTTTCTTGGATAGATGGATTCCATGCCTGAAAGGTACGAATCCTTTCTTGGAATCTTGCATGCTGAAGCGTTTCAAGACAGTGTCTATGTATGAAGCTTGCGATAAGCCTAACATCCTTTTCTTGCGATCTCGAGTGATCTTGATCCCAAGGACGTGCCCGGCTTCCCCTAAGTCCTTCATATCAAACTGTTTTGAAAGCCATGCCCTTACGTCTGATAACACCTTCACATCGTTCCCGATGATCAGAATGTCGTCTACGTATAGCACTAAGAATACCAATGCAGTTCCGACACGCTTTTTATACACACAACTTTCAAACTCATTTTGATCAAACCCATAAGACTTTATAACATGATCAAAACATTGGTTCCAAGCTCTGGATGCCTGTTTGAGTCCGTAAATGGACTTCTTGAGCTTACAAACAAGATGTTCTTGGCCTGTTTCAATGAAACCTTGGGGTTGTTGCATATAGATCTCTTCGTCAAGACTTCCGTTAAGGAAAGCTGTCTTGACATCCATTTGCCAGATTTCAAAGTCGAAATGCGCAGCAATCGATAAGAGAATACGGATGGACTTAAGCATGGCTACTGGCGAAAAAGCTTCCTCATAATCGATCCCTTCTTTCTGAGTATAACCTTTCGCCACTAGTCTTGCTTTGAAGGTTTCAACCTTCCCGTCCGGTCCTCTTTTCCTCTTATATACCCACTTGCATCCAATGGGTTTGACCCCATTAAGTGGTTCGACTAGCTCCCACACTCTATTATGAAACATAGAACCCATTTCGGCTTTCATTGTTTGTTTGCAAGAATCTGCATCCTTATCTTGGAGTGCCTCGTCATATGTCCATGGGTCTGATTAAATCTTGTCCGGAATCAAGTCCGGGACTCTCCTATTCCCATGAATCTCTCGGGCTGTCTAACAACCCTCCCACTACGACGACGAGGCTCCTTGTGAGAAAGCGTATCGTTTGGTATATCATCTAAGATACAATTTTAGCAATGAGAGTCTCCGCCCTCTAAGCTCATTCAAGGTAATCTCACTTCGGGTTTTCTTTGATTCATATAGTCTTCTTCTAAAAATCTAAAGTGAGTGCTTATGACCACCTTTTTGATCTTCAGGACCATAGAACATACACCCTTTTGTTCCCTCGGGGTATCCTATAAATAGCCTTAATTCTGATCGAGGATCCAATTCTTGGCTTCCTTGTTCTAAGACGTGGGCGGACACCCCCAAATCCTCATATGTCTCATGCTTTGAGGCTTGCGCCCGCCTCCACAATTCTTTGGGAGTTTTGGGAACCGATTTGGATGGCACCAAGTTCGAAATATAAGCCATTGTTTCCAAGGCATGACCCGGAATCGACTTGGGAAGATCCGTAACTCATCATTGACCTAACCATTTCCAAAAGAGTTCTGTTTCTTCGCTCTGCAACCCCGTTTTGTTGAGGGGTTCCGGGTGCAGTAAGCTGGGATACAATCCCTTCATCAGATAAGTAGTTCAAAAACTCATCGCTGAGGTATTCGCCCCCACGATCAGATCGTAGAGACTTGATACGTTTTTCCATATGATTCTCTGCTTGAGCCTTAAATTCTTTGAATTTCTCAAAGGTCTCAGATTTATGCTTCATAAGGAAAATGTAACCGTACCTTGAGTAATCATCAATGAAAGTGACAAAGTACTCATAACCTCCTCTTGCTTTGGTTGACATTGGACCACATACATCTGTGTGAACGATCTCTAACACTTCTTTGGCCCTATTCCCCTTGGCTCCAAATGCCCTCTTGGTCATTTTACCCTCCAAACATGATTCGCAGGTTGGAAACGGTTCAACTTGGAGAAGTTCTATTGAACCGTCTTTCACCAACCTTTGGATCCTCTTTGGATTTATATGACCCAATCTTAGATGCCAAAGAAGTGTCTCGTTCACGTCTGATGAACGTTTTCTTTTCTCGGAAATAGTTGATGTGTTATAGGATGCATTTCTTGAGTGGTGTGCACAGTTAATTGTATAGAGATTATTCGCCAACGTTCCATGACAGATAAATTTATCATAAAGAGAAATGGTAACAACTTTATTAAAAGTAACCGAATATCCATCATGAAAAAGTTTAGAAACTGAAATCAAATTCTTTCTAAAACTCGGAACGTACAGAACATCTCTTAAAATTAAAACTCTGTCTTCAAAAGACAGGTGCACCTCTCCCACTGCTTCAGCTGCCACTCTCGTAGCATCGCCCAGTGTGATGAGGATCTCACTTCCACTTAGTTGCCGGGTCCTTTTGAACCCCTGTAACGTGAAACAAACATGATCAGTGGATCCCGTATCCACCACCCATAAATGGGAGGCATCTGCCCGCTAAACAAGTTTCAACAACTAGTGAGTGAGGATTACCTTTCTTTCCTTTCCTTTTGGGATTGGAACAGGCTGACCTCCAATGTCCTTTCTCCCCGCAATTGAAACATATTCCTTTTGGTTCTTTCTTGACACCCAACCAGCTAACCGTCTTTTTCTCACTTTTCTTAATGATGAGTTTGCATTGGTTCTGATCATTTTCCTTTTCTTGAGACTTGCCTTCCACTGGCCTAGATTTCGAGAAAAGGCTTTTGATCACCAATGCTTCGTCTTTCTTTCCTAAATGCTTCTCCACTTTCTCCAAGGCTTCTTGAAGATCATCCATGGTAAACATGTGATCACTCATCACAAAACCACAGTAAAATTCATCGAAGCTCCTTGGCAGAGTAAGCAACAGAAATTCGATTTGGGCCTCATCACAATACTTAGTTCCGAGATAAGCCAGTTTTAGAAAATGGTTCTTGACTCTGAGAACATGCTCCTTTACAGGTGTTCCCTCAATCATTTTCAGCCTAACCACCTCGTCATTTTTAAACTGATCGATCATGCGGTCTTTTGTTGAAAACATTTCTTCAAGACTTTGCATAATTTCCGCAGCGGACTCAACACCTTCATGAACGTGTTTCAAATCATCAGACAGTGAAGTCAAGATTACACGTTTCATGGGTTCATTGGCCTGCTCCCAAATATTATACTCATGTCTTGCCGCATCAGTTGATTCATCAGTAGGCTTACGTGGTTTGGGTACATCAAGAATCCAATAATGTTTTTGTGCAGGTAGGACATGCATCATATTACGTTTCCAAACATTATAGTTTTCTCCAGATAATTGGTGTTCTTTGAGTGTATATAACAGTGGATTAAAAGGTTGCGACATGATGAACTGAAATAAACAATAATATGCATAAGCACAAATATATCACAAGGTTTGATCACATGCCATCATATTTAAAATCTCAAAAAAAATATGAACATGCATCAGCCAACATCTCAAAACAGTTTAAATAAGCCACGTTGGGTGGGTCATTATTTAAACACATTCAAGCGGGTTACAAACAAGAACAGTTACAAACCCTTAATATCCAGATTAATAGTTGGCTCCCACTTGACCAATATAAAATTGACAGGGACTTCGGAGAAGTATATGCATATCAATTTTATACCTAAGTAATAACCATGATTAAATACAGGATTACTATTTCGCTTTGATCGAGCCTCGTTGGGAGGATCATCGTTGCCACTAGTAATAACCCACAATCATCCGTTTGGAATTCATTCATGTGAAACCTATCTTTTGACCGTCCCGTTGGGGGAATTTCTCCAAAAGAATTCACAAATAAATAAATCATGGAGGTCAAAATTAATTCAATTTTATTATCCGGAATAAAATTGTCAATTAATTATTTAAACATACTTAGTAATTTTGAAGTTGAGATTTTCAATTTGGCAACCCTCATGCAAACACATTTAAACAAATTAAATAAAGCATAAGATAGCACAAACAAATCAAGCATAACAGAAAAATAAACATATTGGGCACAAATTATCCAATTGTCATGGTTTGATTTTTCTTGGCTTGATCTTGAAGAAACACGTCTCGAATTTCTCCCACTCGTTCGTCTCGAAAAAAACTTCATCTCGAACCGCCACGCCAAGCAGCTCGCAGCCGGGATGCACGCCCGCATCCGGCCGGCCACTTGGCCTAGGACAGCCTCGGCACCGCTTGGCAGGCCACGCCCGCCAGCGCCTCGGCATGCCTCGGCAGCAGTCGGCAGGAGTCGGCAGTCCTCGGAAGGCGACGCGCGCGCGCGCTCGCCCGCCTCCGCCTCGCCCGCAACCTCGGCAGCGCTCGCGTCTCCGCGCGCGCCCCGAGCGCGCCCCCGCGTGCGGCCGCCCCGTCCGCTCGGCCTGGGCGCGCACCGCCTGTGCGCGCGGCCCCTCACCCTCGCGCGCGCTCGGCCGCCCGGCCTCGCCCTGCGCCCATGCGTGCCACAGCGCACCCGCGCCGTCTACGCCTGGTTCTGGATTTTGTCCTTTAATTCTTCATCTCTTCGTTCCCGATCCGGTTAAAATTTATTTACAAAAATAAATAAACCTAGATCTAGACTAGTCTATTACATTGATCAAATCAAACAAATCCTAGTCTACTCGTGGATTTTCTCCGCGAGGCAAAACAAATCCGAACGAATCGAATTAAAAAACCACGGTTTATATGCATGCAAAATAAAACATTAAAATCCATGACAATTGGATACCGCAAAAGCAGATCTAACGGTTCTACTATCCAATTTCAAATTTAATGTCCGTGAATTAAATTACAATTTAAAAATTGAGTCAAAATGGTGGCTCTCGATACCGGTGTTGGGGAATGAGTTGCACAGATCTATTCGGGTGAATATTTAAATACAAATTTAATTCATTAATTATTACTAGCATGAATTAATCCTATATTAATTCAAATAATAATTGCAACAACATATCATGCATATAAAAAGTCACGTAAAACCTACGCATGCGGAATCTACGGGTTTACGTGAACGTACCTCTCGGGATGGCAGTGGCTTTGGTCGGACGGACTAACCAAAAGGACTTCCCAAGTATTCCCTTAGCCCTTGCTCGACAATCCGGTGGAAGGATACTCGCGAACAATTAACAAAAGGAAAAAATAAACTTTGTTGCACCACTTATGTGGATTTGCTAATATTTCCAGCACATGGAATTGTACTTGGGAATGAACTAATCATCCCCTATTTATAGGTGTGAGAGTGGTCGAAATTCTTGTGATATTTCAATGTGGGAAAAGACTTTTCTTGGTCACCAAGAAATCTTGAATATATCCCTTATATTCTTTTTCCCATAATTAAAAATATTCCACAAAAATCCCACTTCCTCAACAATATAAAATTTTCGAAAATTTGATGGCTCAAGATCCCAAGATTTGGATCTTCTTGAATTTATGAGATATTCTTGTATTTCAAGAAATACATATCTTCCATAATATTTTTTCAAGAAAATCAAGAAAATCTTTCTTGCCCATAATATTCAAAAAATTGAAATATTCATGTAGATAATCAAGTGGGAGATTTCTTGAATTTAATGAGATAATCTTGTATTCCAAGAATACATATCTTCATTCCATAACAAAATTCAAAGAAAATCTTTCTCCTCTTTTATCCACAAATTTCGAAAAAAAATAGGAAATATTAAGCAACAATATTTATTTTATTTTAATCACTTTTTTCAAATTATTGGACTATATGTTGGGCTACTCGGGGGCCTTTTAGGAGAATTAAGATTGGACCTTCTAATGGATCTTGAATATCTAATATTGAGCCACAATATAATTCAAGCCCATAAATATTAATTAATCCCACTACATAATTAATATTGCACTATCCATCTTAACCCATATTACAGTCAATATGGCTCCCGGTCATTATTTCCCGTGTTTAAGATTATCTAGCCCATTAATTAATTCAAGCCACTGAAATAGCTTTCTAATTAATTAATATCTTTTATCCTTGGTCAAGGAACGGTTCAACATTATTATCCATACCGGAAACTAATTCCACTTGCAAGATTTGGTATGATAAAACTTATGAACCTCCCAAGGGGGCAAATCAAGCAAGCGTACTTGCACACGATTCTTCGTATTAAATCTTAGCAATCACATGTGACCAATAATATTGCCCAAGATAAAAAGTATTGAATCTCTCTCTGATTCGCTACCCATGATAAGTCAAAGCAATAGTTACCGATCCCACGTGATCCTATTTAAGGGACGAAGGTTAAGAAACAACGAACCACTGAGGTCTAATTCTTCCTTGTTCAGTTCTGAAGAATTTATCCTCCTGTAGGTCCTATTCAGCGCATCAGTCATGCACTAGTGTAATCTTTTGGTCAAGACAAACCAATCTGAGCCTTACACCTCAACCTTTCGCGATGGTTGTTCATTTCCATCTAGGTCGTGAATGGCGTACTTATAGTTACAAGGGACTGTTAATTTAATCTTCTGTGATCGGGTATCACTAAATTAACTACAGTGTAACACGTACGAATTATTGAACAGTTATGCAGTAAATATATATAACATTCAATCATATTTAAAGCATCAGTGATAAACAATTTATTTCAGTAAATAAGTCTGGAAATTCAGTTTTGATTATACAAAGTAAAAAGCATACTTTTCAGTATAATCCCCAACAGTTATAAGGTGGATTGGCTATTTCGTGGAGTATTTGGGTGCTTGGTGTACTAACTAATAACAACTAACATCTAACTTTGCCAATCAAAAAAAAAGGATGGAGGAAGTATAATAAATAAATAAATAAAATATAATTATTGTTATGTAGATAATTTCGTTCATTAATACACCAAATATGTGAAGTATAATAATGAAATACATTATATTATTAATATAATTAATTTGGAAAAACCGATTTGCAAAAACGGAAAGATTAAAAAAAAGAATTTACAAAAATATGATACGGATCAAGTTTAGTGAGTTAAAAAAATATTTTGGAATGGATTAAATGTGTCAAATAATTCAATTTCATAGTATGAAACTTGTTTATGGGAGAGTCAGGAGACTAACCCTTTGTAAAAATATAAAAATATTTAAAAAAAATTGCAAAAATGTGAAAAGATTTTGAAAAAAAGATTTACAAAAATATGGAAAAATAGATTTGCAATTACTTGGATTATGGAAAGATTTTTCGACCTCCAATTATATGGATAGATTAAAAAAGAAAAAAATTGCAAAAATATGGAAAAAAAAATAAAATGGAATTTGCACAAAAAAGAAAGATTGGCAAAAATATGGAAGTACCAGGAATGAAAAGCCAAGCCTCATGGATTGGCTAGGAATGAAACCCAACCCAGACTGCGGAACCAATACTGCTATCAATTGTATGCGTTAAAAATGTATGCATCTCCCATATACTACTAAAGGCGAATCAAACTAATTTATATGATGACTTTTATTTTAAATTTTTGTAATTTTGAGAGAAGTTATTTATAGTATTATTTATTAATTTTTTAATTTCAATTATTCATTATTTAATTTTGATATTTACCTTACATTTATATCTTATTTATTAATTGTGAATCACCCTCTATTTTCGTAGTTGCTATATCTCCTATATATCAAAGGCAAACCCTTCAAATTCATATGGTGATTTTATTTCAAATCTCTGCATTTCTGTGAGAAGTTATTTATATTATTATTTATTTATTTCAATCATTCATTATTTAATTTTTATATTTACCTTCCATTTATCTCTTATCTATTAATATGAATCACTACCTATTTATGTGGTAGCTATATTTAAAATATTTTATTATCAAAATATATACATTAATTTATATTAAATACATACTCCATAATTTATAAATTTATACCTATTCTTATACTTTTTAAATTTAAATTTATTACCTGACGTACTACGTCTACACGAGATTGAAAATATTTTATATATCATTGATTTTAAATTAAATACTTTATATATTTAATTAGTTTGATTAATTCAATTATAGACGTAATTTTTTTTCTAATATTATATGTGCATATTTTCATTAAATTTTTATTCTATATTAATCCCTCCCATTCTTCTTAATGTATTTTTTTCATTTAAAATATTTATATAATAACTGGCGTTCTGATATTTTCTCCCCTCATTATATCATATATACTCATAATAATTAATTTTCATGATCATTTAAATTTTCTTATGTCAATATTAACCTTATTTTTTATAATTAAATATTTATAACAATAAATACAATTGGTTGGAAAAAATATTCACACGACATATTTAAAATAAAATTAAATTTTTTAATAACCATGAAAAGTGACAATTAAGGGTATTTATGAGATAATGATGGGTGAAAATGTCAAAACGACATGTATTATGTAAATAAAATATAAAATAAAAATGAATATGACGTCTAATTTTAATGGGAGGAAGTAATTTAGAAAATTGGCAAAAATGATAGTTCAAACTCTTTTTTACCATCACTTGATAAATTATTTTTTTGCCCTATTAAAAAGAGTCGCGCATGGATCGTGCGACCTAGTGGAATGGAAGATATTAATTTAATAAGGTAAAATATGTAAAAAGGGTAAAAAAGAGTTTTTATCAAGATATGGCAAAAAAAAAAGTTTGAACTATTAATATGGGGCAAAAAATAGTTTGTCTCTTTAAACAATATACACACTTTTAATATGAAAGGGAACTAACAAACCGAAAAAGCCAAAGGGACCATATTTGTGGGACGAGGAGTGTATAAATTGTAATCTACCTCTATTTTTAAACTATTAATTGTTCAATGACAAGTTCCTATCTTTTGGTTCAGAACCCAGAGAGCGGTGGATTTTCTGTGTGGGAACCCCCAATTCCGCAACCATATCTGGAGGTATCAATTAACATTTGTTCATAATTGATTATAATACAAAATTATCTTAAAGAAAATGGTGTTGATGATTAGTCAAATGTAACAATTCATCCCCTATTTTTTTTCCTTTTTATCCATCTAGGTTTTAAACCCGTCAGAGCTCTTTGCGGACATTGTCGTTGAGAAAGAGTACAATCTCAGCTCTCAATTTAATTAATTATCCAGAACACGTATTTCTTTAATTAATTACTGCACTAAAATTTGACGAAAGTTTATCTTTAGACACATAGAAACCACTGGTTCCATAATCCAAGCTCTTGTATCATTCAAGCGTCTGCATCCACAACACCGTAAAAAAGAAATCGACATCTCTATTGCGAAAGCTTCCAATTTCATCGAAGAAAGACAATGGCCAGATGGTTCATGGTGAGCGATTTTCTATATTTCTAATTCAAAAACATATACGATGTGATACTTTTGCAAATTTAATCTTAAAAAGTATATATTACTCGTGCAAGATGCATTGATACATATAGCAAATTATATACATATACAAAAAGTATTATGCCTCATGCATGAGTTTCCGCTCAAGTGTATATTACTCGTTAAGGTATGGCTATTGGGGAATTTGCTTTGTGTATGGAACATTCTTCGCGCTACGAGGATTAGTAGCTTCCGGAAGGACATATGAAAACAGCGAAGCTGTCCGAAAAGGTGTGAGTTTTTTGTTGTCAACACAAAATGAAGAAGGTGGATGGGGAGAAAGCCTCGAGTCCTGCCCAACTATGGTAACCCTCGAGTCCTGCATAATTTAATATAGCGATATAAGTAAAATTAAGGGGTAACGCATTTGGTTACAATTTTACAATGGGAATCACCAAATAGTAATTTACTATGAGAATAAAATTACCATAAGAAAAATGATTAAGGAGAAATTATTATATAAGATGGAAGGTATTTGATCAAAAGTGAAAAATAATTAGCTTATTTTGAGTTTCGTTATTTCGTGTGAAGTATGATGAAGAAGAATCAACCATTCTTTATTCTGAAATATATATTCATAATTTTCATTAACAGTCTCATAGAAAAATTATGCACCAAGCTCCTCCCCCCTAATAAAATATTACACATGACTGCAATTTAATTGCTGGAAATTAGAGTAGTAGATGACAGGGAAAAATATTTTTCTATAACAATAACTTTAGAGGGTTGTGTTTTAAGGACAATAATTTTACTGACTTGGAAATGTAGGACAATATGTTTTAAAATATGTAAATATAGGACAATATGTTTTAAATCTGTAAATGTAGGACAATTGAGCCCGAATAAGCCCAAATCGGGTTGAACTATAATGTGATATTCGGACTCGATTGTCCTACATTTACTGATTTTAAAACATATTGTCCTATTTTTATAAATTTTAAAACATATTTCCTATATTTACAAGTTTTAAAATATATTATCCCACATTTCTAAGCTCGTAAAATTATTGTCCTGAAAACAAATCCCCTAAGTTACTGCCCTTAAAAAATATTATTCCCGTAGATAACTTATTGTTTTAAATTCAAGACAAAATGACCTAGTATTAATATTATTAAAATAATTTTGTGACAGAAATACACACCCTTGGATGAAAACCGAACAAATTTTGTACAGACATCATGGGCAATGCTTGGTCTCATGTATGCTGGACAGGTTGGTTCTTCCAAACTAAAGTTTTGTGCATTTTTTATGTCTCCCATTTACATTTAGATTTTGTGTATAGTGCCCATTGTAATCTTTAAAATAACTTCTAATGATATTTTATTAAACCACGATATTAACTTCGATGGCAAATGGAAAATACAACATTTCTCTTTTCTAGCCTTTGGACTAATCGAGATGCGATTGAATTACAAATCCTATTTGTAGCACTCTGGAACTAGGAGGGCAAAATGTTTTTTTAGGCCAGTAACTTAGGGTTGTGTTTGAAGGACAACAATCTTACGGGTTTGGAAATGTAGGTTAATATGTAAATCTACAAATAGAGGACAATATATTTAAAAATATGTAAATGTAGGACAATTAAACCCGAGTAGACCCAAAATCGGGCTAAAATGTCACGTGAGTTGCACGATTGTCCTACATTTATAGATTTACGGACTCATAAATATAGGACACTATGTTTTAAAAATCTATAAATTTAGGACAATCTTGCAAATTTTCAGCCCGATTTAAGCTTTTTCAGGCTCAATTTTGCTACATTTACAGATTTTCAAACACATTGTCCTATATTTTCAGATTTAAAACATATTGTCTTATATTTCCAAGCCCGTAAAATTATTGTCCTTAAAACACAACCCCCTAAGTTATTGGCCTAAAACAAAACATTTTTCTGGAACTAGGATATGAAATTCAATCACGAACTGTCTTCTGGTCAGTGAAGCTAGCAATAAGTACTTAAAGTGTTTGCTTTGTTTGCTAAATAACAAATATTATGATTATTATTTTCTTTATTAATTAAACCCAGCTGCTAAACTATTAAATATGAACAATAACATAAGTAACAGGATACAAGCATATATTATATAGAATTTGGAAGTTCAATGGTTTAGTAAACAATTTTCGTAATTTCCAATAATAACTTGATAATAGATTGATGAACTCTTTTCAATGTTAAATCAAATGGAAAAAGGCTCAGGCCTTTTTTGTAAATAACTTCCATTTCTATATATGATCAACCAGGCAGAGAGGGATCCCGGCCCTCAACACAAAGCAGCAAAGTTGTTAATTAATGCACAATTAGATGATGGTGATTTCCCCCAACAGGCAATAAGTTTAGCTCTTTTTAATTTTGCATTTCAATTTGTATTTTATTGTCTTTAATACACATTAATGTATTAAATGACAACAATTCATTTGCATACTTTGTCAATATAACGAACTTAATTTATAAATGATTACAGGAAATCGCGGGTGTGTACATGAAGAATTGCATGTTGCATTATACACTATTCAGGACTATTTTTCCTCTGTGGTCCCTTGGAGAGTATTGTAAACGAGTCTGGCAATCAAAGCACGTGCATTAGCCGAAGCATCATATATATGCATACTTCGAAAAATATATATATATACACCCTTGTTTCTTATGAGTACGCAATAATAAGATGCATCAATATTTTTCTTAAAGGATTCTAATTCGTGGCAATATTTATCATCATAACTATTTTGGCAAATGTAAGTCATTAATTTATTTTGGCACGAATTCACTATAGAGAAATGGTCAAAAGTTATCTTTATTAATTTGACTCAAGAGTAAATTATATACAGGATAGATATGAAAGTCTAACTATGAATATCCGATGTGGGATGAACATATTGTACAAGAATAAATATATACGTAGACACTCCTAATACGCCCCCCTCAAGATGGCTGATGATTAACAGCGTCAATCTTGTTCATGAGAAGAGTGAATCGTTGTCGAGATAAAGGCTTCGTGAGAGCATCAACTCATTGATCAGCAGAAGACACGTGTGATACACGAAGTTGAGATGTTTTGACAAGATCTAAAACAAAATGATAGTTAATGGCAATATGCTCCATGCGGGAATGGAACACCGGATTCGAGCACAGATACGTCGCACCAATATTGTCACTGTAAAGCACAGGGGACGAAGGAGGTAAAGAAATCGAGAGCTCCGAGAGAATGGATTTTGTCCATTGTAATTCAGCAGCAGCAGCCCAAGAAAAATGATTACCCTAGTTGACGTATGATCGTCACAATCACCAGCTCAGTCAGTATCTGTAAAAAAATGTAGTGACATGACGCAGATGTAGGTCAAAGTGACAGGTGTCATTCAGATAGCGAAGACGTCGTTTGATGACATCCCAATGAGTCTTAGTTGGTGCATGCATAAACCGTGACAATTTGTTGACAACAAAGGCAACATCAGGTCGTGTCAGTAGGAGATGTTGAATACTACTGATGCGAACGAGGGTTTTTGGACCCAATAATACGTGCAAGATTATATGGCAAGGAATTGTCCTACTTTTGCAACTAAAGTTATTGGGCACGATTTTCCAAGATATATTCCAAGATTTGGCAAGATTCACATGGAAGATCAAGATTATCATATATTTGCTATTTTTATTTATTTTATAGGCTAGATTTCGTTTTTATCCTTTAATTTTCGTTCAAGTATATCACTTATAGATTTAGGGTGAGATTTAGTCCTTTTTTGGGCAGATTTGGTCCTGTTTTTGTCCTATAAATACTTAGGACGTTTTTCCTTGTTTTCAAGCAGAAAATTAATAAAAAACCCTTGACAACTTTGTCAAAACCTAATTGTTTCTTGCCAACCTGAGTTGGGGAAACAATTATTATCGTTCTCTGAGTATTACTTGTGTTTTGCGATCGCGGTTCTCATCAAATTGGTGCTTTCATTGAGAGTAGACGAGAATCGCGAAAGGAATATGAGCAATGGCGGGAACTCACAAGGAGAAGAAGAAGCGCAGTGCGGATTCTTCATCCAGAAGGAAGAGTGATGAGGATTCTTCGTCTGAAGAATCTGATTCCGAAATCAACCCTACCCGACGTCGGGATAGGGAAGATGTGAATGGGGGAGACCGGAGAAGGGGGAGGCCCAAATTAACCTGCCCTACGTTCAACGGTAACATCCCAAAATCATGGCTATGCTGGGCGAACCTGTACTTTATGCTGAACGACATCAGACGTAGCAAAAGTGTGAAGTATGCGGCATACTACAGGGAAGGAGAAGCGAACGATTGGTGGCAATTGATTAGCAGGTTATATCGAAAGCAAGGACGGATCGCGTTTGGTGGAAGGATTTCAAAAAGGAACTTATGGCGGATTTGGACCATCCGATTTCGCTAATTACGACGACGGCCATTTTCGTACTGTTCAACATCCCGCTGCTGCACTTGGAGAAGAAGATATTGATCGTGTTTCTTCTGATGACCTAACCCCTCGTGGGCCTGTTGAGGCTGAGACGAGTTGGGCCTCTTTCCATGACAGTGAGCAACTGTCTAATATTGATTTATATGATATTGGGCCTAACCTTTTTGTTGATAATTCAGAATTTTTACTATATCCTGAGCCGGTTACACTTAATAAATTTGTACGGAGCAAGTGAAAGTTTTAGAATTCAGAGATTTAAAATCCTTGATGAATAGTAAATGTATATGTTTGTTTTGTGATTTGAGTAAGGTGAGATTTAACTTTATAAGGTTTTAGAATTCGGAGATTTAGAATACTTATATTATTATGTTATATTAAGAAGAGTAATAAAGTGTATAAAGTGTGAATTATTGAGAAAATTACTAATAATAAATTTTATAGGTATTTGTAGGTGTGGATTGAATATATATTTAAAATTCAAACTCTAAATCTCAAACTCATATGAAACGGAGAACGCAAAAGTACATGGACCTATGTAAGTCCCAAAACAAACGCGGCCTGGTATATTCCAATTTCAAAATTTTCCATGCTGCCAATAAGTATGTGGCATACGTTAAAGGTGACACTTACTGCTCATGTGGCATACGTTAAAGGTCACACTTACTGCTCAACAACTTAGCAAAGACACTTACTGCCCATTAAATCCGTCACTGACAGGTGTACCTTAAAATGTTAACAACCATTTGCTTGGTCAAACTCGCTTAAATGATTTAAATATTTTAAAAATAGTGGGTCTCCTGTGCACCAAAGTGCACCGTGCACTCATGCAACTGAATGATCAATTTAAAAAAAATATTTGACTCATTAAGTATATCAAACATGTTCTGTGGATACATGAGTAGGATTGGAGCGAGTGCACGAATCTAGATCCATGCACCAATTACACATGAGAGTTTGTCTTCTAAAATATAATTCTCATGCTTTTTAATTAATTTTAAATATATTTTTCTTCTAATTTACAATCTTGTAAATGATACATTGATACTAGAACATAGGTTCATTTGTTTTATTTTCAACAAGAAAAAAATTAGAAACAAAAAAATAAGTTTAAAATGAAATACATATATAACTTTTAAAAAACATATCAAAATTTATAACCTATAAAATCATTTTATATTAATATTCTATTTATTTTTATACCGGTTAAAAAAGTAAGATTGTATTTTTATCAATATTTCTTGATGTATGGGTTGGAGTATTTCTTGCATTCCAAATGATATTATTACTTTATGTGTTTCACTCTATATTTCACAGGTTGGATGCATATAAAATAGAATGTGAAAATTTATCCAAAGAACTACGATAACCCTTCATCCATGTCAGGGCCGGTCCAATGATTTAAAGGATCCAGTACAAAAATAAAATAAAATAAATAAATAAATAAAATTAGGTACTTCGTATATTGTACTCCCTCTGTCGTAATTTAGACTGATCATTTACTGTAGACACAAGTTTTAAGAAAATTGTTGTTTATTATTAGTATTAAATTGAGTAAAGTGGAATTAGTGTGTGTGTAGTATATATAGTGGCATGTGGTGTAAATAAGTGTTGTTTGTAGGGGATAGGGGTGTTCACAGTACGGACCAAATCGGATATTTGAAAATATCCGTGTTCGTACCGAAATTCGGTTATTTTAAAATTAGTGTGTCTGTGTCCATACTAAAATTTTGGTGTGGATCGGAACGGATTTAATATTTTACGCTACTGTTCAAAACAGATTTTTGGTTATGACGGAACCGGATCGGAACGGATCAGAACGAAACACAAATTTTTTACCCCTATTTTTTTTTCTATTCTCCCTTTTGTCACTAAACAATATTAGTTGTTTTCACTTAAAAGTATTTGGTATTTCCATTGAATAATATTAGTTTCTTTCATTGACATGTATTAAGGTGTATTAATTTGTAATGACTATTCATTTATTATTAATAATTTGATTTTAAAAAATCAATTAATCATACTATCATATAATTATATTTGAATTTAGTAACATTATAACACAATTTGACATATTTAATTCAGTTATTCGGTTCGATGCGGTTCAGTACATTTCGGTGCTATTTCATTCGGTTTTTCGGTACGATTAATATTGTAATATCCAGATTCGTACCACAAAAAAATTCAGTTCGGTTCGGTTCGAAAAATATAAAAAAATCAATGGTTATTTTTTGTTCGGTTCTTTTTCGTTCTGAATTTCGGTTCGGATTCGATAATCTCCAAAATACATGAACAACCCTAGTAGGAGGTATTATTTTGTAAAGAAATTTGTTTTATTTCCTAATAAAGAAATGGTCAATCTAAATTAAGACGTCCATTTAAGGAATATGACTAATCTAAATTAGGATGGAGGAAGTTGGAGACCCAGGTTCGATTTCCTCTGGGAACGAATTGGAGTTATGGGAGTTATAAGGTGGATTGGCGATTTCGTGGAGTATTTGGGTGCTTGGTGTACTAACTAATAACAACTAACATCTAACTTTGCCGAAAAAAAAAAAAAAGGATGGAGGAAGTATAATAAATAAATAAATAAAATATAATTATTGTTATGTAGATAATTTCGTTCATTAAAACAACAAATATGTGAAGTATAATAATGAAATACATTATATTATTAATATAATTAATTTGGAAAAACCGATTTGCAAAAACGGAAAGATTAAAAAAAAGAATTTACAAAAATATGATACGGATCAAGTTTAGTGAGTTAGAAAAATATTTTGGAATGGGTTAAATGTGTCAAATAATTCAATTTCATAGTATGAAACTTGTTTATGGGATAGTCAGGAGACTAACCCTTTGTAAAAATATAAAAAGATTTTAAAAAAATTGCAAAAATGTGAAAAGATTTTGAAAAAAAAAAGTATTTACAAAAATATGGAAAAATAGATTTGCAATTATATGGATTATGGAAAGATTTTTCGACCTCCAATTATATGGATAGATTAAAAAAGGAAAAAATTGCAAAAATATGGAAAAAAAAAATAAAATGGAATTTGCACAAAAAAGAAAGATTGGCAAAAATATGGAAGTACCAGGAATGAAAAGCCAAGCCCAGACTGCGGAACCAATACTGCTATCAATTGTATGCGTTAAAAATGTATGCATCTCCCATATACTTCTAAAGGCGAATCAAACTAATTTATATGATGACTTTATTTTAAATTTTTGTAATTTTGAGAGAAGTTATTTATACTATTATTTATTAATTTTTTAATTTCAATCATTCATTATTTAATTTTGATATTTACCTTACATTTATTTCTTATTTATTAATTATGAATCACCTTCTATTTAAGTGGTTGCTATATCTCCTATATATCAAAGGCAAATCCTTCAAATTCATATGGTGACTTTATTTCAAATCTCTGCATTTATGTGAGAAGTTATTTATATTATTATTTTTTTATTTCAATCATTCATTATTTAATTTTTATATTTACCTTCCATTTATCTCTTATCTATTAATATGATTCACCACCTATTTATGTGGTTGCTATATTTAAAATATTTTATTATCAAAATATATACATTAATTTATATTAAATACATACTCCATAATTTATAAATTTATACCTCTTCTTATTCTTTTTAAATTTCACTAGCATGCATATTACCTGACGTACTACGTCTACACGAGATTGAAAATATTTTATATATCATTGATTTTAAATTAAATCCTTTATATATTTAATTAGTTTGATTAATTCAATTATAGACGTAATTTTTTTCTAATATTATATGTGCATATTTTCATTAATTTCTTATTCTAAATTAATCCCTCCCATTCTTCTTAATGTATTTTTTTCTTTTAAAATATTTAAATAATAACTGGCGTTCTGATATTTTCTCCCCTCATTATATCATATATACTCTTAATAATTAATTTTCATGATCATTTAAATTTTCTTATGTCAATATTAACCTTATTTTTTATAATTAAATATTTATAACAATAAATACAATTGGTTGGAAAAAATATTCACACGACATATTTATAGAAAAATTAAATTTTTTAATAACCATGAAAAGTGACAGTTAAGGGTATTTATGAGATAATTATGGGTGAAAATGTCAAAACGACATGTATTATGTAAATAAAATATAAAATAAAAATGAATATGACGTCTAATTATAATGGGAAGAAGTAATTTAGAATAAAAAATTAATGAAAATATACATAAATAATATTAAAATATAAAAATTATACATGCAATTAAATTAAATATTTAAAATATTTTAGTTAAAATTAATAAAAGAATACTTTAAATCCCGCGTACGTGCTAGTATTAATCTATTTAGCAATGTTAATTTTCAAAACCAGGTTGAACCGAACATGAAATCTTTTCAATTACCCTGAAAAACCCGTTTTTACAGTTGAACCGGAAAAAAACGGCCAGAACTGGAAAAATCAGTTGAACCGAATAGAACTGGTTTTTAAATTTTCAATTTTTTTTTTTAAATTTAAAACTTAATCCTAATTTTTCTATCATTCTTATTTTAAATTTTAGTATTTTAAATTATATTATATGATATTGTTTATAATATTGTGTTTATTTCTAATATAAAACTTATAAATTATCATTTTAAAGTTTCATAAATGAATATTTATTTTATTTTTAATATAATACATAAAATATTTTTTAAAAATATATAGGGATCATTTTAAAGGCTGGACCCCTAGTTCGACCGGTTCAATCGATTGAACCGCCAAAATTAACGTCATATATTACTTTTTGCATTTAAAAATAGATAGGGATCATAGAGGAAAGAATATTTAACAAGCTAGGAATTAACGTCATAACTAACTTTTTGCATTTAAAAAGAAAAAGGAATATTTAAAAATCTAGGAATTAACGTCATAAATCCAGTGGATTGTTTGCCCTATATAAAGGAGTATGCATCACCTTTCAAAATTATTTTGGGTGGTGAGTTTCTTCTTCTAGTGTGTGTGACGTCATCCTAATTAACAAGTAATTAATCAATGTGGAAACTGAAAGTAGCAGAAGGCCAGGGCCCGTATTTGTACAGCACCAACAACTTTATTGGAAGACAAATTTGGGAGTACGATCCAAATGCCGGCGAAACATCCCAAGAGTTTAACGAGGCTCGTGATCAATGGAAACTGAATCGGGCAAAGGGGTATCGTTGCTCCGCGGATTTGTTCATGAGAATTCAGGTGATTTAAGCATGTTTCTGTTTAAACTATATGATGAAATTGGTTATTTTTTCATCAAATTTGATTCCACAGGAATTCTCCGTGCATAACTAATAGATTCTGATGCGTGAGATACACACACCATCGGGAGTTTTATGAAACCGTTCATTTTCTTTAACAATTTTGATCATGTAGAAATATTGTTAATTTGGTCAACTAATTGATTATATCAAATAGTTAATGGTTGGGACTAAAATTATAAAAAGAAAAAGACCACTTTTGAAAATGGTGGTGTTTTCGAAAAAATCATGTAGGAATTGCAGTTGTACAGGGAGAGAGTGTCTCTTTTTATTTCTTTACACCCGTTTGCTTCACATGATTGAATTAATTAATTATAATAGGATTAGGTAGGATTGTGTAAAATTGAATTGATTGGACTGTATTATTTTAATCAATATATATATATATATATATATATATATTTTTAGATTGTAAGATTGCATCTTTTAATTCTGTACTGAAAAATTAATATTTGTGTTTTGATTGAGGGAATATATTTGATACCTACTGAAATGTTATAAATACCTTCCACATGAGATAAACTTGGTCATTTTAAGTACAAATACAAAGACAATATATATTGTAATATTGTAGTTGAAACTTGAAACTGATTATATCACATCTTTCACATGAGATAGACTTATATATCCTTCAATATAATTAAGGATTAAACACATTTGAGTGGGTCTCATGTACATCCAGGTGCATCGTGCACTGGTAGTGCATTAAAGAATCATGCAACTTGTTACACTGAAAGATGCAACTTGTTTACACTGAATCATGCAACTATTTTTTCACACTGAATCATACTAATAATTAAACGGTTCAGTATAAACAAGTTGCATATTTTAGTATAATAAGTTGCATGGTTCTAAAATGCACTATGAATGCACGGTGCACCTGGATGCATACAAGACTTAGCCAACACATTTTTGTACCCAAGCTAAAAATGTATAATTGGCCCTCATCCAGCGAATCAAAAAGTCGATTACTTGGGATTAGACCGTTACTTCCTATCTATTTCGACCTATCCCGTAAACCAATCGGGGCTTATTGTTTTATTCAAAAGGAAAATAAGTGGTTCAACACTGTGTAATTACTTGCAGCTTAAAAAGGAAAGTGGAATTGACGTGCTGGGCTTATCACCTGTTAGAGTAGGAGAAAATGAAGAAATCACGTACGAAGCTGTGACTGTTGCTGTAAAAAAAGCAGTACGGTTGACTCGCGCAATCCAAGCAAGAGATGGGCACTGGCCTGCTGAAAATTCTGGCCCTATGTTCTTCACTCCCCCTCTGGTAAATATCTCTTTTTATTTGAACGATTACTATTTGCACCAATTTTTATATTTGAGTTGTTTATAAATACTAAAAGAGATAAATTTATTTTTTAACGAGGGTTGGTAAAAATACCGACACAAGAAGTAATAATTAAGAAGAAATGATTATTAAAAATGGGTCCTTATTATATCAAAATAAATAGAATAAAATATGATAAAAGTGAATTGTTCGGCTATTAATTTTATTAACCGTATCAGTTATTTAAAACTAATTCGTATGACCATTTTGATAGGAGAATTTTGAACTAAGAACCCCCTTATAAGTTATTTCTAAAAAAAATATATATTAGTTTTCTAATATTAGTAGTTTTTACAATAAAAGTTTAATTATTTTATATAAAAGAGATGAATTTGTACGAAGACCTTGTAATTGATGCACATGAATGTTACTTTAATAAATAATAAAAAATTTACAGATAAATTATTTAAAGAAAGACCTAAATTTCATCATAATTAATTTAATATTTTAGTACTGAAGTTAGCAATATATAAATATATAATTAATAATTATATATGTATCTTTCTTACAGATCATTGCGTTGTACTTGTACATAAGTGAAGCAATCAACACAATCTTGACATCAGCACACAAAAATGAGATACTCCGTTACATTTTATTAAAGGAATTGTTGACTAATTCCTATAATTTTGGATTGTACATATTCTTAATATCTTGCATTTACTTTGTATTTAATTGCATTTACTTTGTATTTAATTTTCCTTTGATTTGGTTTCCTATAATTACGGAAACCTCTTTGTACATGAGTGTATATATACCAATTTTCCCTAATCACCAATTAAGGGTGATTTCATAATAACTCTCACATGGTATCAGTAAGGGAAAGATCCTAAATCCCTATTCCCTACACGGCCGCCACCTTCTGCCGCCATCCTCTCGGCCGCCGCCTTCCACCGCCATCCCCCCACTCACATTCACTTGCTGCTCCTCTCTCCGTCAATCCGATGGCCAATCAAACCTCTGTCGATCCTATGCCAGTTAACACCATGATAAATATGGTGCCTCTCAAACTCGATTCCGAGAACTACATGATGTGGCGTTGTCAGTATCTCACCATGGCTGAGTGCTTCGACATCATCGGCCACCTGGATGGAACAACCGTCTCTCCTCCTCCCACTATCAATTCTGGTACAGGTGTTCAAATACCGAACCCTGAGTTTGCTTCGTGGCGATTAAAAGACAAGAAACTTCTTGGCGTTATCTTCACGTCGCTATCCAAGGATGCTATGACCGAAGTCCTCGAATGCAAAACCTCTCGTGCAGCGTGGCAAGCCCTAGAGGCTGTCTTCTCGATTAAATTCGCATCTCGAACTCATCGGTTAAGGAAGAAATTCTTTCCTTGCGCCGCGGCGATCTATCCGTCGACGATTATGGTCAAAAATTCAAATCTCTTTGTGATCAATTGTCCTCCATTGGCCGGCCTGTTGATGACTCCGACAAAGCCCACTGGTTCTTGCGTGGTTTGGGTACTCAGTTTACAAGCTTTGCCGACACCAGAATGGCGTTGTCTCCGATGCCTTGTTTCCGTGATCTTCTTAATCAGGCAAGGCAGTACGATCTTATGCGCAGGCTATGGAGGGTAATTCGCCTCCTCCTGCTGCCTTTACAGCCATTAACGACGGTCGCCGGCAGTCCAACTCGCGCCAACAACACGGGGGTCAGTCCCGTAGTCCCTTCCACCATCCTCAACAGCAGGGTGGCAACTCTCGTGGTTCGGGCCAGTATGGGAACCAAGGCAAACATGGTGGTGGACGCCGCACATGGGTCCCTCGTTGCCAAATTTGTCGTGCAAATCACAATGCCGACAAATGCCCACAATTTCTCAATGCTCGTCGTGCAACTTCTTCTGCAAATCTAGCACAAGCATTCAACTCTCGGTCTGACTGTTTACGATCCCGTTCTCGACCGGTATTTGGACTCGGGTGCCTCTGCTCACATAATGAATCGGACCTCTACACTTGACTCTTATGAGCCATATTGCAGTAATCAGTTCGATGGTTGTTGGTAATGAGAATTCTTTACATATTTCGCATGTTGGCACTAGTCAAATTTCGATGATGTTAAATTGCTCGATGTCTTAGTTGTGCCTCACATAACCAAAAACTCATTATCTATCGATGGCCCGACATCCGATTTTCCAATGGACATCATTTTTTACGATAAATTCTTTGCAATCGAAATCGGGTGACAAAGAAAATATTGTACGGGGTAGATGTGATCGGGTCTATACTTACTTGATCGAGGTGTTCCCGCTTTGGTGGCAGCGATCAAGTCAAAAGTGTTGAAGGCGAGTTTTGATTTATGGCATTTACGCCTGGGGCATGTCCCATTTTCTATTATTTCGCAGTTAAATAAATTGGGGCATTTATCTGTCACTTCTGTTTTACCGACTCCTGGTGTTTGTGAATCTTGTCGATTGGCAAAAAATAAGCGATTATCTTTTTCGGGCTTGAATGATAAACGTGCTACATCTGTGCTTGAGTTAATTCACTGTGATTTGTGGGGTCCTGCACCCATTTCTACTAATGATGGTTTTCGTTACTATGCTGCTTTTGTGGATGATTATTCGCGTTTTTCTTGGATTTTTCCACTACGTGCAAAGTCTGAATTTTATGACCGCGTTAGTCCGTTTTTCAAAAGTTTATGCGCAATCAATTCTCTAGTACTATCAAAGTTTTTTTCGTGAGTGATGGAGGTCTTGAATTAAGTAAATACTAGAGTACGTGACTTTATGCAGCTTCATGGCATTCATCATCGTTTGTCATGTCCTTATACTCCACAGCAAAATGGACGGGCTGAACGAAAACATCGTCATATTTCTGAAACAGGCCTTTCGATGCTTTTTCATGCACATGCACCAGCATCTCTCTGGTTCGATGCTTTTGCCACAGCAGTATATATCATTAATCGTTTACCATCTTCCATTTTATCTGGCATATCGCCCTTTGAGCTACTCTATGGTTCAGTTCCAAATTATGGAAATTTCAAACCTTTCGGTTCTTCGGGTATTTCCTTTCTTAAGAGATTATCACGAAAAATAAATTGGCACCGCGCAGTCGTCCATGCATTTTTTTGGGATATAGCAGTTCCTACAAAGGCTTTCGTTGCTTTGATCCAGACACTTCACGAGTCTTCGTTACTCGTCATGCTCAATTTGATGAGCTCTTATTTCCTTTTTCACGAGCTCCTTCAAAGTCAAAGTTACAGGATCTACAGATTACCAGTTTTCTTGAGGCTTCGGGTCTTCATTCGAGTGATTCTTCCCCTCGACCGCCCACACCCGTGCCTCCCCCTACGCCCGTCATTCAGCCCGTACATCATGTTTTACCCGATGATGAAATGGTCCAGCCTGCTCCTTTGGTTGAACAGCCCGCCGAGCTCCCTATCGAACCTGCCCAGCCTACCGAACAGCCTACACCGCCCGACCAACAACCTGTGGTCACTGTACATCAGCCCTCTCATCCGATGACCACGCGGGCCAAGGCCGGAATTTTCAAGCCACGTTATCCTGTCAGTCTTGCTTCCACCGCTCTACTCTCTGCTCTCGTTGCTGCCTCTGAGCCTCGTGGCTTCAAGACTGCTGCTAAATCCCCTGAGTGGTTAGCTGCCATGCAGGAGGAAATTGACGCCCTACAATCAAATCAGACTTGGGAGCTAGTTCCTCGACCTCCGGACACAAACATTGTTGGTTCCAAATGGGTATTTCGAACAAAGTATCATGCAGATGGATCTGTTGAACGTCATAAGGCTCGGTTAGTTGCTCAGGGTTTCACCCAAATCCCTGGCATTGATTTTCATCATACTTTCAGTCCTGTTGTTAAGGCTACCACTGTTCGTATCATCTTGGCTCTTTCGGTCCAGCACCACTGGCATCTTCATCAATTGGATGTCAAGAACGCATTTCTCAATGGCAATCTTGACAAGCCGGTTTTCATGTCTCAGCCCCCTGGCTTTGTGGATGCTCGATTTCCGAATCATGTTTGTCGCCTTAAAAAGGCTCTTTACGGACTTCGCCAAGCTCCACTTGCTTGGTTTCAACGTTTCAGCACATACCTATTAAGTTTGGGCTTCTACCAGAGTCGTTGTGATTCATCTTTGTTCCATCTTTCTCGGGGTAAGTCTGTCATTTTCCTTCTATTATATGTAGACGACATCATTGTTACAGGAAATGACCCTGCCATGCTCCAGAAATTTATTTCTCGTACTCATCAAGAATTTGCCATCAAAGATCTCGGCCGACTCAACTATTTTCTTGGACTTGAAGTTTCTTACACTTCAGATGGACTTTTTGTTGGGCAAGCCAAGTACGCTCATGACATTTTGAAGCGTGCTGAACTGGTTGACTCCAAACCAGTCGCGACTCCCTTAGCAGCTGGAGAGGTGCTTGTTAGTAATGGTCCTTCGTTCCGTGATCCAACATTGTACCGATCCCTTGTTGGTGCTCTTCAATATCTCACTATCACTTTCGCCCGACTTATCATATCTTTGTAAACATTGTAAGTCAGTTCCTCCATTCTCCAACGGATGATCACTTCTTAGCTGTCAAGAGGATTCTTCGTTACGTAAAGGGCACAGTTCATTATGGTCTCTCCTTTCGGAAGCATCCTGAGTATTCAATTGTGGGTTACTCGGATCTTGACCGGGCTCGATGTATAGAGACACGCGTCGTTCAACTTATGGTTACTCCATCTTCCTTGGGGGTAATCTTGTTTCTTGGAGTGCAAAAAAAGCAGCCCACGGTTGCTCGTTCAAGTTGTGAGTCGAAATACCTTGCTATGGCAAATGCTTCAAATTTAACTAGTTTGGGTATCTAATCTTCTTCGAGAACTTCGGATGTTGCCTCCTTCTCGGCTGTTTTTTTTTGTGACAACAAAAGTGCTATCTTTCTCGGTCGAAATCTGTTGCTCACAAACAGGCTAAACACATTGATCTTGATTATCATTTTGTTTGTGAACCGGTGTCTTCTGGGAAACTTGCTACTCGTTTCGTTCCATCTCATCTTCAGTTGGCGGACATCTTCACAAAGAGCCTTCCTCGACCGACCTTTGAGCTTCTTCGTTCCAAGCTTTGTGTTTGCTTGCATCCCACGCAACGCTTGACGGGGGGTATTAAAGGAATTGTTGACTAATTCCTATAATTTTGGATTGTACATATTCTTAGTATCTTGCATTTACTTTGTATTTAATTGCATTTACTTTGTATTTAATTTTCCTTTGATTTGGTTTCCTATAATTACGGAAACCTCTTTGTACATGAGTGTATATATACCAATTTTCCCTAATCACCAATTAAGGGTGATTTCATAATAACTCTCACACATTTACAATCATCAGGTATTTTTAATTACTTAGTTAGTGCTAAAGTTGGTTTAAAAAAAAAAGTTAGTGCCAAAGTAATTGTAATATATATGAATTTTGAGTGGATTTTATGTGAAAATGGTGTACTATACACCACTACTCATACTGCTAAAGTGGATCTAGATCAAAACCCGCGAGAATATTTAAGATGGATATGTTGAATGCACATGACTTTTCAAATCAATTGTTGTAGTGACCCAACATTTAATTCCCCAGCAACTTTTCTTTGGGCCAAATTTTATTTTTATGGATAATGGTGCACCGTAAATCACATATTACAATATGAATCTTAACACATAGTATGGCCTGCCATAAATATGTAAAAAAAAAGAAAAACTTTTATTCATAATTGTTGCCTATATATAGCTCGGTGATCTTTAAAGGGCTCGTAATGGAGGATTGAGACACAATTTTTTATGTTTGTTCTTCGTCTTAATTTTTTGATTAAAGAAAAAGCAAAGAACAAATAGTTGGAATATTCTTAATGATTGGTTGAGGGATCCCATCCCATGTACTCCCTCCATCCCAAAGAAATGTGCACGTTTACTGTTTTCACGTGTTTTTGTGAGCGAGTTTTTTATTAGTATTTGAAATGATAAAATAATTTTTAAAGATGAATGCAATAGATGAGAGGTAGATCTATAATATCCCTCTTTAAAAATCACTTTATCATTTGAAATACTAATAAACAACTCGCTCACAAAAACTCGATAATAAAGTAGGTGTGCACGTTTCTTTGGGACGGAGGTAGTATTAGCTAGTATATATGACGGAGTAGGTGGGTCACTTCTCTAATATATTCACTAATATTCAGTTGTAATCTAGTTTTTTTTTTTTTTTTTGACAAAGTATAGTGTGAACAAGTTTTACGGTGAAACTGGTTAAGGAGTGTGACTTATATTACTAAATAGTGTGATTTTTTACTGTAAAGGGTGTAACGTTTTACTATGAGTATTACTCATAAAAGTGAAGGGTGTGACTTATATTATATCAAAGAGTGTCGTAGTGATAACTGAAGGGTGTGACTTACACTATGCCAGAAATTGGATTTGACAACGGGTAATCCCCGTTGTTGTAGCTGTTTTTTCCCCGTTGTGGATGCTGGAGTTGTCGTAGGTCCCGTACATATGACAACGGGTAATCCCGTTATCGTGAGTGTTTTATCACAACCAGCGATTACCCATTGTCGTAACTCATAATGACCTGTTGTCGTAGGTGTTTATTACAACGGTTTTTACCCGTTGTGTTAACTCATAATGACCCGTTGTCGTAGATGTTTATTACAACGGCTTTTACCCATTGTGTTAACTCATATTTACCCGTTGTTGTAGATGCTTATTACAACGGTTTTTACCCGTTGTGTTAACTCATACTAACCCGTTGTCGTAGGTGCTTATTACAACGGTTTTTACCCGTTGTGTTAACTCATATTAAGCCGTTGTCATAAATATCTACGACAACGGGAGAAACCCGTTGTTAAATGCTTATTTGACCCGTTGTTAAAGTTATCTACGACAACGGTTCTTCCTCGTTGTTAATACTATTTTTGAACCTGTTGTTTTATATTTTCTATTTTTCAGAATATAAATATAATACACATTTTTACTGAATGAAACAAATAATAAGAATCAATAGACTTCGTACAATTAAGTAATCAATTCATACATTGTTCAAAATAAGTAATAAGATAAGAACTTGTTCAAAATCACAAAAACAAACTATTAGCTATCATCTTCCGACCACCTCTACTGATCAACAATGTAATTTGATAGACATTCGGCCCACTCCTTCCGTACTTCATCAATTTCTTTTTCGGAGTAAATCTTTTGTGAGAATTGTGAAAATACAAACAAAAAAACATAAATAAGACCACATCAACTAAGAATACACCACATAATCAACACAAATTATTCTTACCACAGCTTGCATCGAATCTGTGTTCACATCTCCATGAAATTCGAATATCTCTTTCATGTAGCGTAGTACATAAAAACCACAATCATTTTTTCCATCAGGTTGTTTAGGTGCCTAGGTTAGATTAAAAAAAAAATTAAAAACTAATTCATATTTATGTGAATACTCAAAATAAATGTAAATTTATGTACCTAGCTTGATTATATCCATGCAATATATTTCTTCACTCTCTTACTCGAGACCTCAGAACTAAAGATTCTTAAAGCCCTACAACAGTAGATTAACCAGATAAACAATACAATTCACAAAAAAATCACCATTGAACAACTGATTGATAACTAACTTACTACATTAATATGAAAAGAATAAACTTACATCACTACTACACATTTGAGCTTGGAGAGCTCTACTTGGACAGCCCTTTTTTCGAATAGCTCTCCAAGTGGTCCCTTGGAGAGCGTTTCTATTAAAAAAAAAAAAAAAAAAGAAGATTAAAAACCACTTTCCCCAAGATCAAAGCTTAGACAATGGTTCATAACCGGCTGTCTTTAAAAATACTTGGAGAGCGGTTTTGAACCATTGTCCAAAAAAAAAAACTTGGAGAGCAGTTATGCATTAATTTTATTTTTTTTTGTAAAGCTTGTATTATTTTTTTTTTTTTTTTTGTAAATTCTTTTTATGTACAATTCAAATATTTTATTGTTTAAATTCTCGTGTTATTTATTTTAAATATTCATCTTATATAATGAGATTAACACAAACCCTTATGTAAAACTTGTCCATAATATTAAATTCATAATATTACACTTACGAACTTGTATCACTATTAATTCTTATAAATTAATACCTATAATATTTAATATTCTTATAAATTAATTTAATTTTGTGTAAGTATTACTTATTTAGATAGAAAAGTACTATTACTTGTTTAAATAGAAAAGTATTACTTGTTTAAATAGAAAAGTATTACTTGTTTAGATAGAAATGTATAACTTGTTTAAAGAAAAGTATTACTTGTTTAGATGAAAAAGTATTACTTGTTTAAAGAAAAATATTACTTATTTAGATAGAAAAGTATTGCTTGTTTAAATAGAAAAGTATTATTTGTTTAGATAGAAAAGTATTACTTGTTTAAATAGAAAAGTATTACTTGTTTAGATAGAAAGGTATAACTTGTTTAAAGAAAAGTATTACTTTGTTTAGATGAAAAAGTATTACTTGTTTAAAGAAAAATATTATTTATTTTGATAGAAAAGTATTAATTGTTTAGAAGGAAAAGTATTACAAGTTTAAAAGAAAGGTAGTTAAAAAAAAGTACAAGTAAAAAATATAATTTAAATTTAATTTAAATTTAAATTTATATAAAAAAATTATTATATAAAAATGTGATTGAATTAATAAATAAGATAATTGAAATAAAGAATTTAAAAAAAATGTAAGAAAAAACAATTTTTAGAACATATAGAATTAATTTCATTAAGTAAACGCAAGAAAGCAAGTGCTCGAGCGGAATTGATCCCCGCTCAGGCGCCCAAGGTCCCGTGTTCGGTCCCCCATGGGAGCGAATAATTGCCTCAATTAATGGGGAGACTTTGTGGCTTATATATGAGATGCTTGGTGGGTACGTGCCTAAAAATCATTTTTTTTAAAAAAATATGTCCAAGGGAAACCATTTGTCGGAGGAGGATTTGGACAGCGTTGAAAACCGTTGTCTAAGCTTTAATCTTGCCTGCACGGTTCAAAAACCGTCAATCCAAGTCTTTTCTTGGACAACGGTTTTTATCGATTGTCCAAGCTTGATATAATTTTACTTGGAGAGCGGTTATAACTTGACTCTCCAAGGTCATTTTTTCACATTGTCCAAGCCCAAATGTGTATTAGTGCATGTCAACAACATTTTTCCATTCAGGATCAATGCGAGAAAACAGAGGATCAATCAAAGAAATCTCTTCCTTGTGTGGGTTGATAATCGTTAAAATCCAATGCTCACTATGTACAAAGACATAATAAAACATATAATTATATTCATCACTTTTAGAGTAAAGTACATTGAAAAGAATTTGTAAATCATACTACTCACCCGATATTGCATGGCACTACTACTAGATGAGTAGTTGCACTAACCAACCTTTTTGCAAGCTCACATGACCTTTTCTCATTGTTCTTATCCAAATTTTTTTTGTCTGCACTTCGTGACATCACATGTGATGAATCCCATGGATTCATAAACATGAATTTCTCCATCTTATCTGGCTTCAAGAAATTAAGATACAGATACCTACAATGAAAAAAAATATTATATATAGCAGATAAAATAACGTTAACTTTTACAAACTTAACAAACTACTCAAACATAAATTACCAGATATAAACAACAATACAATTGGCAGGGATTGGCTGCAACCGAGCAAATGGATCAATGTCTTTGAAGTTAACATGCAATGTGAACTCGTGGCCAAATACATCAGCATCCAACTTGATTTTTATGACCCCTTTAGAAGGTATAGCAAATTTTGAATAACAGTAGATAACATATAACTGTTTTGACACACTACTTATATCCAATGCTGGCTTTTGAACTTCAACATCTATCTTCTTTTTTCCACATCTCTAAAAATTGCAATACAACGCATGTTAGCATATAAAATACATACCTTGTTAACCAAAATTATAATACAAAATATAAATCTTACTCGCAATTTGACCAAGTGCTTCGGCCAAGCTACCTGTGAACCTACTGCATCCCCAATAAGCTTACACTCGTACATGGGAATCGGTAGTTCGGCTTTCCCATCTATTGCTTGATCAATGATTACACACACAGAGTTTTTGGGACATTTCTCATCATCAATTATGTCGTTTGGTCCATTTTCTCGTATGAATGTCCCAAATGCCACTATAACATCTAGCCTCGACGCTAAACTCAATGCCACAACTTTCCCCTAACAAAATTATATCCACAAAATTAATCATGTGTTACTGATCTAGCATACACAATAATATTCCTAATACTATTATAATTAACACATACCTTCATGTCCTCATCATCTTCAATGTGAACAACATTATTATCCTCATTTGAGATACTCTTTTGATCATCATCATCACATTTTTCTACTGGATGTTTGACCTTTATTGAACAACTTCCCTTCTCTTCAGTTCCTATCCTGCTACGTCCATTTCCATTAAAGATATATTCTTCCAGTTTCTCCACACGTGCAAGTGTATTCTGCAGCAATTCATCCTTATTTGAAGGCTTCTTAGGAATGATCAAGAATGTTGACGGAGTGACTAAAGCTCCTATTCCCCTCACACGTCCACCATGCGCACTTGTATTGAGTGCTGAAGAAAGGATGTCATGTGATGATTCTTGTATCCCAGCCTTCTTCTGTTCAATAAATTCTTCCTGTAAAAAAAAAACAGCATCTATATACTACAAAGAGTCATCCAATACATCAACTTTAGTATAAAAATCATTACTTACAATCTTTGTCACTGTTTCAAGCAGCCCTTTTCCTTCGTACTCTCCACTTTTGGATTTGCGAGCACGCATCCAAAGCTTCGATCTATCGACATCACCATCACCAGATAAAATCGATTTCTAATATGAAGCAAATTGAAAAGAGAAGGTTAGTATGACACAAAATTATTCTAATTATTTATTGAAATTCTATGTAACAATAATCACTTACATTTTCCTCAGCTAAATTTACATAGCCTTTACGAGAGATGCGATGCTGGTATTTGACCTTCTCCCGTAACCTCTGATGTTCTTCTCTTGATTTTCTATAAGAATAAAATTAAATATTGTATTAATATGCATCCATTTATGGTTATATTAAAAGATTAGCAAATAATTTTACCTTGAAATCATCGGACATACGACTACCAACAAATTTGCTCCAATCTTCATAGTCAATTTCAAAATCTTCTAAATCAGGTGGTGTGGGTATATCAGGGTTGCCCATTCTTCCAAAAACCCATTTAGTAGTCAGCATTGTCTTAAATGCCTGCCACTTATCATTGGCTGGGAAAGACATCATTTCTCATATTTTTCAGGCACAACAAATGACAGCTACAAGAAACAAGTATTTCAAATATGTGTATATATAATTGAAAAACCACATAAACTAGTTGCATTAAATGTAAAACAACTACATATACAATTACTTACATTGACTGAATCCCATATTTGGTCCTTGACATCCTCAGGAACTGTCTTCCAATCCATATATGTGATATTAACTAGCTGTCGTGCAATTTTTGGCTCATTTCTTCCAATCCTATGACATTAATATCAAAATTAGGTCTAGGTACAAGTGTCCAAATATCATTTCTTTCAAATTGATTAAGCTCTTCATGCATAACATTTATCCAATTTCATCATTAAGAGCTTCTTTCACATTCTTAGGCTCAATTGCAGAATGATAACACTCAAAAGTTACCTGATTGCATATGAATGACATGCAAACTGATCTTACAAAGTTATTGATGTGATACCCATTCTTCTTCTAGTTTGTACACCAGTGGTAACTTCTCCAATGATCTGATCTGATGGATGACTTTTCATTATCTTTATTAAGGAAACCAAATGTTTTGGATATTGTTGATTCTTGTGACAGATTTTCAGTATCAAAACTTTTGGGTAATGTTGTATCAGATGTTGAAGGAACATTCTGATCAACATCTTTACTATCTTCAGTGTCATCAGTATCTTTGGATACTTCTATTAAATCTGATACATTATCTTTAACACTTTTACCTGCAAGACTTGCAAGTTCATTAAATACCACATTAACAGATTCTTGCATTGTTTCAGTACTCAAGTTATAGATTCTATATGCCTTGCTATTCTTAGAATATTCTAAGAAGAATCCTTTATCACTCTTTGAATCAAACTTGTGTAACTGATCTCTATCATTCAAAATGTAACAAACACAACCAAACACATGAAAATATTTAAAATTTGGTTTCTTGTTATTCAGAATCTCATAGGGAGTACAATTACTACCAAAACGAATATAGACTCTATTCACAATGTGACAAGCAGTGTTTAAAGCTTCTGCCCATAATTTCTTTGACAAACTTTTTGAGGTTAGCATAACTCTTGTCATTTCTTGCAAAATTCTATTCTTTCAACAATCCCATAGAATAATGTCATCTGCTTTAACACTTTTACATGTATGGTTTGAACCAATCAAATAGCAATTATCAGCAGATCTTTCACCAGTCATTAAGCAATCATCATTTTTGTCAAGTACATAACTTGAATTTATGTCAAATTTCACACGTAAATCATCATCACATAACTGACTAATACTAATCAGATTAGAAAGTAAACCTTTTACATGTAACACATTTGTCAACTTTGGAAAGTCAGGAACATTCAAGGTTCCTTTACCAACCAGTTTACCTTTTGAACCACCACTATAGGTAACACAACCATCATCACAAGATGTATAATTAGACAAATGATTAACTTCACCAGTCATGTGTCTAGAACAACTACTATTAAAGTACCAAGATCCAGGAACACATGCTTTCAAAGATGTATACACAACATTACACAATATGTTCTTATGAATCCACTTTTTAGTGTTGTTAACCTGTTTTATAGGGTGTTCAATTTTATCAGGTAAAATAATTCCAGCTTTTAGATCTCTTCTTAACTTAGAACAGTATGGACGAATGTGACCTACTCCAGCACAGTAAAAACAGACATACTCTTCAAATAATCCAGCAGATTTCTTTTGTTTAAGATTCAAAGGTTTTGTCAAACAAGATCCTTCCTTTACAAAAAAAATAGGTTTACTAGAGATTGGAGTATCTTCAGTAGTTTTCTCAAAACCTAGACCAGTAATACTTGATCTTCCAATCATTAAAGCATCATTCAATTCAGCAGTGCTAGCAGATTTTTTTTTAAAACTCAAAGTAGTACACTTAAGTTCATTTTTTAAAGAAGAAATTTCCACATCTTTTCTAGTTAAAAGAACTTCAAGCTTTAAAAAAATCTCTTTCAAATCTGAATTTTCTAAAGATAAGGAACTCAAGACCTGTTTTTGAGTTTCTAAATCAGTTTTAAACTTCAGATATTCAGAGTTACACTCAGCAAAATTTGATGTTTCAGCATTCAGAATAGTTCCAGCAAAATAGTTAATCACAGAATCATATTTACTGAATGTTGTTTCAGTTGTTGTGTTAACATCTGAATCTGCTTCAGACCAATAATCATCGAGATCATCATCAAAAGTATCATCATAAATTATTCTAGCAGACATAGCATTTAGTTCACATTTACCAGCATCAGTTTCATCATCAGAATCATCACTTTAGGTAATATTAAAGTTCATCTTTTCCTAAGCATATTATTAGCACATTCATTAGCATAATGACCATATCCAGAACATGCATCACATTTAACCTTTTTTTGTACTCAGGATCATATTTAAACTTGTTATCCTTAGTAAATTGTATAGGTTGATTGAAACTGGAGGACTGACTTGGAACAAGCTTTTTATCAGATGGAGAAGAATTCTGATTATTCCTATCTCTTGGTTGAAAATTACCATTTGGTTTTCCGAACCTTCCTTTTAGAAAATATTTGAATTGCTTAGTGATAAGAGCAAATTGTTCAGAAACATTTTCATCACAAATCAGAAACATCATCATCAGAATCAACTTCAGTAACATAAGGATGTTTACCAAAATTATCAGAAGTTTCACCTCTAAAGCAAGTACTTTCTTGTCTTTATCTTTCTCATGTTTAATTATCATCATCTAACATATTAGAGTTAATCTCATAAGTTTTCAAAATACTGATCAACCCATTTTGACTCAGTAAATCAATGTTCTTAGCCTCTTCTATTGCACATATTTTAGCATCAAATCGTTTAGGTACAGTTCTAAGTATCTTATTGACTAACCGAGTGTTGGAAATTGGATCACCAAGTGAGTGTGACTCATTAGCAATCTCACTTATCCTTTCATTGTATGATGAAATGGTTTCATCATCTTTAATTCTCAAGTTCTCAAACTTGGTTCCCAACATTCAAAGTCTAGTTCTTAGAACACTTTCTGATCCTTCACAATGTTCCTGCAATATTTCCCATGCATCCTTAGAAGAAACACAGTTAGATATCAGTTTAAACATAGAAACATCAGTAGCAATAAAAATTGCATTAAGGGCTTTAGATTTGAAATTGACCGATGTGCATTCATCATTGGACCAATCAATCTCCTTTTTGACTTGAGATTCTCCATCTTTATCATCAAATATTTTTGGTGGATTCCAACCAGATAACACACTACGCCATGCTCTCTCATCTATAGACTTAATGTACATGCGCATTTTAGGTTTCCAGTAGGGATAGTTGGATCCATCCAAAATTGGAGGTTTTAAAGAAGGAGTCAACGGATAATCCATTGCAAAAACACACTTTAAAAACACAGGACCTTTAACTTAGTGTATCAAGTTTATGGCTCTGGCGCCAACTGACAGTGTGTGTGCGTGTATTTTTAGAGTGTTGTTGAAAATGTTATACAACATGTAAAACAACATATGACAGCGGAAGTATAAAAACGCAGTGCAAAGGATTTCAAAATTTTGTATAGTCTTAATTCAGACTATACGAACCTCATGGTTAAAAACATCACTATAACAAGTAGTGAGATAAACAAAAACCTCTTACAAGATCCTAAAAGGTGTAGTGAAAACCACACAACAAAAACAATCTATTCAATCAAGTATTTAGTGATCTTATTCAACCTAAAACTTGATCTAATAAGATAAAATCAATACTGATGGGAGAGATTGTATTCCCTCGACCAGTACAAATACTGATAGAATTACATTGACCCTCACACTCCTAGAATTACAAACACTCGGTTTTTCACTCTAGGTTGTGTCTCGGATGTTACTCTCTAAAGTTTGGAGTAGAGCAAATGGTATTTCACTTTTCCTCAAACTTGAATATCGACTAATGCAGGGTATTTATAGACTTGAAGATCAACTGCATTGTCCTATCCACTAGGCTTGGATAGCCTTGAACTTCTCCTCCACTATCTCCATGATCTTGGTGTAACCACCCATGATCTTTCTATTCTCACTCCACCACAATGCAACCGCCTGACAATATAACCGAATTGTCTTCAATCTGCAATGTAGGAAACATAGAAAAACACATCTGTTAAAACGGAGTCAGTGTTAGGAGAAATGACAAATTTATGATGTTGTGCAGAATGTTGTCCAACATATGGAACAACATCCGTGCAACATCAACACTGTTCAATAGAACCAAGTAATACTGTTAAGTGAAAATAAGTAATATTGTTCATTGAAACAAACAATATTGTTAAGAGAAAACAAGTAATATTGTTCAATAGAATGAACTAATTATACTGTTATGTGAAAACAAGTAATATTTTTCATTGAAATAAGTAATATTGTTATGTGAAAACAAGCAATATTGTTCAATAGAACCAACGTAACTAATATTGTTAAGTGAAAATAAGTAATATTGATCATTGAACCAAGTAATAATGTTCAATAAAACAAACTAATATTGTAAACAAGTAATATTGTTCTTAAGTGAAAACATGTAATATTGTTCTTAAGTGAAAACAAGAAATATTGTTCTTAAGTGAAAACATGTAATATTGTTAATTGAAACAAGTAATATTGTAAAGTGAAAACAAGTAAATGTTATTCAATAGAACCAACTAATTATTAAGTGAAAACAAGTAATATTATTCATTGAAACAAGTTATAATATTGTTAAGTGAAAACAAGTTATACTGTTCAATAGAACCAACTAATACTGTTAAGTGAAAACAAGTAATACTATGACGAAATATATTTAAATACGACGAAATATAAATGATTTAAACAATAATATACATAGTTAATACGTACGAAAATATAAATTGTTTAAACAGAAAACACAAATTGTTCAAAAATAAAAAAATAAAAGAGTTTGTTAAAATAAAAAAAAAGTAGTGTCTGAGACAACCGATAAAAATCCTCAGTGTCGAGATCATCTTCATCTATCAAAAAATTGACCCCACTACAAACGTCACCACCATTGCCTTCTGCATCGTCGTCGTCGACATTGTCAACGGAAAAATCACCGGGGAGGTGGAGGCAGGAGGCCGGACGCCGAAAATTTCAGTCATTTTGTTCCTTATGTCTTGCCTGAAGCTTAGCCTCAATCCTGGCCTCCATCTGCTCACGCGTCTCATGCGGTTGCGGAGCTGAAGTAACAAATGGCTGGGAGTACCATTTATTCACATTCACAAGTTTATAAACCACAAACATAAGTAACTATATTGAGGAAAGTTGAATGTTCTGAAACAGGAAACTCCCAACAATGCATTTAATAGAGAATAAAAAGCAATAGAAAAACCTTTGAAAGGCAGGTGGAAGAGAGCCCAACATTAGTGTCTTAAAATCAACCCAATCAATTTTGAATTTTAGAATTTTTCTCTGAGAGAGGATCTGTTATTTTCTTAGCCATCTAGTAAATTCCCTGACAACCTCAGAATATTAATATTTCATTAGAAGCTCAAACTTAAATCTTAAGTATCTGCAATATACCTTGTCTAGATAAGGCCACATGGATTCAATGAATTTATTCCAATAAATCTGCACAATGAGGAGCTGTGAAAAATAACCTATAATTTTATTTTTTTAATGGAACTATAATTCTTAATTGTTGCTAGGCTGGCTCCAATATACAGATCATAATCAATGCCTATTTTTTCTTCTGAGAAATATCTATTGATATTGACAACTTGAAAAGATTAGTATACTATGAAAATATTTATATGAAATGCTGAAATCGAGATTACTCCCTCCGTCCCGTGATAACGTGCACGTTTACTGTTTTCACGTGTTTTTGTGAGCGAGTTTTTTATTAGTATTTGAAATGATAAAATAAGTTTTAAAGATGCATATAATAGATGAGAGGTAGATCTATAATACCTCTCCTTAAAAATCACTTTATCATTTGGAATACTAATAAACAACTCGTTCACTAAAACTCGATAATAAAGGTAGTGTGCACATTATTCCGGTATGGAGATAGTATTTCGTTCAGGTGTACTACAATGCTCATTAAAAGTATTGATATATACCAAAAAATTATCTCTATACTTGTTTGATGTATTTAACCAAACACATTCCAAAGAACAATTTCAAATCAAGGTATCACATTTTTCTCTAAAAGCCTAATTCAAAACAACAAGCAAGCAAAAACTATGATAAAAATTTGATAACTACCAAATCAAATTCAGCTGAAACAGAAACAAGTCAAAACTATGATCAAAGCACAAGAATCAACACATCTAGCTAACACAATATGTAGAGACGAAAATTAGAGAAAATCTGCTTTGTCATACAGAATGTCTGACCTATAAACACAATATATTGCCAAAAAATAACATGGGTACACATCTAGAGTTTACAAATAAAAATATAAAAAAAGTAGAAAAAAATATAGTAGGTATAAACTACGAAATGAAGCACAATAAATCGTACGTAAAGCAAAGTGTAAAATACAGTGCCCCTTACCTCTAACACGAAATCACCCAGCAAATTCAGTAACTATCAAGTGAATGCTAAAAACATCCGTATGAATGACAGAAACCCACAAAAGTCACCAAAATAGGACGAAAACAGTGAAACACTAAGAATAAAACACTGAAAATCGACCAAAATTAATTAAGATCAATTGAGAAGAAGAAACAAAAAAAAAATGAAGGATTAAGGTGCGATTTGGAAGAGAAAAGACCAAGGAACGAAGAGAGAAGGAGCGCCGTAAAGAAAATTATGGAGAAAATATCATTTTTAGTCCTTTAACTTTGGATGATTCCATTTTTAGTCCTGTAAGTTTTTATGTTTTCAATTTTAGTCTTAGATGTGTCAATTTCAGTCCTTTTGCTCCGAAATTTTAAAATCTCTCCAAAATAAGCATGTTCACCTTATGTGATACTTTAAAATAGATTTTTTTTTTTTTTAAAATTCGACGATGTGCACAAGTGGATTAAGGTTTAATTGGGTCCGGGTTGATGATGTGGATCTTTTTTTTTTAATCACGTGGAAGTCCACTTGTGCAGGTTGTTGGAAAATTTTAAAAATCTCAATTTTGAACTGTCACGTGAGGTGCACATTCATATTCCTCAGGATTTTAAAATTTAAGAATAGAAAGACAAAAATTGTAACATCCAAAACTAAAATTTTAAAAGTAAAGAGCCACAGGACTAAACAAGGAATTTTTCAAAGTTACAGGACTAAAAATAATATTTTCTCAAAAATTATGTGAAAAAAAGGGGAACAATCTAAATAAATGGGTTTATGTATGGACCTGGTATTGAACACAAGTCAAAATGGATCCAGTTACACAAATATTAATACAGTGTAACTGGTGTGTATAATACTTTGCAATGAATTTTTAAGATAAATTATTTAAAATTTATAATCGACATAAAATTATGGGATTTTAATTATTAGGAGAAAATATACAAAAATGCCCAATTTCAAGTGTCTATTGTTTTTTTTTTTTTTTGCCCAATTTCTGAAAAATGTTATTTCTTGCCCTTTGTGGACTATTCTATCCTTAATTTCCACTCTGTATTTTATTGTTTCATCTCATAACCACTCTTTCAATTCCAAACTAGGGGGAGAAGGATGGTGAGGGAGTGAGAAGTTGGTGAGGGCCGGAGTGGGAATCAAGAGGAGGGATTGGTTGGGAATAGAATAGAGAATGATAATTAGGGTGAGAAGGATGAGAATGAATGAATAAGGGTAGAATGGTCTTAAAAGGGCAAAAACAACACAATTTTTTTAAATTGGGCAAAAAAAGACCGCAAACACCTGAAATTGGAAAAAGAAAAGGATCTTTTCCCTAATTATTTATATATAATCTAATCTCTACCAATAATATTTCAATATTTGGGGAAGAAAAAAAAATTAGGCCAGTAATTAAGGGTGTTGTGTTATAAGGACAATAATTTTGCGGGCTTGAAAAATATATATAAATATATGACAATGAATTTTAAAATATTTAAAATGTAGGACAATTGATCTCGAATAACTCTAAATCATGTTGAGATGTCACGTGCATTTCACGACTGTCCTACATTTTCAAATTAGTCTCTGATCTGCATTTATTAATTAATTATGCCAACACTTGTTAATACTTTATATATATTGATCAAATTAAATTATAAAAGTAATTTTATTTTATGTCGAAGGCAATTATTTACGTAGAATTATAAGAGTTTAAAATTGAATAATGGTAATTAATTTGCAGAATGATGATGGTGGCTGGGGATTTTACATGGAAGGGCACAGTACGATGATAGGATCAGCCCTTAATTATGTTGCTCTTCGATTATTGGGAGAGGGTCCACATGATGGAAATGGTGCCGTTGGAAGAGGCCGTCGGTGGATTCTTGATCACGGTGGTGCGACTGGAATTCCCTCCTGGGGCAAGACTTATCTTTCGGTAATTGTGTCCGACTTTATAAAGAGACATTTCTTATATAGTGGGTCTCATGTGCATCTAGGTGCACCGTGCACTCATGGTGCAATTTAGAAACATGCAACTTATTATATTGAAAGATGTAATTTATTTACACTGAACCCTGCAACTAATTTTCATATAAATAGTTGCACGATTCAGTGTAAACAAGTTTCATATTTTAGTATAACAAGTTGCATATTTCTAAAATGCACTATGAGTGAGCGGTGCACCTAGATGCATATAAGATTGAGCCTTTCTTATAAGCACATAAAGATAATTAAGAGACAAAGCAGAAAATTCTAATATGTATACAACGATGACTTCGAAAACTATATCAAATTCACAATCTTTTTATAGCCGAAAAAGTTTCCTCGTCCGATGTCGAGGTACATAAATCTAATTCAAAAAGGGAAAAACAAAAATATCATGTAATAAGGGCCGGAACACTAATTAACAATAATTATAACATTCATGATTATTGTTAGGGAAATGAATTACTTCCACATCTCTATGCAAGTTCCAACTATTAGATGAGAAGATACTTTTTATGGTATCGGAGTAATATAATTCTTTGAATCACATATACAGTAGATATTTATTTTTAAAAAGCCGGCACATTCTTTTAGACAAGCTTAGCGACACTTCCTCTGAAAGACTGGAAGTGCAATGAAGTAAGTCAGTGGCGGATCCAAAAATTTATAAGGGTGGACTAGAAAGAAAAAAATTTAGACCAATAATTTTAAATAAAATAAATTATTTTCAATGTTTATTGAATTGTACTAGAAAAGACTTCAACATATAAAATTCAACAACAATTGATAATATATCTACATTGTATAAAAAAATTAAAAGAATAAAAAAAATTATTTAATCGGCCTTGAAAATTGAGTATGAGTGTTGAAAAAAAAATATCAAGAATAAAGAATCCCAAATTTTTCTTAGACTCTAATTCCCTGCTCTTGGAGAAAATACATTTTTTGAAGTAAAAATGTTTGATTTTTTTAAAAATAAAATAAAAGATTAATTAAAAGTGGGTGGATTTGTAGTTGTTTGTTAATATTTCTACAGGAATGAAGGAATATAGATGAATTTTAATTGGATTTATAATTAGGGTAGACTGGTATAAATAATTTGGGTGGACTGATGGGCTAATTTTATTTTTTGCATATAATAATTACAATATATAGTGAGATAGGGTGGGTTGGAGCCCACCCTTGCTCACTAATAGATACGCCCCTGAAGTAAGTGGAATATCTCAAGTGGTTAGAGCGTCATTACCTATGTGGTGAATTCATGAGTTTGAATCATCATTTGACCTTTAAAAAAATAGTGATGCTTGTGTGCACCAATTGCACCCAATTGCACAAGGTGCAATTGGATTCAATTTTAATTTGGATGAACCATGAACCTTAAACCATGAACCATTCGGGTCGGGTGAACCATGAACCACCGGTCGGGTTCGGGTCGGGTTAAGTTGGTCCGGGCAGGGTAAAAAAAAAAAACTGAAATAAAAAACTAAAAAATAAATCCAATTACACCAATTCTAAATTGGTGCAAAGGGCGTACACAAGTATTTGCCTTAAAAAAAAGATTGAAAGTGCAATAATTATTATATATATATATATATTTTTTTTTTTTATTTTTACCTAATTATAACATGAATTCATGATAAAATTATCGTCAACTTAAATTGGATTAACCGAAATTACTTTTTCAGGTCCTTGGAGTGTATGATTGGGGTGGTTGCAACCCACTTCCCCCAGAATTTTGGTTATTCCCTTCCTTTTTACCTTATCATCCAGGTACTTATATCAATTTTTACAAGGAAAAAAGAGTATCTTATTGAAAATGAACCTTGTCTTTAATATTGTATAATAAATGCAGCAAAAATGATGATTTACTGTCGCACAACTTACATGCCCATGTCATATCTTTATGGTACAAGATATCATGGACCACTCACTGACTTGGTGTTATCACTTCGTCAAGAAATACACATCAAGCCCTATCATCAAATTGATTGGAATAAGGCACGCCATGATTTCTGTGAGGTATCTTCTGAAATTTTGAAGTATTATACTTTGAAATTCCAATAGCAGTGCAATAGGTAGGAGACAATTTCAACAGTAGTCCTATATATATATTTTTTTTTAAAATTTTGGTCTTTTCATTGTGATTTTTGGTACCTTTTGTTGCAAAATTCAATTTTCCCCAAATCAATTTGGGGATTTCTATACCCTCCGGACTAAAATTCATGGAGTTGTTTGAAAAATAGTTTTTTACTTAAGGGGATTGTGTTTTAAGGACAATAATTTTACGAACTTGGAAATGTAGGATAATAGGTTTTAAAATGTGTAAATATAGGACAATATATTTTAAAATCTGTAAATATAGGACAATCGAGCATGAATATGCCCAAATCGGGCTGAAACCACACATGAGATTTGGGCTTATTCATGCTCGATTGTCCTAAATTTACACCATTTTACAAATTTTAAAACATATTGTCCTACATTTCCAAGCCCGTAAATTTATTGTTCTTAAAACAAAACCCCCCTAAATTATTGTCCTAAAAAAATATTATTCCCATGGATTTGTGGTAATCGGACTGAGAAGAACAAATCAATTAATTTGGAGATACATAGCAATAGAATCAGTCGGGCGAGGCAAAGAGTTTGGTATATGAGTCTATGACATCACCAGAAAATGGTAAAAGTATCCTTTAAGAAGAACAAATTCACAAATAATTAAATAGTGATTCATCAACCAAAAAAAGAAATTTTTATGAAGTTGCCGTCATCAAATTGAGAATTAAGAAGTAGCAATAGGACGAGCTAGACAACACGAAGAGTTTAGTATAGGATACAATTTTCGAAGCACCGAAAATTTTTTCTACTTTTACTTGTAACACTTTCATTTTTGCTTCTCAAATATTTTCTCCTTGCATATTAGTTTAATATAATTATTATTTTTACCTTTTCTGAATTAGGTTTAAAGTGAATAAATTAAATTAGAGTTCAAAATGTTGTTTTCCAAATTAAATATGAAATAGGTAAATTAGGTAAGTGCATAAATAGCTAAATATGCGTTGTTCCAATAACCAAGGTTGGATTTGTGTAATGTTTTAATACAGGATGATCTTTACTATCCTCACACGTTTATACAAGATTTACTTTGGGATACTCTCAACTATTGCGTTGAGCCAATAATGAGGCATTGGCCGTTGAACAAGATTAGAGAAAGGCAATTCACAAAACAATTGAATTTATGCGTTATCAAGCTGAGGAAGCCAGATATATCACCAGCGGATGCATTGAAAAAGTATGCACTTTCTATCTCCAATCTTAGATATTGTATCTAATTTGGCATTTCATTATTGGGACAAATTTTGTTTTGTCCTATATTCACAGTTCAAACTCTTTTTTGCTCTATTATGACATATTTACCCTTACTAAAAAGAGACGCGCATGTGTCGCATATGGGGGTCGTGCTTAGGTCGCGCATGGATCGCTCATAGGTAGCACATGAGTCGTGGAAACTATGCGCGACCTAGTGAGAGGGACATATCTTAATATAGTAAGGATAAATATTTCATAAAAGGACAAAAAAGATTTTTTTTATCAAGGATAGGATAAAAAAGAGTTTGAACTATCAATATAGGACATTTTTGCCAATTTTCTATTCATTATTTTCAGTAATTGAGATTTGTGGGAATTAAGTCTAGGATAATGAACACACTGTTAGTACTCTTTGTTCTTTTCTTGTTGTTTGTTGGCCAATAAACTACTCGACTAAAATAAAAAAAGAAAGAAAAAAACCTAAAGCCATAAGACCACAAGCCGGTCCAGAGGCCGGGGCCCCACTAAAAATCTTCCTGAAGTAAAACCCTCCTTAGGGCAAAACCTCCAGGTAAGGGAAAAAGGGAAACCCCTCTAAACTAAAGGCATTACCCCGCAGCACGGAAGTAATACTGGTGAGAAAAATTAAATGAACCAAACGAAAATATTCTTTGTTCATATCAGAAAACAAAACATCCAAAAGAAAACCCGGGCAACGCCCAGTCCAGTAATGCTCAGAGTGCAACTTAGCTAAGCGATCTGCACCTTGGTTCCCTTCACGATAAATGTGTGAAACACCATGGCTCCTTCAAGGGCCATGCAACCATCCCTTTTCAGCCGCATATTTGATAGCATAAAAACAGGCCAACAACTCCGCCTCAAAAGGACTGCATAAACCCGTTGCTCGACAAATACCCGCAACAAAGAACCCACGCGAAGTTCTTGGAAAAGCAACCCAAAGATAACCAAAGCGGCTTGAGAAATGCCGGCATCGACGTTAACTTTGTACCAGCTCGAAGAGGTGGAATCCAGCGGAATCAAGACATCGAGACGGTGGCCTAGCACAACCCGTAACACGAAAGGCGCCAGAAAACACTCAAGTCCTGAACCGAGTTCTGCATATGTCCCAGAGGCAACGAATCCGCCTCACGAACCATCGACAATAGTGTGATCATGCAACCATGAAAAGTTGGCTTGACACTCTCGTAAATCCACCTGTTGTGTGTTGTCCAAACCACCCAAATGAGCGTAACAAAAGTTAAACGCCACAAATTTCCCACTTGTTTGCAAAGCGCAATCTAAATGCTTTGCAAGAAAAATCCAAAAACCCATTACCATAAATTAAAGTGCAATCAAAGATGCGGGTCACCTCTCCATATAAATACCGGATAAAAGAGCAGCCATCGAGGATATGATCAAGAGTATCTGGGCCGGCATAGCATAAGAAACAAACAGTAGGACAAGAAATTCCAATGCGATTAAGCTCCGAAAAGTCGGGAGCTTGTGCCAAATGGCTCGCCAAATAAGAGTGCTACGACATGGAGGAATGAAACTTCCCCATATCCATCCGGACCAACTCGGTGTAATGATTGGGCCACGGAGAAGAGAATATGCCTCCTGTTAAGAGAGTGAACCCGTGCTACTCAAAGGCCAAACCCTTCGATCCCCATCCAAAGAGATGGGAAGCCGTAGAATATTAATGACAATATTAGTAAACTGGATGAAGAAAACCTCGTCAAAATGCCAATAACCATCATAAAAAACATCACCCACGGAATAATGCAGATTAGCAAGAATGCCTTGAGGAATGCCGATTCTATCCGCAATAATATAGCCAAGCCAATTATCTCTCCAGAAATCAACTCTAGAAGACTCCCCGACAATCCATTGAGAACCGGACTGAATACGAGGAATATGATGTCGAATACCGGTCCATATCAAAGAAGAGCGAATAAATCGACGTGGAGCCCCATGCAACTTAAAGTATTTAGCCACCAAGAGTTTGTGTTGCTCATCATTACGACTAAGAAGATCCCATGTGAATTTGCAAAGAAATGCATCGTTCGCAAGGAGAATCGAACGGATGCCAAGACCACCCGCTTGCACGGGAGAACAGCACCGATCCCATGCGACCCGAACGAAACCTGTCCGAGTGATATCTCCAGTCCAGAAGAAGTTACAGACAGCCGTTTCAAGCTTACTGATTAGAGAGCGAGGCCATCTATATATCATCATGGAATGAACCAAGCTTGCAGCGATAACACTATTAATCAAACAACGTCGGCCAGCACGGGATAACGATGCCCCCGTCCAACGATCAAATCTAGCAATAACCGTATCCGCAATGCAAGCAAGATGACAAACACGAGGAGCCCCCTTAAAAATTGGCACACCAAGATAATTGAAGGGGAGAGTACCCTCCGAGATATTCGTCTTTCGTCGAACAGAAGCACTAACCCTGGGTGTGACTTTGGAGCTATAGTAGACATGCGACTTCCCTGGATTAAAAATTTGCGATCTCCGAATTGACCGAATTGAGAGCTATAGTAGACATGCGACTTCCCTGGATTAAAAATTTGAGAGCAGAATCACGTGCCACTGTGCCCTTGTTGTGCTGTCTCTTATCATTACGACGAATGGTCACAGTTCGCTCAATATCACTCTGCTCATGTGTAATGCCGTCATTATCAGAGGCTGTATGCCATTCCTCTGGAAACTGTTCAAAGGCCAAATCCGGGTCAAGATATGAGAAAGCATTCGTCGTTAATTCCGGATGCAAGGAGGTACCGGAATGGAGGTGACAATGGTGCGAAACCCAAGAGAACAACATCAAGAAACGACCAGCCTATCGAGAACAACATCAAGAAACGACCAGGAAATGGTGTCAAAAGCCTTTGATATATCAATATTGAAAGCCATATTCCCTTCCCTGCCCATGTTTATAGAATTGATCGCATCCGAAGCGGATGCAATGCACGTATGAATTTTTATTTAAAAAATTACTATTTTCATGAGCACCCATTCTCATGGAACCACTTCTGCAATTAACCTGATTATTTTTAGGTTGAAACGATTCTCCAAGGTTTAGGTACAGCTGCTCTTGTTCAGTTTGTTGTTTGATAAAGTCTAGTGTGCAAATTTGTTTAGATGCAAAAACTTTAATTTTCAACCAAATTTTATAATTGATGAATGTAATACAAAATTGAGTGGTTCATGGTTCACTCGACCCGACTAGTTCATAGTTCACCCAGCTCAAATAGGTCATAATTTAGGGTTAATTATTTAGTGTTTAGGGTGTAGTTGGTTGATTTAGGGCAATTTTATAGATTTTCATCTATACAAATTTGCACACTAGACCTACTATTGTTCTACTCTTGTTGTTTTTAACTCAAGAACAATTCATTTCACCAATTGTTTGTTCAGAGAGAGAGAGATATAACAACACAAATGTCTAAGTGCAATATCAATATTAAAATCCAGTTTCATCATTGTAGCAGCACATGTAAACCATCCCTGCTTCATTTAGTCCACCGAAACACACTACCAAATCTAGTATGAGCACAAGCATGGTCAATAATACATAAATAATCTAAATTGTTTATACTGTCAAAATTCTTTTTGAATTAGTATTTTATCCCATGCTATACATGATTTATATTATCATCAATCATCAATGTACTAAAAATCAAACTATTTTTGTGTCTTGAATAACTTAGAGTGGAGGGCTTGTTGTATTCTTGTCTAGTTTTGTTGCAAACTATTCTTATTGTAAGGGTTGAGTACCCCTTGTACTCTCATTAATATATTTTGGCTTGTTCGAAAAAAATGTACTAAAAATCAAACTAGGCAACCACCCTGAACTTAAATGATGAAAGTATCATTTTAATATGAACGAAACATCAGCTTAACTTCCCAATACTACATAATATGCATCATTTTCAAGTAGCAACCGTTGTTGCCAACAGCAGCATTGCATACAATAAGAGATGAATTACTGAACTTAACAAACATCAGAATCAACTAAATAAATAATAGAAACATAATTCAAGAGCTCATCATAAAGTTAGTTGAACATTGGGTCGCACGCCTTTGGAAGGAAGTTGGTTGAAAAGATCTATTGCGTCATAAAATTTTCCAACCTTGCACAAAGCATCATAAGGATATTGCAAGTACATAAATCTGGATGTATATGTTGAGCTTCCATATCCTTCAAAAGCTTCCAACCATCTGTAAGTCTCTCTTTACGAAGAAAAATTCCATGTCTCCTGATATTGTAGGAAACTGTTGTATGCTTTAAACTCATACGAGGAATCCCCTGAAACAGGCACCAAGCTTCACCTACATGTCCACCCTTGCAGTATCCTTCTAGCATAGCAGCGCAAGTGATGATGTCTGGACAAACATTCATTTTGACCATAAGTTCCAAAATAGATTCAGCGTTGTCAACCCTTACATCTTGGCACAATCCATGAATAATAGTGGTACACGTGACAACATTGGGCCAAATACCGTTATTGGACATTTCAAGTAGGAGGTGCAGAGCATCATAGACCCTTCCATCTTCCCACAATCCATGAATGATAATGTTATATGTGACAACATGGGGACGAATAAGCTTGTCGGGCATTTTAAATAGGAGGTGCACAATCCATGAATCGCAGCATTATAAGAATAAACATCAGGTTTGTAACAAGTTTCTTCAAAATCCCAAAGCAAATTACGGGCTTTAAGAGTTTGACCCGATTTACATAGATCATCAACCACTGTGAGGATCATAAAATCATCGGGCTGACATAATTTGGAAAACAAAACCTTTTTAAACAAAGCTTCTGCCTCTGCCACATTACCAACCATAAAAAGCCCCCACAGGAGAGTTGTTTGTGCTTCAAGAAGTTGCCCATTACAGAAAACCCAAGGTCAACCCAATTCAGATGGCAGAAGCAATTAATAACGACGTTCATCGGAAATCTGGAGTGACGCATTTCGTCGAACATGTAGAGGGCAAGACTGTATTCTTCCATCTTGGCAACGACACTCAATAGTTTGTTGTATACCAGAAAAGAGGGCTGTGGCGACATGATCAGCATTTCACCAAACAACCGGATTGCATCTTTTGCTTCACGAATCGAGATGAAATCTATTCTCTGTTTAGAAGCGACATTTTGAGATGTAGCGGCAAATGAGAGGCCTTTCGCATCATCCTTACCGTAGATTACAGAGTGAAGAGAATGAGAATTAATCCCAGTGGAATCGACAAAATTCTTGCCTAAAAATTAATGTCACTGCCATATGGGCCTTCGTTTGATTTTGGAGTTCAGTATGGGAAGAATCTGAGTTGAATAGATATGCAATCTTTATCACTTTAGACCATGCAATTATTGTGCGTGGCTAAATTAACCGCAGCTAGAAAGATTTTTGGATCTATAAAATAAAAGAGGAGCTAGCTAGCATGAATAGTTACATACATCCAATATTCTACCATTAATTAATTTTGGAATAATTATATAATATCCCATGCACATAGCTGGCAACTCATCTCATGATCTCCATCCGTGCCGCAGCTACCGGAGAATTTTCTTCTTCTTCTTTAGATGCAGTGGAGGACTTTGAAGGCCTGCAAATCAAAACAAAATAAACTGAGTAAGAAAAAATCTAAAAAGAGAAAAATGAAGCAACATTTTAAAAAAATATTAATATGTTTACTCGTTAATCTTTATATATATCCTGATCCATTGAGAAATAGATCTCGTATGAATCTGAGTTCATGATGAATTCATATTTTTTAAATAGTAATAGTTTATAAACATAACAGTGATAATGCGTATACATAACATTGATATTTGAAAAATTACAAGAAAATGATACTCTCGAAGTCCCAACAAAATTAGAGTGTGTTAATTTGAGGCAAGAATTAGGTAGCATATCAACGTCTTAGACTGAGGGCTCGCTTGGTTGGGGGTAATGGAAGTGGGTAATGGGAATTACTTCTATTAATATTGCTCGGTAGGTTTGATACATCGGTAATGGGGATAAAAGTAAGCAATTGATTGTCCTCACCAACTCAACTCAACTCACCTCACATGATACCCATTGTTGATGTTGTAACCAAGCAATAACAATGCAATCAATAACCCTTAGTGATTGACCCCTCAATGGTACTCATTACCATTACCATTACCATTCCCTAGTCATACCAAGCGGGCCCTAAGACTTTTAAATCATCAAATGTTTTCAAGATCCATAAGCAATGACATATTTAGCAAGAAAGATATCACAATTCTTATAAACACAACGGCAAGAAGAGCAGCCGATACATTGAGACCTTAAATTCAATGCTCTTCGCAAATGTAACATCATCCTTTGTCACTTTACCCCAACTTTGTTATGCCCCTAAACAAAATAAATTCCATTAAATTTATCAGAACTTGTAGGCGTACAAAACCAGGATAATGAAATCAGTTCATCACAGATAAAGACACATAATCAATACTAAATACAACAATTTGCTTGAGTTGCCGATATATAATTATATAGTTAAATAGTTGAAATAGTATAACTTGGAAGACTAATATTGGACCAATAAATAACCATTGGCATCAATTTTGCAGTACCTTTGGACCCATAGTCACGTTAACGACAATCACAAGTTCTTCAACATACGCATAGTTTCTGTTAATTCCAACAAAATTTACAATAAATTCAGCAAATATACATCACACAAACATACAAAAATCAATAATTCTGGATTAAGAATCAAACAAAAGGATTCTTATGTGATGAAGTGCCTGCCTGCTGCTGTTTCTCGCAAAATGTTAAAAGTTACAAAAGCACTAGTTGGTAAAGCATGACTCAACTTCTAGACTAATGCTTATCTTAGTAAAGTATAAATTTCAAGGGAAATATAAGGAAATAAGTAATAAAGAATTCTAAGCAAATGCATTTCATATAGAAGTTACTATCCAAAACAAAGAAGAGTTCGTTAAACGTTAACATGTCAAGACACAGATACGGTAGCAGTTCCCTCCCGTTCGCTATTAACTAAACAAATGGTCAAATGTGCAAATTTACCCGCAACTACTATTATAACTAAAATATTATTTTTTTTTCCCAAAACTTTTTCCTCCTTTTAAACTCAACTTTTAAACCACATTCTTGTATCACTATAGAAATAGAATGGTGTTGGTACCGATAATTTATTTCAAGAAGAACATGGTCAAATGTGCGAATTTACCCGAAACTATTATTATAACTAAAATATTAATTTTTGGTCCCAAAACTTTTTCCCCTTTATAAACTCAACTTTTAAACCACATTCTTGTAACACTATAGAAATAGAATGGTGTTTGTGCCGATGATTTTTTTCAAAAAGAACATGGTCAAATCGGCTAAATTGCCCGAAAATACTATTATAACTAAAATATTAATTTTTGGTCTAAAAACTTTTTCCTCCTTTTAAACTCAACTTTTAAAACACATTCTTCTATCACTATAGAAATAGAATGATGTTGGTACCGATGATTTTTTTCAAGAAGAACAAGGTCAAATGTGCGAATTTACCCGAAACTACAATTATAACGAAAATATTAATTTTTGGTCCCAAATTTGTTTTCTCCTTTTAAACCACATTCTTGTATCACTATAGAAATAGAATGATGATGGTACCGATGATTTTTTTCAAGAAGAACATGGTCAAATGTGGGAATTTACCCGATACTACTATTATAACTAAAATATTGATTTTTGGTCCGAAAAACTTTTTCCTCCTTTTAAACTCAACTTGAAAACAACATTCTTGTATCACTATAGAAATAGAATGGTGTTGGTACCGTTAATTTTTTTCAAGAAGAACATGGTCAAATGTGCAAATTTACCCAAAACTACTATTATAATTAAAATATTAATTTTTGGTCCCAAATTTTTTTCCTTATTATAAACTCAACTTTTAAACCACATTCTTGTGTCAATATAGAAACATAATGGTGTTGGAACCGATGATTTTTTTCAAGAAGAACATTGTCAAAATGTGCAAATTTACCCGAAAATACTATTTAACTAAAATATTATTATTTGGTCCCAAAATTTTTTACTCCTTTTAAACCACATTCTTTTATCATTATAAAAATAGAATGGTGATGGTATCGATGATTTTTTTCAAGAACATGAATGATTGTGCAAATTTACCCGAAACTATTATTATAACTAAAATATTAATTTTTGGTCCCAAAAGTTTTTCCTCCTTTTAAACCACGTTCTTGTATCACTATAGAAATAGGATGATGTTGGTTCCGATGATTTTTTTTCAAGAAGAACATTGACAAATGAGCGAATTTACCCGAAACTACTATTATAACTAAAATATTTATTTTTGGTCCCAAAACTTTTTCTTTCTTTTAAACACAAATTTAAAACCACATTCTTGTATCACTTTAGAAATAGAATGGTGTTGGTTCCGATGATTTTTATCAAAAAGAACATGATCAAATGAGCGAATTTACCCGAAACTACTATTATAACTAAAATATTTGTTTTTGGTCCTAAAACTTTTTCCTCCTTTTAAACTCAACTTTAAAACCACATTCTAATTTCACTATAGAAATAGAATTGTGTTGGTACCGATGATTTTTTAAAAGAAGAACATGGTCAAATGTGCGAATTTACCAGAAACTAATATTATAACTAAAATATTAATTTTTGGTCCGAAAAACTTTTTCTTCCTTTTAAACTCAACTTTAAAACAACATTTTTATATCTCTATAGAAATAGAATGGTGTTGCTACCGATAATTTTTTTCAAGAAGAACATGGTCACTTGTGCGAATTTACCCGAAACTTCTATTATTATTAAAATATTAATTTTTGGTCCCAAAACTTTTTCCTTATTATAAACTCAACTTTTAAACCACATTCTTGTGTCACTATAGAAATAGAATGGTGTTGGAACCGATGATTTTTTTTCATGAAGAACATGGTTAAAATGTGTGAATTTACCCGAAAATACTATTATAACTAAAATATTATTATTTGGTCCCAAAACTTTTTCCTCCTTTTAACGCACATTCTTGTATCACTATAGAAATAGAATGGTGTTGGAACCGATGATTTTTTTTCATAAAGAACATGGTCAAAATGTGTGAATTTACCCAAAAATACTATTATAACTAAAATATTATTATTTGGTCCCAAAACTTTTTCCTCCTTTTAAACTCAACTTTTAAACCACATTCTTGTATCACTATAGAAATAGAATGGTGTTGGTACCATTGATTTTTTTCAAGAAGAACAAGGTCAAATGTGCGAATTTACCCGAAACTACTATTATAACTAAAATATTAATTTTTAGTCCCAAAACTTTTTCCTCCTTTTAAATTCAACTTTTAAACCACATTCTTGTATCACTATAGAAGTAGAATGGTGTTGATACCAATGATTTTTTTCAAGAAGAACAAGGTCAAATGTGCGAATTTACCAGAAACTACTATTATAACTAAATATTAATTTTTGGTCACAAAACATTTTCCTCCTTTTAAACCACATTCTTGTATCACTATAGAAATAGAATAGTGTTGGTACAGAAGATTTTTTTCAAGAAGAACATGGTCAAATGGGCGAATTTCCCCAAAAATACTATTATAACTAAAATATTAATTTTTGGTCCAAAAACTTTTTCCTCCTTTTAAACTGAATTATTAAACCACATTCTTGTATCACTACAGAAATAGAATGGTGTAGGTACCGATGGTTTTTTTCTAGAAGAACATGGTCAAATGAGCGAATTTACCCAAAACTACTATTATAACTAAAATATTAGTTTTTGGTCCCAAAACATTCTCTTCCTTTTAAACTCAACTTTAAAACAACATTCTTGTATCACTGTAGAAATAGAATGGTGTTGGTACCGATGATTTTTTTGAAGAAGAACATGGTCAAATGTGCAAATTTAGCCGAAACTACTATTATAACTAAAATATTAAATTTTGATCACAAAATTTTTCCTCATTTTAAACTCAACTTTTAAACCACATTCTTGTATCACTATAGAAATAGAATGTTATTGGTACCGTTGATTTTTTCAAAGAAGAACATGGTCAAATGTTCGAATTTACTCGAAACTACTATTATAACTGAAATATTAGTTTTTGGTCCCAAAACTTTTTCCTCCTTTTAAACTCAACTTTTAAACCACATTCTTGTATCACTATAGAAATAGAATGGTGTTGGTACCAATGATTTTTTTCAAGAAGAACATGGTCAAATGTTCGAATTTACTCGAAACTACTATTATAACTAAAATATTAATTTTTGGTCCCAAAACTTTTTCCTCCTTTTAAACTAAACTTTTAAACCACATTCTTGTATCACTATAGAAATAGAATGGTGTTGGTACCGATGATTTTTTTCAAGAATATAATGGTCAAATGTGCGAATTTAATTACCCGAAACTACTATTAATTATAACTAAAATATTAATTTTTGGTCCCAAAACTTTTTCCTCCTTTTAAACTCAACTTTTAAACCACTTTCTTGTATCACTATAGAAATAGAAATGTGTTGGAACCGATGATTTTTTTCAAGAAGAACATGGTCAAATGAACGAATTTACCCGAAACTATTATTTTAACTAAAATATTAACTTTTGGTCCCAAAAATTTTACCTCCTTTTAAACTCAACATTTAAACCACATTCTTTTATCACTATAGAAATGGAATGGTGTTGGTACCGATGATTTTTTTTCAAGATTACTAGGGTCAAATGTGCGCATTTATCCAAAACTACTATTATAACTAAAATATAAATTTTTGGTCCCAAAACTTTTTCCTCCTTTTAAACCACATTCTTGTATCATTATAGAAATAGAATGGTGTTGGTACCGATGATTGTTTTCAAGAAGAAAATGGTCAAATGTGCGAATTTACCCGAAATAACTATTATAACTAAAATATTTATTTTTGGTCCCAAAACTTTTTGCTCCTTTTAAACAACATTCTCGTATCACTATAGAAATAGAATGGTGTTGGTACCGATGATAGTTTTCAAGAAGAACATGGTCAAATGTGTGAATTTACCCGAAACTATTATTATAACTAAAATATTAATTTTTGGTCCCAAAACTTTTTCCTCTTTTTAAACTCAACTTTTAAACCACATTCTTGTAACACTATAGAAATATAATTGTGTTGGTACCGATGATTTTTTTCAAAATGAACATGGTCAAATGGGCGAATTTGCCCGAAAATACTATTATAACTAAAATATTAATTTTTGGTCCAAAAACTTTTTCCACCTTCTAAACTTAACTTTTAAACCACATTCTTGTATCACTATAGAAATAGAATGGTGTTGGTTCCGATGAATTTTTTTTTAAGAAGAACATGGTCAAATGAGCGAATTCATCCTAAACTACAATTATAACTAAAATATTTGTTGTTGGTCCCAAAACTTTTTCCTCCTTTTAAACTCAACTTTAAAACCACATTCTTGTATCACAATAGAAATAGAATAGTGTTGGTAACGATGATTTTTTTCAAGAAGAACATCGTCAAATGTGTGAATTTACCCGAAATTACTTTTATAACTAAAATATTAATTTTTGGTCCGAAAAACTTTTTCCTCCTTTTAAACTCAACTTGAAAACAACATTCTTGTATCACTATAGAAATAGAATGGTGTTGGTACCGATAATTTTTTTCAAGAAGAACATGGTCAAATGTGCGAATTTACCCGAAATTACAGTTATAATTTAAGTATTAATTTTTGGTCCCAAAACTTTTTCCTTATTATAAACTCAACATTTAAACCACATTCTTGTATCACTATAGAAATAGAATGGTGTTGGAACTGATGAGTTTTTTTAAAGAAGAACATGCTCAAAATGTGCGAATTTACCCGAAAATACTATTATAACTAAAATATTATTATTTGTTCCCTAAACTTTTTCCATCTTTTAAACTCAACTTTTATGCCACATTCTTGTATCACTATAGAAATAAAATAGTGTTTGCACCGTTGATTTTTTTCAAGAAGAACAAGGTCAAATGTGGGAATTAACCCAAAACTACTATTATAACTAAAATGCTAATTTTTGGTCCCAAAACTTTTTCCTCCTTTTAAACTCAACTTTTAAACCACATTCTTGTATCACTATAGAAATAGAATGGTGTTGGTACCGTTGAATTTTTTTCAAGAAGAACATGGTCAAATGAGCAAATTTACATTAAACTATTATTATAACTAAAATATTAATTTTAGGTCCCAAAACGTTTTACTCCTTTTAAACTCAACTTTTAAACCACATTCTTCTATCACTATAGAAATAGAATGGTGTTGGTTCCGATGATTTTTTTCAAGAACATTGACAAATGAGCGAATTTACCTGAAACTACTAATATAACTAAAATATTAATTTTTCGTCCTAAACCTTTTTCCTCCTTTTAAACTCAACTTTTAACCACATTCTTGTATCACTATAGAAATAGAATGGTGTTGGTTCTGATGATTTTTTTCAAGAAGAACATGATCAAATGAGCGAATTTACCCAAAACTACTATTATAACTAAAATATTTGTTTTTGGTCCCAAAACTTTTTCCTCATTTTAAACTCAACTTTAAAACCACATTCTTGTATCACTATAGAAATAGAATTGCGTTGGTACCGATGATTTTTATCAAGAAGAACATGGTCATATGTGCGAATTTATCCGAAACTACTATTATAACTAAAATATTAATTTTTGGTCTGAAAAAGTTTTTCCTCCTTTTAAACTCAACTTTAAAACAACATTCTTGTATCACTACAGAAATAGAATGGTGTTGTTACCCATAATTTTTTTCCAAGAATAACATGGTCAATTGTGTGAATTTACCCGAAACTTCTATTATTATTAAAATATTAATTTTTGGTCCCAAAACTTTTTCCTTATTATAAACTCAACTTTTACACCACAATCTTGTGTCACTATAGAAATAGAATGGTGTTGGAACCGATGATTTTTTTTCAAGAAGAACATGGTCAAAATGTGCGAATTTACCCGAAAATACTATTATAACTAAAATATTAATTTTTGGTCCCAAAACTTTTTCCTCCTTTTAAACTCAACTTTTAAACCACATTCTTGTATCGCTATAGAAGTGGAATGGTGTTGATACCGATGATTTTTTTTTAAGAAGAACAAGGTTGGTAAGTAGTAAATTATGCATGTTTTTAATATATTAGAGTGCAATTTATTGGACTCATTTGTATTAAGATGGCATGATTATTTACTTATATGTGTTTTGATTATATTATTCCGCACTTGATCGTTTCTTGTGTTTTTAAGTATTTTTAGGTGATTTTTGTAAGGTGTTGTTCGGCTGGAATTATATTACCAAAAGGCCACACTGGGTTACACAGTGCAGGCTCAGTTCTAGAAGGCCCAGGAATGGAAGCTGCGAAAATTACTAATTTATTTGGAAAAGATTTAAAAGAAAAGAAGAAAATATTATATAATATATATATATATATGTGTGTGCGTATCTTAAAAAATACGTGTATGTATATGTGCATATATCTTAAAGATGGAATAATACTTGGAAAGATAATATATTGGGCCATGATTTAATGCTTGGTGGCCACGCAGTTGATCTATATATACCATATGAGAGTCCAGGAGCAGAGGCGATTTTTGGGGAAGCAGAGCACGACAAATTCTGGAAGCAAGAGAAACAGAAGGCAGAGCATACAGGACAGACGCCAATTTGGAGGTTTTGAGAGTCGTATTTAGTTAGTTTCTTTTATCCCAACTCCTGGAATTTATGAACCCATGTTTAATGTGATTATTTAATTCGAGACGTTTACGATATTCGTTTTATTGTTTAATTTATCTATTTTAATTTCTTGCGTGTTTAAATTAATTGGTTTAGACTGGCCATCTAGGTTAATTGTTTTAATATGCTTGTTAAGTCTAAGCATGTAATCCGTGTAATTGTTATATGTGGAGACTCTTGGTAACAACTAGTGGATTCACTAGGGTGAATTAGACCAGGTTCTTACGGGCCGCGCTAAGTGTATTTGGGAATCGGTTTGCTCTCTATCCTAGGGTTTAATGTTTTTAACGGGGTTAAATCTATGGGCTAACCTTGACTGCTTAGTTAGAAAGGTTTTCTTGAAGGGGAGTCTTTTCAATTAAATATACTTAAGGGATAGGACCGGGAAATCAAAGCGTTTTTTTTGATCCCCGAACAAGGTATTAATCTTGAAAACAAATAGAGTAAAATATTGAGGTTGATTTATCGTGTTTAAACCACATTCTTGGATGAATGAACCGTGAGTTGGGATACTTACCTATTATTGAATTTTATTTATTTAATTAATTGTTGGTTTCTTAGTAACTTATTATTTTTATTATTAGTTATAGAAATCCAATCCCCCCCCCTTTTCTTGTTTGTCCCTATAAATTCATACAATTAGCATAACAATTATTCTACGTTCCCTGTGGATCGATCTCATACTTGCCACTACTACGAGTTAGTAGGGTAGATTTGGGTATTTATTTTTGTCGCACCTCGACAGTGCGGTCAAAGGTCAAATGTGTGAATTTACCCGAAAATACTATTATAACTAAAATATTAATTTTTGGTCCCAAAACTTTTTCCTCCTTTTAAACTCAACTTTTAAACCACATTCTTGTATCATTATAGAAATAGAATGGTGCTGGTACCGATGATTTTTTTCAAGAAAAACATGGTCAAATGGGTGAATTTGCCCGAAAATACTATTATAACTAAAATATTAATTTTTGGTCCAAAACCTTTTTCCTCCTTTTAAACTCAACTATTAAACCACATTCTTGTATCACTACAGAAATAGAATGGTGTCGGTACCGATGATTTTTTCGAAAAGAACATGGTCAAATGAGCGAATTTACCCGACACTACTATTATAACTAAAATATTAGTTTTTGGTCCCAAAACTTTTTTCTACTTTTAAACCACATTTTTGTATCACTATAGAAATATAATGGTGTTGGTATCGATGATTTTTTTCAAGAAGAACATGGCCAAATGTGCAAATTTACCCGAAACTACTATTATAACTAAAATATTAAATTTTGATCCCAAAACTTTTTCCTCATTTTAAACTCTACTTTTAAACCACATTCTAGCATCACAATAGAAATAAAATGTTGTTGGTACCAATGATTTTTTTCAAGAAGACCATGGTCAAATGTTCGAATTTACCCGAAACTACTATTATAACTTAAATATTAGTTTTTGGTCCCAAAACTTTTTACTCATTTTAAACTCAACCTTTAAACCACATTCTTGTATCACTATAGATATAAAATGGTGTTGTTACCGATAATTTTTTTCAAGAAGAACATGCTCAAATGTGTGAATTTACCCAAAAATACTATTATAAATAAAATATTAATTTTTGGTCCTAAAACTTTTTCCTCCTTTTAAACTCAACTTTTAAAACACATTCTTCTATCACTATAGAAATAGAATGGTGTTGGTGCCGATGATTGTTTTCAAGAAGATAATGGTCAAATGAGCGAATTTACCTAAAACTACTATTATAACTAAAATATTAATTTTTGGTCCCAAAAACTTTTTCCTCCATTTAAACCACATTCTTGTATCACTATAGAAACAGAATGGTGTTGGTACTGATGATTTTTTTCAAGAAGAACATGGTCAAATGAGCGAATTTACCCTGTACTATTATTATAACTAAAATATTAATTTTTGGTCCCAAAATTTTTTCCTCTTTTTAAACTCAACTTTTAAACCATATTCTTATATCACTATAGAAATAGAATGGTGTTAGTACCGATGATTTTTTTTCAATATTACAATGGTCAAATGTGCGAATTTACCCGAAACTACTATTATAACTAAAATATTAATTTTTGGTCCCAAAACTTTTTCCTCCTTTTAAACCACATTCTTGTATCACTATAGAAATAGAATGGTGTTGGTACCGATGATTTTTTTCAAGAAGAACATGCTCAAATGTGTGAATTTACCCGAAAATACTATTATAACTAAAATATTAATTTTTGGTTCCAAAATTTTTTCCTCCTTTTAAACTCAACTTTTAAACCACATTCTTTTATCACTATAGAAATAAAATGGTGTTGGTACCGATGATTTTTTTCATGAAGATAATGGTCAAATGAGCGAATTTACCCGAAACTACTATTATAACTAAAATATTAACTTTTGGTCCCAAAAACTTTGTCCTCCTTTTAAACTCAACTTTTAAACCACATTCTTGTATCACTATAGAAATAGAATTGTGTTGGTACCGATGATTTTTTTTCAAGAAGAACATGGTCAAATGAGTGAATTTACCCGAAACTATTATTATAACTAAAAGGGTTAATTTCAAAACTTGGTCACTAAAAAACTGAATTTAAACCACAATGTAATTATAGAAATACTTTTGTTGCCCCCCGATTTTTTTTTGACGGTGAGATAACGTTGTCACCAAGTCTGATTAAAAAAGTGAAGTTAAGTGACCAATTTTGATGAAGGGTGAAACTCAGTGTCCAAAAGTGAAATTGAGGTAAAGTTTAGTGACCAAAAGTGAAATTAACCCATAACTAAAATATTAATTTATGGTCCCAAAACTTTTTCCTCCTTTTAAACTCAACTTTTAAACCACATTCTTGTATCACTATAGAAATAGAATGGTATTTGTACCGATGATTTTTTTTAAAGAAACATATGGTCAAATGTGCGAATTACCCCAAATTACTATTATAACTAAAATATTAATTTTTTGTCCCAAAACATTTTTCTCGTTTTAAACTCAACTTTTAAACCACATTCTTGTATCACTATAGAAATAGAATGGTGTTGGAACCGACAATTTTTTTCAACAAGAACATGGACGAATGTACGAATTTACACGAAAATATTCTTATAACTAAAATATTAATTTTTGGTCCCAAAACTTTTTCCTCCTTTTAAACTCAATTTTTAAACCACAGTCTTGTATCTTTGTTTCTGATAGGAACTTTGATTGTGGGTGTTTTTATGATATTGTAAATGAATTCACGCTTTTTCCCGCTGCCTCCGTCAGTCAAAGACGAGTTAACTGACGACAGGACCTAATGTGAGAGGAAAAATGAACTTGGTGACCAGTTTTGAAACTGAGTAAACGTGGATAACCAAATCTTTAAAAAAAAGTAAACTTTAGTGACCAAAAATGATTTTTTTTTTCCTTTTTAAAATCTACAAATACAGGTCAATATATTTAAAAAAAAAATTGTAAATATAGGACAATCGAGCCCGAGTAGACCCAAAATCAGGCTAAAAGGTCACGTGAGTTGCACGATTGTCCTACATTTATAGATTTACGGACTCGTAAATATAGAAAATTGTGTTTTAAAATCTGTAAATTTAGGACAATCTTACAAATTTTCCGCCCGATTTAAGCTTTTTCGGGCTCAAATTTCCTATATTTATAGACTTTTAAACTCATTGTCCTATATATACAGATTTAAAACATATTGTCTTACATTTCCAAGACAGTAAAATTATTGTTCTTAAAACATAACCCCTAAGTTATTGGCCTAAAAAAATATTATTCTAGAACTAGGATATGAAATTCAATCACGAACTGTCTTTTGGTCAGTGAAGCTAGCAATAAGTACTTAAAGTGTTTGCTTTGTTTGCTAAATAACAAATACTATGATTATTATTTTCTTTATTAATTAAACCCAGCTGCTAAACGAGGAAATTGCATTTTTGGTCCCACCAAACACGCGCCTATTTCGAAATTCATTAAATTTTGTAAATGTGGTCCCAAAAAATTTTTTTTTTTCGTTGCACAATTGGTCCTACCGTCAAGACGGCCGTTAAGTTTTTCAACACTTTTAGTCCCAAATAAGTTTCTCAAAATTTTGACACAAACTGTCCCAAACTTTTTTGAAATAGTCCCAAACAGTATCAATTGTTTTATTAAAAAGTATCAGCCTCTCAATAACACAAGCACAAAATCTATGAATCCATATCCAAAAAGCACAACAAAGAAAACAGAGATATCGTTATTGCAAAATCAGCTCCTTTTTTAATCTATCAAACTAACTATCATAAACCTAATTAATTGGAAAAAAAATCTGCAAAAGGGGAAATCTGTCTACCTTCTTCTGGCACGAGCACTCCTTCTCCCTGCTTCTTCTCCACAAAAGGGGAAATCTGTCTACCCCCACCCCTGCTTCTTCTCCTCTTCCTCTGCCTCCTCGATGCCCCATTATCACCGGCTGCGATAAATCTCTGTCATTACTATCTCAGGCGGCGATCCATACACTATCTCAGGCGGTGAAGCCATGGTGCGCCTGCAAATTCTGCCAAAGCTTCCTCACCCAAACACTCATCTGCTATCAAAATTCCCAACCGGAACAATTCACGTTCACGTTCTAGGCAATGTGACAAATTCAGAAAACGTCGAATATATGCTCAAAACAAAATTCCAGAAATTTCCAAAGGGGAAAACATTTTTCGCGATTCTCGGCGATCTCCTCGGAAATGGAATCTTCAATGTTGACAGTGATTTGTAGAAATTTCAACGGAAAATGGCTTTACTCGAACTCAAAAGCGTTTCCGTCAGTCGTGACCTCCAAAATTCAATCGAGGCTTATTCCTCTTCTAATTTCGTCCTTTGCTAATTCTAATTCTCTCTTACTTTTTTTGACGATTTTCGTTGGAGTGACAGGAGCACGTGCGCGGTGAAAAGGCAGGTTGAGCGTGGTGGAATCGGAGGCAGCAAAAGAGGACATCGTTGGAGTGACAGGAGCACGTGCGCGGTGGAATCGGAGGCGGTGGCCGCGGATTCGAAAGGGGTGGCGGCGGCGCCGCCGACGGCCGTGGGGGAGATGAAGTGGAGGTTTGTCTTGAGTTGGTTTAGAGATAACCCTAAACCTTGCAAAATGACGTTTGGTGGAAACATTTTTCCAATGGGTGAGTGTTTGGTGGGACCAAAAATGCAATTTCCTCCTTTGCAAAATAATGTTTTGGCCGTCACGTGCACGGTACATGACCCTTACCGTTAGTTTTTGGACGGCGTTAGACAAAGCGGGATGAAATTAAAAAATCCGATAAAATACGGAACCATTTGTACAAGGAAAAAATCAGTTGGACAACATTTGGGAAAAAATCAGTTGGGACCACATTTACAAAACTTGTAGAATTTCGAAATAGGTGCGTGTTTGGTGGGACAAAAAAATGCAATTTCCTCGCTGCTAAACTATTAAATATGAATAATAACATAGGTAACAGGATACATGCATATAGTATGCAGAATTTGAAAGTTCAGTGGTTTACTAAACAATTTTCGTAATTTCCAATAATCACTTGATAATAGATTGAATCATTGAGGAATTCTTTTTAATGTTAAATCAAATGGAAAAGGCTCAGGTGTTTTTTGTAAATAACTTCCATTTCTATATATGATCAACCAGGCAGATAGGGATCCCAGCCCTCTACACAAAGCAGCAAAGTTGTTAACTAATGCACAATTAGATGACTGTGATTTTCCCCAACAGGCAATAATTTTAGCTCTTTTTTATTTTGCATTTCAATTTGTATTTTATTGTCTTTAATACACATTAATGTATTAAATGACAACAATACCTTTTCATACTTTGTCAATATAACGAATTTAATTTATAAATGATGACAGGAAATCGCGGGTGTGTACATGAAGAATTGCATGTTGCATTATGCACTATTCAGGACTATTTTTCCTCTGTGGTCCCTTGGAGAGTATCGTAAACGAGTCTGGCCATCAAAGCACGCTCATTAGCCCCAAACATAGTCATTCTTGGCGAACTGGTTAACAAATCCGTGTTTTTATAACTTATCAGCAAGAATGTTTTACCATTAGATTTCAGAATTCCCATGGAATACGTTGACATCAATTGCTGCCGTCGGTGATCAGAAATATTTGGAGATAAGTAGTTGCTTCTATCTATCAATTGCTTCCACCGAAATTTACGATCTTGTCACCGACTAACGGTTGGGACCAAAACTGCTAAAATATTAATCATTTTGAAACCTGGGGACCAAAACTGTTTAGGACCTAATCTCTTAGGACCAAGTCTGGAATTTACCTCCGTAAGTATAAGCTAATTTGAATTAATTTTACGATCTAATTTTTCAGTCACTGTTTACCATAATTTTTGGTCGGATCATGATACATTGATTTAATTCGAGTTTTTCGCACTTTTGGTCCCACAGGACACGCGCCCTCACGATTTTGGTCCCAAATTTTACACTTTTGATCCCGTAGCCCAAAATTTTTACACATTTGGTCCCACGATTGGAAAAACCGTCTAAAATTCTGTCAAATTCGCGCGTCCTAGCCACGCGCCGTCAATCAAACGTTAATAATTTTTTTTTTAATAAGAATAATAAAACCACCGTTCCCAAATCCCAAATCTGTTAGCTCATTTCTTCCCCAAACCAAACCCTAATTCCCATTTTCTCCTCCTTCTGCAATGGAACATCTTCGTCTCCGGTCACCATCTTCTTCTTCTACCCATTTCATAAACTTCTCCAGCAATTCCTCTCGCCGTTTTCCACCGATCTCCGCCAATGGACTCCGCCGTTTTCCACCGATCTCCGCCAATGGCACGCCTACGCTTCCGCCGCCTCCGCCCCCCAATTCCAGTTCCAATAAGAAGGTCACCGTCGTTGTATGCGCCACAGTCAGTGTTGCTGTTGCCATTGTGAATCGCGTGCTTTACAAGCTCGCGCTTGTGCCTATGAAGGAATTCCCCTTCTTTTTCTTAAATAGAAGTAATAATGACTCCAAGCGACGGGCTTGGCGGCGATGCGCGAATGGCAGGGATTTGTGGGCAGCGACGGTGAGATTTCTGGCCGTGGTGGGGCAGTGATGATTTCTGGCAGTGGTGCGGCAGCAAGGGGCTATTTGAAGACCTGTGCTTCTGTAGATCAGGGGCAGGAAAACCACCGTAAAACGCGTTCAATAGCGGTACCGCGGCCTTGACGATCGTTAGGCAGGTAAATAAGGTTTCTGAATTTGCTCTTATCATATTGGAATCATGAATCTAATTGTTACATGATTATATATGTGCAATATATATGTTTTGGATGGTGGATTGTTACATGATCATGTTCCACATTTTGTTTTTAGTACTAAATAAATATGGGATTCCAGAAAGCAGAATCATTTGGATGTCGATTTTTCTTAAATTTGCACTTCTCTATTCTTAGTCCGTAACGTAGCTCTAACTTACAGAAAGGTAGAGAAACAGAAAATATAACTTGTGTCTTAACAAATATCGATGGTTGAGATGCAGATAGAAAGCAGATTTATTGTGACCACCAAGTTATCTGTTGAGGGACCACTTCGAATGAAAGAGGAATACGTCGAGGGATTATTTGAATCACCAAAAGTTAATGAAGAATCAATACCTGAACAGCTACGAGGTGCTTTAGGCCAGGCAACTTCCTGTTTCCATCAGGGAAGCTGTGGCTGGTGGATTAAAGGTCTCTTTTATTGAACGACTCGTGTTTTATCTTTCATTATAAAGTATTTAAGTATCATCAATCAATAGTGTTGTTAGGTGCAACTTTAGAAATCATACTTCCGTTTTCATTGAATCCTTAACTCATTGTTATTAGTGTTTGTCATTGCTGCTTCTCTTTTCATTTCACTTAACTCATGTAATTCAAATTCAAAATTATATTTCACACATAAGTGACGCTAGTAGGTTTGCCACAATAAAAAATTCTGGAAAATTTGATGAAAAAATTGAGTAAAAAATCTTATGGGACCAAAAGTGTCATGTGTTTCCCTTCAAATTATCCCTCACGCGCATATGTTGACTAGAAATCCTATGGGACCAAAAGTGTTATCGAAATTGACAGAAAAGTTGACGGTGGGACCAAATATGTAAAAATTTTGGGCTACGGGACCAAAAGTGTAAGGTTTGGGACCAAAATCGTGAGGGGCTGTGTCCTGTGGGACCAAAAGTGCGATAACACTCGATTTAATTCTGATGTGTTTCGAGTGAAATATTCATAGATCTGTATTTGCTTACATCTAATTATCAATTGCTCATATGAGAACTCTTGTTATTTATAATTACATGACTACTGAAATTTTCTTTTAATAACTTAAAAGGCAATGTTACGTGCAATATATATATATATATATATATATGTCATGTTGATATGCATGTGTATACGTGAATAATCCTTACTGAGACGATTCTTATATTCCTATGAGCAATTGAGCATTTTATAGATATGATTGGATTGTTAAGCTAGGTCTGAATACCTATAATCGATAAACAATTGATATTCCATGTTTTGCTTAATTTTGAAATAGGCATGTGACACAGCCGAATCAATTCGAGCTCATAATATTATTATTTTGTTTGGATTTTATCGAGCAGTTAAAGGTTAAAAATAATTTTTATTTGATTGTTAATTTATATCTTATTGAAATATTATAAATTTTTTATCTGTTTATTATATATATTTAATTGTGTGTGCCCTAAAGAAGTAGGGCTTGAGTTTTATTTTGGTTAAATCTCTGAACAGTGAAAGGTTTAGTATAGCATGTCATAAGTCATAACATTAAATATAAGAGCTTGTATTATCTTATGTGGATCATGAAAAATATTTATCTTATAATTATGTGGACAAGTATAATTTGATACGTCATGCTTTTTAATTAGGCAAAGAAATACTTCTTTATTGTATAAACTGGTAATATCTTAATTAGTAAATGGCCTTGTTGAGCTTGATTTTAGATTCTGGTAATTTGAATCATGTAGAATTTAAAATGATAAGAGTTGAAGATACTAATTACGATGGAGAATTGACTTAGTTGTTATTTTAATGCCATTAGTGATTGGTTTTATATTAATAGCTTTGTGATAGTTTGAGGCGAATAATTAGATCACTTCTGTTCCTATGAAATGTGTAATTTGATGAAATGAACATCTTACCATTATTTGATATTAAGTAGTATGATTTATGTTTGCAAAAGATATGTGATGATTATAATTTCTGTGTAAATTAATATATGAGATTCCTTTCAGTAACATACATGTTTCATCAGTATGATGATAATTCGGTAATCAGATATAGACTTTGTTGTCATAATAATATATTTTCTGCTGTAAATGAAAGAAATTGAGTTTTATGGTAACACAGACCGTGAGTTTTTTTTTTTTTTGTAAAGTTCGGATTTTCTTTTTTTTTTTTTAAATTATCGTCTGACCCAATTCGACCCATGAATGATCCACAAATTTACCCTCTTCTTTAATTTTTTTCGCGCGATATTAGACATTTCCAATTTGCATTAATATTTCAAATACAATTTGCGTTAATCTTTCATATAAATTAAAATTTGAATAAGAATTTTAAGAGCAAACAATATCAAAATTCAAAATACTGTATTTATATAAAGATTAGGGAATGTTTTTATTTTTGAGTAAAGTCTTTGATGAAACTTGTTTATAGTATAAAATTTATAACATTACACTTATAAATTTATACCGCAACACTTATAAACTAATATCATAACATTAAATGCTAAGATTATGTTTGGTTAGCAGGATAGGTCGTTATAGGCCGGGATTAGCGGTCTAATCTCAAGTAATCGACTGTTTGATTCGTTGAATAAGAGCCCACGATACATTTTCAGCATGGGTACAAAAATGTGTTTAATCTCTATATTGAGGGACAGGTCTATTCCATGTGGGATGAGACAAAATCTGTCACAAATACAAAATATTAAAATATTGTCCTCGTATTTGTATTAAAAATAAGGGACAAGTCTATCTCATGTTGAAGATATTTATGACATTTCAATAGGTATTCCATGTAATCCCTCGATCAAAATATAAATATTAATTTTTTAGTACATGATTAAAAGATGAAATCCTGCTATCCAAAAATAAATCTTATAATTAATTCAAAAAATACATTCCAATCAATTCAATCTTACTCAATTATGTTAAACTCTAACTATCATGACTAATTAATTCAGTCCTGTGAAGCAAAAGAGTTAAGAGTATTAGTTTATAAGAATTATAGTATCAATTTATAAATATAATATAATCAATTTCATACTATAAACAAATCTCACCAAAAAGTATATGTTATTTTTTTAGAATCAAAATTATGGAAATAGTAGGACAATACATTTACGGGACCGGACCTATGGAAAAATATTACCTTAAAGGCAAATTCTCCTGTGCACCGCATGCACCAATAAAATTGGTGCAATTTAATTTTAAAAGCTCTTTTTCTAATTTTTTTTAGTTTTAACTTTTTTTTCTTTTTTTAATTTCGGTTTTCTTTTAACTTTAATTTCAGTTTTAGATGTTCTTTTTTTTTTTTAATACCCGACCCGACCCCAAACCCGGCCCGAGTGGTTCATGGTTCACCCTGAAATGCCCCAAATTTAAAAATAACACATAAATGAGTCTAGGCGTTCCCCAAATTGGCATGATCACTTAATTAAAGAAAATATGATTAATTAGATGAGATTATTACAAGACAAATCATTGGAACTTACAGCGCAAGACTCGTACCTTAAAAACATTACTACATTCATCATAAATTACTTGCGTCCACCTCCTCGCCATGCCTTGCCCGAGCTCATTTTCAACCTGCAAAAGTTATATATGTGGGGGGATGAGTGTTTGAAATACACCTAGTGAGAGAAACATCAATTATTACATTGTTAAATGATGTATGTAATCAATATATAACATTCAAATGTAGCTCACGAAAACATGCAACATCAGGGAGAGATACTGGCACTCACTGGTCACCCAGCGGCCCATGTCGACCTCGACCCAATGACAAGGTGGCACATTGGGGAGAAATACTGGCACTCACTGGTCACCCAGCGGCCCGTGTCGACCTCGACCCAATGTACGGCCATTACCCAGCTTGCATACAGTACGGGTCATTACCCGGCTTGCACATTGTACGGGCCATTACCCGGCTTGCATACACACGGGCCATTACCCGGCTTGCATACAGATTTCACATTTATCACGTAATCATGGCATATATCATTCACATATCACATATTAACATAGCAATCATAACATGGAATATTTCACCAGTGAAGGGTGGAGATTGCCTCACCTTAAGGAACAAAAGCTGCAATAGACGATGCAATGCAATGCCCTTAATATCCTCAACCTTCATCACACCTGATAAAGCTAGTCCAAGGGTCTCAAGCTCTGTCTCAAATCAAGAAGAAGGGGGATAACGATGTGAAGCTGCGGTGGAAATTAGGGTTGATGCCGTCTAAACGCCAGAGTGATGGCAGCGGTGCGAACAGACGTTTGGGATGGAGGCACAGCGGTGATGGTTTTGTGAAGATATATATAAATGTTGTAATAAGAGGGTTGTGGTCTTGGTTCTCAGTTTTCCTTGTGGGATTAAAGTAATTTTCTGAACATTATATCTAAAACACAGAGGAGTAGGTATGCGTTCCTTTTCATCTTGTTTCTAACTTAAGCCTGAAGATAGGAATTTGGTTATCAAAATGAAGGCTAGGGGAGTAAGAGGGCACGTTTGCTTCTTAATCAATAGACACCTATTGTTTTTATACTTATCCTTTTCACCCATTTATTAATTAATATATATCTTATAAGTTGAGGTGTTGTAATATATACATGACCAGGACATCTTAGTATTCATGTCCTAATAATACGTTCAATATTTATATATATATATATATATGTTAATTATAAGTGCACGTATATAACATATACATAAAATAAATATATATAATATATTCATTTAATTTTTATTTAATTAATACTACTCTCTATCAAATACTTTGTATTATCACTTAAATTCAGTAAAATTCCACTATTATTATATAGTTCTCTCATAATTAATTACAATTAAATTAAAATCATAAATGACAAATAAAATAAAATCCAAGCCACGCCACGCCGCAAATACCCTTACCCGCCGGATCGGGAATGGAAATAATAGATTCTCTAAGGACTATTCGTTTCCTTTTCAATATCTACTGTATCACCCCAAGATTTATTATAGATAAGAAAATAAGATCTTTTAATAAAAGGAGACTTTTTATTTTCCCTATCCATTAATCATGTATTTTAAGGATTCTTATCATATTTCCCAAAATAAATACACATAATTGATCCATTCTAAATTTGAAAATTGATATGCCAAATAAAGACCAATGCAACAAGCTAGGTTTAGATAAACGTCAATTCTTGTATACATTCAGGTGCACCGTTCATTCATAGTGCATTTTAGAACCATGCATCTTGTTATACTGAAAGATGCAAATTATTTATTACAACAATTTAAATGTAAGATAAATAATGCAAAATCACAAATAACATATAAATAATATTAACACAAAAATATTATAAAATGCACGCAATGCATGAAATATATTGGTCAAATAATATAACTAAAAGCGTGGATATTTACAGAGAGGATAAATTCTTTCGTACTGACATAAGGGATGAAGAATTAGACCTCAGTGGTTGTTGATTTCTTAATCTCTGTCCCTTAAATAGGATTTGTGTAATTAAAATTTATTGCTTTGATCTATTTTGGGTAGCCCAACATAAGTCCATTAATGAAAAGGTTATTAAAATAAAAGAAATAATTTGTTGCCCATTATTTATTATTTTTCAAAAAAATCAAGAAAACAAAAAAAGAATTTCTTGAAAAGATTTTATGGTAAGAAGATAAGTATTCTTGGAATACAAGATTATCTCATAAATCAAGAATTTTTTACTTTGACTTTTTTGGTTGTAATTTTCGAAAATCATGATAAAATAAGGAGGAAGATTTTTGTGGATAATTATTTATGGGAAAGAGAATGTATTGGATATATTCAAAATTAATTCTTGGACAAGAAATAAAGATCTTCTCATATCTAATTATGGGCAAAAAATTTCGAACCCTAGCCCTAGTTATAAATAGGGAAGGAGTTCTTTCTTCCCAACACAATTCCAGTCTCGGAAGAATTAGAAATTCACAAAGGTGGTGCAACAAATATTTTCTTTTTTTCTTTGTTAAAAATTGTTCGTGAGAATTTCCCACCGGATCAACGAGCAAGGGCTTAGGGAATACTTGAGAAAGCAATTGGGATTTGTTCCTACTTCTCAACGGTTGTCTCTCCAAGTGTAAGATTCGTGTAAACTCCTAGATTCCACATGTGTAGGATTTTACGTTAATTATTTGTACGCATGTATGTTGTTGGTAATTTGCTATTTGAATTAATAGGTTAATTCATGTTAGTAGTAAATTATTTATTTAAATTTGTAATTAAATCACACCCCGAATAGATTCGAGCAAAACGTTCCCCAACACTTGGCCCGTCTCACCCGATTGAGCGTATTCTTGGGCCCAAAAATTCTCGTTCGCATCACATTGGAACGACTTCTCCTTCTTTTAAGCGTTTTGCACTGCGAATTTAGAAAATAACTTAGATTTAAGAATGATTTTCACCGAAATTTCAAGTCAAATATTCCTCCCTACTTTTGAGCTGGAACATAGGGAAAGATCGAGTGGGATAAATAATAAATAATAGAATACAATTTAAAATAGAAAAGCCATATGAGTGTATCTACATTTTCCCCTTTCTCGGATTCTCCCAATAAAATAATAAAATTGCTGAAGAAGATGAGCCGTAACGCAGCTGCTTCTGCAATTGAGCTGATTCGGAGAGGAATTGCGGTAAGTATACTCATCCACTATATCTAATTCCGTTCGAATTTACATAAATTGGGTCAAAAAGAATGCAGCCACAGCCTTCTATTCTTGTATACACCAAACTGCTAAGTACGATTGTCAATATGAAGCAATACTCTGTTGCCCTCTGAGGGATTTAAAGCAAAATCGTCCCATAACTTGGTCCCATAATTATCAACTTTTCCAATTCAATCCCATATGTAATCAATTTGTTCCAATTTAGTCACAAACCGCCGGGGTCGCTCAAAATTACACAAAACGATGTAGGTTTGGTGCGTGTCCTACACGCGCCCCCAATTTTGACCGGAATATGTAAGCCACGTCCCAAAATGACGTCGTTTTGGGTAATTTTGAGCGTTCCTCCGGTGGTTTGGGACTAAATTGAAAAAGTTGATAATTATAGGACAATTTCAATAAAGGTGTAAAGTTATGAGACGATTTTGGTTTAATTTCCCCCTCTCGGTGTTGGACTAAATGCATCAAAGGGGTTCCCCTGTATATGAGTACACTTTCAATATTGCAATTAATTGTTTTGCCTTACGAATAGGGTAGACTTTGGGTATTCTGTGTTGGCTCTTATATTGAAGAGCGGTCATAGACCCAATGACACGATGTTGAGGACACTGCTTAAAGGTCATTTTTTAGACGGTAAGGTCGCTGAAACAGAGACATTGTTCAAAAAGCTTTTGGTCTTGAAAATCTGCGAGCCTAGTGACGTTATGATTCTCACTGTGATTAATGGGCTGTGCAAAGCTGGGGAAACTATTCCTGCCTTTGACTTGCTTCGTGCGTTGGAGAAAACTCGGTGGAAACCCAATGTTGGTGCGTATAACGCAATGATTGATGGGTTATGCAAGGGAGGGATGGTGGATGAAGCTCTACAGCTTCTGTCTAGAATGACTGTCAAGGGCATTTCTCCCGATGTTGTTACGTGTAGCGCAATGATTGATGGGATATTGTAGCAGCCGATGTTGTTTTTGGCAATTCGACACTTCTTTATCTCAATGATTATTCCGCCAGGGGTTAATTCCAGCTTGGTGACTCTCATCCCTAAGAAATCGGACGCCACCAAGGTGGAGGATTATAGACCAATTGTTATGGGCAATTATCTCTTTATAGTCTTCACCAAGATTCTTGCCATGAGACTTGGGAGCTTCAATGGAAACTATTTATCACCCTTTCAATTCGGGTTTGTGCCAGGGCGGAAAATACATACTTGTATCGCACTTGCCTCGAAGGCGCTAAACTGGATGGAAAAACGGTTCGAGCCGAACATGGCAATTAAAGTCGACATTACTAACACTGTTTCTTGGGTCTTCTTGTAAGCGGTTCTTGAGAGGATGGGCCTCTCCAACCGTTTCCCGACTATGGTGGAAACCTTCTTATCTTCAGCGCCCCTCTCGGTTCTAATTAACGGGTCCCCCCAAGGATACTTTGGATGCTCTAGAGGGGTGCGACAGGGCGACCCACTCTCCCTGCTACTTTTTTGCTTGGCAAGGTGGTTTGACCACGAGATTCTTTTGGGCCACATAGTTGAGAATCGTCAGCTACCTAGCCTTTTTCTATACGCGGATAACATTATCTTCTTCATGAAGGCCACAAATTAAAGCTCAACATAAACAGATTGCGCGACGTACTTGTGGAATATGGCAATATATCGGGACAAGTTTTCAGTCCACCAAAATCCAGTGTTTTTTACAGCAAGGCGGTACATAGATTGATTCGATATCACATGCGCCCGACAACAGGAATTGTTGAGGGGACCCTACAGTTCACATATCTAGGAGTGCCAATCTTTAGAGGCACGCCGAGGTGGAACACCTGGTGGGTATTGTGAAGTCAGTGGTGGCTAAATTTAGTAGATGGAAAGGGAATTTGCTTTCTTTGGCCAGTAGACGCTGCCTTATTTACAGTGTAATAGCAGCTTCTTTTGTGCCTCGTATGCTGCTCAAACGAGTCGAGGTGGCAATGCAAATTTTTTTGTGGTCTGGGAACGTCACAAGAAAGGTTCGGTGAGGGTTTCTTGGGCCCGTTGTTGCGCCCCAATAAGGTGGGCTGGGATTTAGGTCCTTAAGTATAGCAAATGAATCCTTTTTGTGAAAACTGGCGTGGGATTTAATGACGAAGAAAGACAAGGCAACAGAGGTCGTCCATCGACGGTTTTTCGATGACAATGGCAATGCCCGTATTTTCAGGCGTGTGTCATCAATTTGGACAGGAATTCGCCAGCATCTTGGCCGACTTCAGGAGGGTTCACAGGATGGATCCCGGGTCGCAATTCGAAGGTTAATATTTGGAATGAGGACTGGTTGGGTTATAGAATTGCAGATCGCATTGGAGTACCACATGAGATAGCTGAAACTTTGACGGACACGATTGATGATTTCTACTATGATGATATTTGGCATTTTAGTCCCCCTTTTGTCGTTCGCTGCACCAACGTGGTAATTGACATATTGAAGCTTCACGTCTCGCAAGGGGAAGGTAGACGTATATGGCCGAAAGCTTTATCCGGGGAACTTACGTCGCGAGAGGCATATGATTTTCTTCGGGCACCTTTACGACGAAATAACTGGGGGAATTGGATATGGGTGAGCCTTATTCCAAACTGTCGGAGTATGACCATCTGGCGAGTGATCCTAGGGCGGTTGCCGACTTCAGACGAAGTACGACGACTAGGTGTGATCGGTCCGACTATTTGTTCCCTATGCTACCGTGGTGATGAGACTTTAGATCACTTGTTTCCGGATTGTGCTTTCTCTCCTGCTATCTATGATTATATTGCTTATATCTTTGATGTCACACTTTGCTATGATTTTGTTTTTCTGCACATGTTGTTGCAGGCTACCAGTTTGGAATTCAGCCCTTTGATCAGGAATATCTGGCGCCTAGCGATGGTTACTACGGTATGGGCGGTTTGGAATGCTAGAAATAGACGAGTTTTTGTGGATGTTGTCCCTACCATAGGCGGCTGCATGACACATTTTGGCCTTAATTCGTGAAGCTGATGATCAGAACCTTGGCTTCTCAAAAGATCCCTGCAAGATTTAGTGATCCTTCTACGATAAGTCTATTAAGAATGAAGGGGGCGTTCCGTCCACCCATGAAGACGATGGTGGTTCGCTGGCATCCCCCGGACCTGGGCTGGTACAAAGCTAATGTAGACGGAAGCTCGGACGGCACCCCGAGAGAGAATTATGTAGGCAAACTTTCAGGAATTGCCAGGGATTTTTTGTTGGTGCTTTCTCATGGTACGTTGGATGGGGATTTCCGCTAGAGGCGGAAATTGCAGCAGTGCTTTGGGCGAGAAAGACAGTGGATGAAGTTGTGGTTGGGTAAGATTTGTTGGAAATATTTGGGAAAACCGTAGGATAAAATAAACTCTTAGAAAAAATAAATACCGAAAAAATAAGAAAACCACTTGAGGCGTGCAGTAGCACTGTACTTAAGGATTTACTCTCGTAATCCCCCAGGATTCAACAAGCCTTCTAGGATAAACCTAGGATTAGGAGCAAACAAAATATTAAGCCCAACAACTTTATAAGGAAAAGAAAAACAGTTGTCGTGCTCTATGTTATTTTTATTTCTCCACAAGAGTGTATCTATATATAGAGAAAAAGAGAAGCACACGTTGGAATGGAAGATAAGTGGTGGACTTACTCTTTCCACAAAAATTGCAACAGCCAATTTAAAATAACAAGAAGTTTTGACCGAGAAATACAAGGAAAGGATCTGACCGAGAAAAATGTTTTGCAACAAACGTCAGTTTTATTTTTCAAAGATAAGTATTATTTTGTTAAGAAGATATAGTAACTAACTCGGTGGATAAGTTTGAAAATGTTTTTTGAAATAATTTTAATTAATTAATTAATTTACAACAATCTCAACCTATTTCAAAAATATTAATAAAGCATTTAAGAAAGGAAAACACAAAGAAAATGCTGGGTTCAACAAGACTATGTAATGCATCGAATTTGGTGTCTTTTGGACTATGAACCAAACCTAGAAAGTTAAGGTATAAGTTACTGAGCATTGGTGAAGCATATAGCTTCTATGAACCAACAACTCATAGTTGTAACTTAAATTGCTTATCCATCACATTACATGTTATTATTTCGTTGCTCAACGCGGGTGTGCGCGAATAGGCCATGCGTGTGCCTGGTTATTCATGAGTGCTCTAGAGACGTAGCCAAGGTCTCATGGGAGCGGCCCCACTCCACACTCATATAGGTGAATTCATCAAGTATATTTTGCAAATAATATACCACCCATAAGGAATACGAAATTCATTAAAAGCTTTTAGCTTACCCTCTCAATTTTGCAATAAAGCACCACACATACTTTAACAATTTAAGAATGGACTTACTATAAGGTGCTAGCAGAATTAACAAGTGACTTGTTATTACCCATATGAACCTTATTCATGGGATCTCCAATCATAAAGGTTGGGTTCCCATCACTATAAATTTTCAATTGGCTTAAGTCTCATTCTTTTAGACGTCTTACACATTGATTTTCTACCCATGGGTTTTCTTTAGACTAGTCAAATTATTCCATCTCGTAATAATTGTTTAACCACTTCATCTCTTAGATGAATGTGTCTCTTGTACCATTGAAAATAAATATATTCTTTGCAATGGTAATTGCCCTTTGGCAATCTCAAATCTTCAACATTTAAAAATGTTGGTTCCCGTTAATTAAAATACAAGTTGAATTTATTATTGCTTGGCTCGTTAAAACATCACATACATATGAATCACATATATATCAAACCATTGGTCACACACCAATGTAATCAAGGCAACGTAATACAAATTAGATAGAGATAGGAATTAAAAAGATTTTATTTTTCTAACTTGTAAAATTGATGGCACGTACTGATGCGCATGCAAGCATCCAAAAGTGATTAGAGAAGCCACAGCCCACTTACTCTAACTATATTTTAAAAATATTTAAAAGTTAGGAATATTCAAAAGTTATCTATATGGATATATATTTCCGGGATCAGTGGCAACAGACTTGTTTACTCACATGCATGCATATGTCACATAGAATATAGAAGAAGCAAACTTAACTTGAATTCTTCAAAATTAAATAAACAGGAAAGATACAAGAGTTTCGGAAATAATAATTTATTCGGAAAAGTTGGTGGTGTATACCTCCTTTTACAAATTTAAAAGAGACAATTTTAGCAGAAAACGTTTAGGAGCTAATAAATTTCTGCAAATTTAGTATGGAAATAGATCATGCTAAAGTCATATGCTTGTAACATATTTAAATTAACTTGATATACACCAGTAATTTGAATAGAGTTAAAAGAACCAAGAAGGAAATAATTTTATTCATCTTAAAAAAACATTAAAACATTAAAAACATCAAAACAAAAACAAAAAAATCATCAAATGGAAACATTAAGAACAAAGAGACCATTGTTACAATACCAACTAAGATATTGTTTTTGGTCATCACAATCTTATCAGATTCAAAAGTCACTTTCACTCCAGCCTTTCCTAACAGAGCCACCGAGATTAAGTTTGCACGAATGCTGGGCACATGAAGTACATCATTGAGAGCCAAAGTCTTGCCAGATGTGAGTTTGAGAAGAACTTTCCCTTTCCCTTCAACATTTATAGTTTGGGAATCACCAAGATACACATGTTCTTCTCCACTTCTTACAGCAGCATAGAAAATAAAAACATCTTTGTTTGTACAAATATGCCTGGTAGCCCCAGAATCTACTACCCAATCTTTCACATTGGCCACAAGAATAATTTGAGAAATGACTGCAGAAATAATATCATCTCCTTGTGCCACATTTGCACTTGGCTTAGACCACTTATATGGATTTGGCCTCGGAGCCATATTAAAATTTTGTCTAGGAGCCATATTTGCATTTTGCATATGAGGATTTCATTTTTTACTCTATCTCTACATTGAGATGCATGATGATTGGGCTTTCCACAAACAAAACAGTAACCCTTTTTCTTGAAAGTATTGGAGTTATTAACTTTAGGAACGAAACTAGAATTCTGAAATCTAGAGTTGTACCTATTGTTATTGTTACCTTGCACCAGGTTTGCCTTTGAAGCAATTTCCTTAGCCTTTGCTTCTTTGAATTGTTTGTGATTGGTTTCCTCAATGACAACGTGGGTTATCAAATCTGCAAGTGACAGTTGCTTGTGTTTGTGTTTAAGTTGTTGCTTGTAGTCATTCCATGATTCTGGTAGCTTTTCGATCAGAATACCTGCAACAAACTCCTCCTGCAAATTGATATTTTCAGCTTTGAGTTCCTCCAACAGCTTGTGATACTCGTTGATATGTTGCTTGATGTCCTTATCCTCCACCATTTCCCAGCGATAAAAATTCCCTATCATGAACTTTTGCTTTCCCGCGTCCTCTGCAGTGTATTTGAGATTCATAGAATCCCAAAATTCCTTTGCCTCCTTGTACGAAACGTAGACATCGAAAAGGTCATTAGTTAAAGTACTAATGATAGTATGTCTGCATACCTTGTTTGCATGAATCCAAAACTCAATCTCCTTGGGATCCACTGGCTAGCCATCAGGCTTGTGGTGAACAAGAGCAGTTGCAACACCATGCATGTCAAGAAGCGCGTAAATCCTCTCTTGCCACCTTTTATAGTTCTGTCCTCCAAACATCTCAATTTTTGAGATATCCGGAAACGGCTTTGAATAGGGCATAACAGAAACATGCCCAATAGTGCTCAAATCTTGTACAGTAAGCGGAGTGGAAGTGGAGGATGATACTTTATTGGGATCATTATTTTTCGTGGTGTCTAGAGAAGTGTTTGGGCTTTTGGGATCCATAAATCCTTAAGATTGTTGGAAATATTTGGGAAAACAGTAGGATAAAATAAACTCTTAGAAAAAATAAATACTGGAAAAATAAGAAAACCACTTGAGGCGTGCAGTAGCACTGTACTTAAGGATTTACTCTCGTAATCCCTCAGGATTCAACAAGCCTTCTAGGATAAACCTAGGATTAGGAGCAAACAAAATATTAAGCCCAGCAACTTTATAAGGAAAAGAAAAACAGTTGTCGTGCTCTATGTTATTTTTATTTCTCCACAAGAGGTTATCTATATATAGAGAAAAAGAGAAGCACACGTTGGAATGGAAGATAAGTGGTGGACTTACACTTTCCACAAAAATTGCAACAGCCAATTTAAAACAACAAGAAGTTTTGACCGAGAAATACAAGGAAAGGATTTGACCGAGAAAAATGTTTTGCAACAAACGTCAGTTTTATTTTTCAAAGATAAGTATTATTTTGTTGAGAAGATATAGGAATTTGAAAATGTTTTTTGAAATAATTTTAATTAATTAATTAATTTACAACAAGATTCCAGCTTAGTGGTGAATTATTTTCGAGCTACTAGCCCGGTTGTTTCATGGAGACTACAATCCCTATGGGACGAGGTCACTCATATGAGGAACGCTATGGAGTTTCGAATAACACACATATATCGTGAAGTAAACCAGGAGGCAGACACCTTAGCAAAGCATAGAGAGCCTAATACTTGGATAGACACTTGGCAGAAGACTGAGAGTAACACCTGGCAGCATATTAGATACGACACTTGACAGCTTCTTGTGAAAGACGTCCTACTTTTATTATATAAGATAAGATTATGTATTTCAATTTTCCCATCGTCATAACTCTACCAATAACCAATAGCCAACTGATATCCCTACAACATCAACACAGGCCACTATTAAACAAATGAAAATGAATTCTATGCTATTCTATCCACCGTCTTAATTTTTTATCCCATCGTCTTAATCTGGTATTTCTGCTCTTTGACATTTCAGAAAATCCAAATGCACCATAAAAGATTAAAGCTCTCCCAAATATGATTTCTCCCGTTTTTCTACTTCTTCACCAAAACATACAACGCAACACATGAACTGCAATAATCTGACTCCAGGATGGCATCTGTTATATTACATGTATGAGAACGTTTCAAAGCAAATGAAAATCATAATAAAGATTAATTACCATACCATTTCGAACTGACAGTTGTTTCTTTCTCACAGAGTTCTACAGCCCCTTTGCTATATCCAACATCTGATCCAAATTAACACTGTCGTGATTTTTTTCCAAATGAACAATATAGATTCAGCACATTCAGAATTTTTTATACTACATAAAAATAGATTTTTTTCATAATTGCTACACAGAAATGATCTCTCAGGCATCACAATCTAAGCCAATTGCTTTACTAAAGACCGAAAAGGGTGTCCTTACCAAAATCAAAGGATCGGTACGATCACCCCACATTAGTTCATCCATGGTTGGAGACCCTCGTACATTTCCATAAAGATTAGCCTCCACATTCTTTTTTAACAGCTTCGATCAATCAGGTAGGTTGGTCAGAATTACATGAGCTTCTAGTAAAGCAGCAATGCAGCTGAGATAGACATGGAATGAAGACAAAAATCAACTAATCGAATCCTAATTCGTATCAAGAAGTACTGTTTTAGAAGAGAAAAATAGATAAAAATGGAATTTAGAACCATGAATCACCAGTACAACTAAACAAAAAATAGGACATTTGAACTGAGATCATAACTAGAAAATGGTCAAATTAAGCAATAGTTCAAAATACCAAAGCCAAAGCCCAACTCAACAACATTCGAAAGTGTCCATAACATAACTAGACATTATTCTTAGAACAACCTGGGGTGTTTAAGTAACATATGGTAAGCACGCAGAAAAATACAAACAAGAACACAAGTCAATTTTTATTTAATTGGAAAATGGAAATCCAGCAGCATTTCATACTTCATGGAGTGTTTGTGTGTATGTGCATTATCGCCAACAAAAACAACAATACCTTAACATAAGAAACAATGGAGTTGCATGATCAACAGGTCAAATTTTAATTGTATGAACACAGATAATAGAGGCTTCAGTGTTCAGTGTCAATTCAAGACGTGGCACCCTTTTTTCTTTTTAATTTACTTTCTGTACCTATATAGCAGATTTTGATTGGTTGGTGCATTTGTTGTAATATTCGAGGAAAATCGTGTTGAAGTGATGCTAGTCATTACACTTGCATCACTATTTTTTTAATGAGTGTGTGGCATTCTTCCCACTGCTCATAGTCACAAAGGCAAATCCTATAGTAAAGAACCTGCACATTTTGAAAAGACTACACTTTCTCAAGATTTAACCAAATTGCTAACCATAAAACAATTCTAACGACTCTGTCCTATCAACAAAGTTCTAATGAGTGTGTGGCATTCGTCCCACTGCTCATAGTCTCAAGATTTAACCAAATTGCTATGTTTAAGATTGTAAAAAATGATTGATTAGTATAATGCATTATAGGCATCGACTCTGTCCTATCAACACGGTTCATTTTCGCTTCCCATTTGTTCTTCAAGAGATGAACCTTCAACAGCGTAAAACATAAAGTTAATTAAGGTTCCTAATCCAAAGTAGCAACTGATAGACTATTCTTTCACGTTCAAATGATAGCCAAGAAACTACACTGCCATAAAGTCAAAGAATTGGATTACCATTTACCACTCATCAAAGGTGTTAAAACTTTTCTGAATGCTGCTTGTTTTCGACCAATTAGAGGTCTCTTTGCAAACTGATTAACAAGCTGATCAGCAGCTCCAGATGCAGCAGAAACAAAAACGATTTCACCCTTTCTGGGAAAGTAAAACTCATAAAGCCAGCATAAACATATTACTCTGTTACAGGGAATATGGATATAAAAAGTGAAAACCAGTACATGGACAACATTTTTTTTGTTTCATACACTTGATTTCTCTTTTACTTCCATTGCATCGTTATTGATACATCAACCCTGCCTCTATCATCTCCCAAACAGTCAAAACCAGACACAAGCAAACCGATGACATAATGTAAAATCTCAAAACTATCCATGTGAGAATCAGAACAATTTCCCTGCTTATGATCTAAAAAAACGTCCTTTAACGACTGCAGTGAATGTCGTGACATCAGGTGTGTAACTACTCTTGAAAGAAATAAATATTACACCAAACATGTAGCCATTTACAGGGCAACCTATTCAATGCATTTTGTCTACACAGGAAGGGCAGTAGAGTGTGTTTTATCTTAACAATCATACTCAAAAGATAATTATATACACTAATACGAGGCGGTGGCTGCATTCTTACGATTTTAAAATATAAACTTATAGCATCATCTACAAGCAAATAGCTGAAATCTATTCTGGGAAAAAAGAGAAGGAATGAGTAAACTTACAGAATTCCAAGTAACATTAGCTGCAATTCCTCTTCGAATCAGCTCACTTGCAGAAGCAGCTTCTTATTGGCTTGCTCATCTTCTTCAGCGAGATATTTTCGGAGGAATCAAGACCATACGCGAGGATCTGTTCTCTTAATTTTAGTAAGAAACTAATTTTTGAGCAGACTTGAAATGTTAAACAGAAATTATTTGGAAACATAAATGCTTTTTTGAAATTAAAATTTTGCTTCTTTTGTCATAATCAAGAATTTTGAGGGGGCAGAGGAAATTAAAAGTCTTGTATATTTTACTGATTTAGGTTAAATATTTAAATACTAAAACATATAAAAAAACACAACATAATACTGATCTGCCAATAAAATAAATTTCGAATCCAAACTGTGATTGACAAGATACTAAGTACTTAACATAACCAGGAATCAATTTGTTACACAAATACTGATTATACAATAAAATAAAGTCTAAAATGTGAATCTAAATATCTTGAGGCACGAGTTTCTTAATTATTTCCAAAAGCATGACATTTTCACGGTCCACTTGCAACTGATTAATTAACAAGGACATTGTTGTGGTATCAGCTGAGAATCCCTTTTCACACATTTCCTCCATGAACAACATTGCTTCTGAGAGCTCGTTTTTCCTTAACAAAATCTGTACAACAACATTGTATAAACAACTATTAGGTGCACAACCACCTTCCTCCATTTTCAAAAGAAAAAGTTTTGCCTCGTCTATTGACCCTTCTTGACAAAGTGAACCAACGATAGACGTAAAAATCCAAACATTAGGTTGCAGGCCTCTAGAAGGTAGTTCATTAAACAGATCCCTAGCAGCTTTAAGTTTTCCATCTTGGCATAATCCATCAATGAGGATACCATATGTAATTATATCAGGAACTATGCCTTCTTCTTCCATTGTGTGTAGAAATGAAAATGCTTTAACAATCTCCTTATTCTTGCACAAGCCATCCAACAATATATTATATGTATATAAACTGGGACGTACCTGTCGAGCTCCCATATCATCGAAAAGCTTCCAGCCATCAGCAAATCTATGTTTGCTAAATAATCCGTGAATCATGGTGTTGTAAGTAAATGTATCAAGCTTTAAACCTTTACGTGGGACTTCAAGAAAAAGACACCAAGCTTCCTCAATTTTTCCCTTCTTGCAATATCCATCAATCAAAGTGCTATAGTTGACGATAGAAGGCTTCAGGTCCTTCTCAACAATGGAATCAAATACTTCTTTAGCTTTACTCGTGTTCCCTTCCAGACACCACCCTTCTATCAGCGAATTGTAAGTGATTATATCAGGACATATATTTTTTTGCATCATGTCTTCAAAAAACATCCTCTGCGTCTTTCACCCTTCCTTCCTTGCATAACCCATCAATTAATATACTGAAAGTAACCACACTGTTAGATATTCCACAATTGGTCATCTCATCTAACAGGTTTTCAACATCCACCCACCGACCAACATCACACAAGCCTTGAATAATCGAATTACACGTGACAACATTAGGCGAAATGCCCTCGGCAGTCATTCCGGACAGAAGCCGTAGTGCATCATCCACCATCCCTCCCTTGCATAACCCATCAATCATTGCGTTATACGCACGAACATCGGGTTTCCACCGAGTTTTCTCCAAAGTACGAAGCAAGTCAAAGGCAGGGATAGTTTCCCCAGCTTTGCACAGCCCATCAATCACAGTGAGAATCATAACATCGTTAGGCTCGCAAATTTTCAAGACCAAAAGCTTTTTGAACAATGTCTCTGCTTCAGAGACCTTATCATCTAAAAAGTGACCTTTAAGCAGTGTCGTGAACGTCGAGTCATTAGGTCTATGACCGCTCTTCAATATAAGAGCCAACACAGAATACCCAAAGTCTACCCTACTCATAAGGCAAAAACAGTTAATTGCAATATTGAAAGTGTACTCATCTACAGGGGAACCCCTTTGACGCATTTCGTCGAACACCGAGAGGGCGACAGAGTATTGCTTCATATTCACAATCGTACTTAGCAGTTTTGTGTAAACAAGAATAGAAGGCTGTGGCTGCATTCTTACAATTTCACGAAACAAGCAAATTGCATCATCTACATCATTAATACTGCTGAAATCTACCCTGGGCTTGAGTGAACCGATCCTATCTTTTTGACCCAATTTATGTAAATTCGAACGGAAGAAATATAGTGGATGAGTGTACTTACTGAATTCGTGACAAGATTTAGTCACAATTCCTCTTCGAATCAGCTCAATTGCAGAAGCAGCAGCTGCGTTACGGCTCATGTTCAGCGATTATTTTTTATTGGGAGAATCCAAGAAACGGCTAAGCTCATATGGCTTTTCTATTTTAAATTTTATTCTACTATTAATTGAACCCGTGCGATGCACGGCTATGATTGAATAATTGATTTCAGGCAAGGTCTCATATGCAACTGGTGCACGAATATAACCCTATCCAGACATTAAATGCGGGTTATAGATAAAATACCCCTTTAGCATTTTTTAATTCATTTCTTCAATTTCTGCTTTGAAACCCGTGTTTCTCTCTTCTTCTTTCTATAGTTGCATATTATTTCTTCAACTGGTTATATAGTTGCATGTTTCTGTATTATTGAGTTGCATGTTAGTATGTTTTCGAGTTTGCATGGTTTTGTATTAGATAGTTGCATGTTTCTTTATTAGATAGTTGAATGTTTCTATATTTTCTAGTTGCACGATTCAATATTAGATAGTTGCATGTTTCTTTGTTTATCTGTTGCACGGTTCACTATTAGCTTGTTGCATGTTTATGTGTTATATAGTTGCATGTTTCTATATTATCGAGTTGCATGTTAGTATGTTTTCGAGTTGCATGGTTTTGTATTAGATAGTTTCACGGTTCTATATTAGATAGTTGAAAGTTTGTATATTTTGTAGTTGCACGATTTAATATTAGATAGTTGCATGTTTGCACGGTTCAATATTAGCTTATTGCATGTTTTTGTGATATATAGTTTTATGTTTCTATATTAGTTAGTTGCATGTTTCTGTATTATCTAGTTGAACGCTTCAATATTAATTAGTTGCAAGCTTATGTATTTTTTAGTTGCACGGTTTAGTATTAACTAGTTGCATGTTTTTGTATTATGTAGTTGTATGTTTTTGTATTAGCTAGTTGTATTTTTAATTTTATCTAATTATATGTTTTATGTATTAGTGTCCTCTTTTTTGCCCAATTTTCCAATGAATTAATTTTTCGCTTCTTCCGAAATTTGGAAAATTTTAAAAATGTTATAAAAAACAAAAACAAAACTTGGGTAATAAAAAAGGGAAGAACTAATTTTTTTTCTAGTTTCGAAAATTTGGCAATTAAAAATAAAATAAAATAAGCAAAAATAAAAATAGAATTTTGGTAATAAATAAAGAAAAAAAACACCCCTGAAAATCGTACCCTGCACCTACTACTTGGAGAGAGAGAGTTAGGCCACTGAGCTGCCGCCTGTGATTACATAATTTTCAACATAATAATAACTTGAAGCAGGAAGCGCGACCCATTTTCTAAAATGGGTCACTCATATGCCCGAGTGTAAGGTGCACCCTGGTGCGCAAGAGACACACTCTTGTTTTCAATTTCAAGAGTCACAAATTGCAATGGTATGAAAATTTTAGTGTGCGGTGATAATGAATAATCGGGGAAAAAATTAAAAAATATGGTTTTCATAAAGGTGTTTCAAAATCAGTAGTCATTTTAAACTCTGATTATTTTAAAACTGCATTATTTATAAGAATTCAAAGTTGTTAAATTCTATCACTTAATTTTCAGCGTGTTTCGAAATTTTCAGTACTTTAGAAATTTATTATGTACTAAATAAGAATGAACTTAAACGGTATTATCAATGAGTTTTTCGAAATCCTTATTAATCGCACTATTAAAACAATTGTTCAACTCTCAGTAGTTTTTTTTTCTTGTTGATCTCAACCTCTTCGTGTCTTATTGTTGCATGAATTTGGTTGCACTTTAATGAAGGATTATCGACAATATTAACAATAGAGGTAAAACAAATATATAAGTATTATAAAATATTAATCGTTGTGCTTTTATATGTATTATTATTAAATCATAATTAAATGTACCTCAATGTCATGAAAAACACATTTAAGATTCATCATCTTGCTATTATGAAAATAGGCACCTGCCTCACATGCCCGAACGCAGCAACTTCATATACTATCCCGTTTTCTTGGAATCAATTTCTTTGATTAGAGAAAAGTTTGTATGCATTTTAATATTTCACTTGAAACAACTATGCAAATAACAAAGAATTTGTTGTTACATGATCATATTTAATTTTTTCAAATAAAAATAATTTTTTAAAAATAAAAACCTAAAATCTGTATATTCCATATGTAGAACTACAAATCCTTCAATCCACTTTAAAACTCCTATTTAAATTGAAATTAATTTAAAAGATAAAAAAATTAAAATGAGTACATATTTAATAAATTAAAACATTAAATTTCATTCTAGAACTAAACTGTAAAAATAAAAAAAAATAATAAAAAATAAAAAAATTGTGAAAGTAACAGCATTACCATATTAAATCTTAACATTCAACCTGCAAAACAATTAAAAAAAAAGAAGACAAATATAAATACATAACAATCAATTCAAAGTATTTGAATATATAAGACATATACACTGTTAAAGTTACTTTAAATAAATTAAAGATTAAAAAGATGCTATGATTTACCATAAATCTTAGAAAATCTTTCTATTATTTAGGATCTTCAGAAATATTGTGAAGTTCGGAATAATATAAAATATTGGATAAAATATATATACATTAACCATAAATCTTGGAAATATTTCAAAACAATTAGATATTTAAGAGATATTGTAAAATAATTAGGAGAGCCAAAGTCTCATGTGCAACTGGTATACAGATTTAAGATATGTACACTCACCTCAACCCTACCCATGTATTTACAGAACATGTCTAATATATTCAATTGGTCAAATATTTTTTTTAATGAGTTATTCTGTTGCATGAATGTACGTTACACTTGGGTGCACAAGAGATTCACTATGTAGTTTTTATAATGTAAAAAGTCACATTATTAATTGTAAGTACATATCAACTATCATATACTCCCTCCGTCTCATTCTTTAAGCCCTTTTTGTCATTTTTTTTGTCTCAATCTTTAAGCATTATTTCCTAAAATAAAAATACATTTTATTACTTTATCACATAACTTTATCACTTTATCACATAAAATACTAACAAACGACTATTTCTACCTCCAACTATCCATCACTTTATCACATAAAATACTAATAAACAATTTTTTTTACCTCCAACACTTTATCACTATTCCTATAAATCCTTATGAACAGTCAAAAGGGCTTAAAGAATGAGACGGAGGTAGTATAATTTATATTATATAGGGATATATATATATATATATATATTGTATGATTCTAAATCTTCAATTATTTCTTCTAAAATCTTTGAAGAAGCAAATGCGAACATATATACTATCTCTATTATTTGAAGTTAAAGAATAAAAGATGCATTTAATATTAATAAATGATGCATTCCAAAGAATCATTCGAGAGAAAAAACCAAACCTTGTATGTTGTAACAACACGGCACTTTCGGATTTTGAACCATATCTTTTAAGACCAAAACCTGCAAAAATAAAAAATAGAAGTTTTTTTTTTTCAGATAGGAATATTAGTTTAAAATCCGTGAATTATGAATTTGTTATCAATCAATTAACTGTCTAACTCCACATTAGCACTAGATAAACAAACAACAGCTCGAAAAAAACAATTATTAAAAAAATGCATAATGAAAAGAAAAAATCTCATTGCAAATTAATAAAATCTTACAATTCACCTTAAAAAATAAAATATTTCAGTACGAATCAATAAAATCAAGAGTTGGTATGTTGTGAAACTTGTTTACCATGAAACTGGTTTTTTTTTTTTACAGACATACTCTTTAGTAATATAAGTCACACCCTTTAGTAATATAAGTCACACCCTTCAGTTATCACTATGACACTCTTTGCTATAATATAAGTCACACCCTTCACTCTTATGAGTAATACTCTTTATAGTAAAACGTCATACCCTTTATAATAAAAAATCACACTCTTTATTAATATAAGTCACACTCCTGAACCAGTTGTTGGGGTTATACTAGAAAGTATGTTTTTAGTTTGTATAACCAAACTGAATTTTCTATCTTATTTACTGAAATAAATTATTTATCACTGATGCTTTAAATATCATTGAATGTTACATATATTTATTACATAATTGTTCAATAAACAGTATGTGTTACATTGTAGTTAATTTAGTGATACCAGATAACAGTCCCTTGTAACTAAAAGTACGTTGTTCACGACCTAGATGGAAATGAACAATCCCTCGTGAAAGGTTGAAGTGTAAGGCTCAAATTGGCTTGTCTTGACCAAGAGATTACACTAGTGCATGACTGATTGACTGAATAGGACCTACAGGAAGATAAATTCTTCAGCACTGAACCAGGAAGAATTAGACCTCAGTGGTTCGTTATTTCTTAATCTTCGTCCCTTAAATAGGATCGTGTGTGGTTAGTAATTATTGCTTTGACTTATGACGGGTAGAGAATCAATGAGATTCAATACTTTATATCTTGGGCAATATTACTGGTCACATGCGATTGCTAAGATTTAATACGAAGAATCGTGTGCGAGTACGCTCGTTTGATTTGTCCCCTTGGGAGGTTCATAAGATTTATCATACCAAATCTTGCAAGTGGAATTTGTTTCCGATATGGATAATAATGTTGAATCGTTCCTTGACCAAGGACAAAAGATATTAATTAATGGAGAGCTATTTCAGTGGCTTGAATTAATTAATGGGCTAGATAATCTTAAACACGAGAAATAACAACCGGGAGCCATATTAACAGTAATATGGGTTAAGATGGATAGTGCAATAGTAATTACGTAGTGGGATTAATTAATATTTATGGGCTTGAATAATATTATGGCTCAATATTAGATATTCAAAGTCCATTAGAAGGTCCAATCTTAATTCTCCTAAAGGCCCCTCAAGTAGCCCAAAGATAAAGTCCAATAACTGAAAAAGGTGTTTAAAATAAAATAAATTATTGTTGCCTAATTTTTCAATTTTTTCGAAAATTATGAATATAAGAGGGAGAAAGATTTTCTTTGAATTTTGTTATGGAATGAGGATAAGTATTCTTGGAATACAAGATTATCTCATTAAATTCAAGAAATCTCCCACTTGGCTATTTATAATGAAATTTTCGAAATTTCCATAACATAAGGAGGAGGAGATTTTATTTGGGAGATATTTTGGAAAATAGAATATTTTGGATATATTCAAGATTGTTTCTTGAAGAAGAAGCAAGGAAATTTCTCAATCACTCAAAAGCCCTAGTATTTTCGTTCCCCCCTTAGTATTATAAATAGGGGATGAATGTTTCATCCCCAAGTGAGCACGAAAATTGGTTTTTCGGAAAAATATCAGCGTCGATAAAATATCAAATATTTTGAAACGTCGACAGATTGTGTATTTTCGAAAAACTTCAATTGTGAGTGTGCAATTCCATGTGTTGGAAAAAATTAAAAATCCACAAAGGTGGTGCAACATAATTTTATTTTTCCTTTTGTTAAATTGTTTGCGAGTTCCTACCACCGGATTGTTGAACAAGGACAAGAGAATACTTGAGAAGACCTTTTGGTGTGTTCGTGTGAACGGGATCCATCTTCTCAATGGTTGTCACTCCAAAAGGTTAGTTCACGTAAACCCGTAGTAATTCTGCATGCGTAAGATTTATGTGAACTGTTTATATGCATGATTGGTTGTTGAATTATTATTTGAATTAATATAGGATTAATTCATGCTAGTAATAATTGTTAGAATTAAATTTGTATTTAAATATTCACCCCGAATAGATCCGGGCAATTAATTCCCCAACAACTGGTATCAGAGCCCCGGTTTCGGGCTCTGAATTTTAAATTGTAATTTAATTCATTTTCATTAAATTTGAAATTGGATAGTAGAATTGCTAGATCTTTTTTGCAGGTATCCAATTGTCATGGAATTTAATGTGTTTATTTATGCATGCATATAAATTGTGGTTTTTTAATTCGATTCGTTCGAATTCATTTTGCCTCGTGAGAAAATCCACGAGTAGATTATGATTTGTTTGATTTGATCAATGTAATAGACTAGTCTAGATCTAGGTTTATTTATTTTTTAAATAAATAAATTGTAAATCGGATCGGAAACTTATATGAGGCGAAGAATTAAAGGATAAGATCCGAAACCGTACGTGGACGACGGGCATCGCGCGAAATGTGCCAAGGGAGGCACGCGCACGACGCGGACGTCGCCATGCGGACGGGCACGACGCCAGCGCCGGGCGGATCGAGATCGACGCTTGAGGAGCAGACGTCTGGCGATGCAAGACGGCGTCTTGGCAAGACCATGATCGCGCCGGGCGAGGCGGAGGCGGGCGAGGCAAGGCCGTCGCGAAAGGCGACGGGCCTGGCCTTGGTACGCTGTGGGCGCGCCAAGGTCGCGAGGCGCGATGCGATACTGTCGAGACTGCCGAGGCGCGAAGAGGCGATGCTCGCCGAGGCGTCTTGCGAGGTCTTGCGCGCGGGTCGCTCGGCCAAGGGGGGCCGGATCTTGGTGTGTATCCCATTGCGAAGCTACTTGGCGTGGCGTTTCGAGACGGAGTTCTTTTCGAGACGATCGAGTGTGAGAAATTCAAGACGGTGTTTCTTTAAAAATCAAGCCAAGAAAAATCAAACCATGACAATTGGATAATTTGTGTCCAATATGTTTATTTTTCTGCTTTGCTTGATTTATTGTTGTGATTTCTTGTGCTTTATTTAATTTGTTTAAATGTGTTTGCATGAGAATTGCCCAATGAAAAATCTCATCTTCAAAATTACTAAGTATGTTTAAACAATTAATTGACAATTTTATTCCGGATAATAAAATTGAATTAATTTTGACCTCCATGATTTATTTATTTGTGAATTCTTTTGGAGAAATTCCCCCCACGGGACGGCCAAAAGATAGTTTTCACATTAATAAATTCCGTAAGGATGATTGTGGGTTATTATTAGTGGCGACGATGACCCTCCCCACGAGGCTCGTTCAAAGTGAAGTAATAATTATGTATTTAATCATGGTTATTACTTAGGTATAAAATTGATATGCATATACTTCCCCGAAGTCCCTGTCAATTTTATATTGGTCAAGTGTGTTGGGGAATTGATTGTCCGGATCTATTCGGGATGAATATTTAAATATAAATTTAATTCTAACAATTATTACTATCATGAATTAATCCTAAGTTAATTCAAATAATAATTCAACAACAAATCATGCATATAATTAGTTCACGTAAATCCTACGCATGCAGAATTACTACGAGTTTACGTGAACTTACCTCTTGGAATGGCAATGGTCTCGTTGATGAAAACACACCAAAAGACCTTCCCAAGTATTCCCTGGTCCTTGCTCGACAATCCGGTGGAAGAAAGCTCGCGAACAATTAACAAAAGGGAAAATAAAATTTGTTGCACCACCTTTGTGGATTTACTAATTTTTCCAGCACCATGGAATTGTACTTGAGAATGAAACACTCATCCCCTATTTATAGAGGGTGTTGGTCAATTTTAGTGATAAAATAATATGGGAAAATCTTTTTCTTGATCTCCAAGAAATCTTGAATATATCTCATATATTCTTTTCTCCATAATTAAAATATTCCACAAAAATCCCAACTCCTCTTGTTATGGCATATTTCGAAAATCTTAAGAGAAAATAATCCAAGATTTGGATCTTCTTGAATTTATGAGATATACTTGTATTGCAAGAATACATATCTTCCATAATATTTTTTCAAGAAAATCAAGAAAATCTTTATTTCCCTTAAATATTCAAAATTTTCGAAATCTCATAGTATATAACCAAGTGGGAGATTTCTAGAATTTAATGAGATAATCTTGTATTCCAAGAATACATATCTTCATTCCATAACAAAATTCAAAGAAAATCTTTCTCCCCTTTTTATTTACTATTTTTGAAATTCATGGAAAAATAGGCAACAAAATTTATTTTATTTTTAAACACCTTTTTCAGTTATTGGACTTTATGTTGGGCTACTTGGAGGGCCTTTAGGAGAATTAAGATTGGACCTTCCAATGGACCTTGAATTATCAATATTGAGCCACAATATTATTCAAGCCCATAAATATTAATTAATCCCACTACATAATTAATATTGCACTATCCATCTTAACCCATATTACAGTTAATATGGCTCCCGGTTATTATTTTCCGTGTTTAAGATTATCTAGCCCATTAATTAATTCAAGCCACTGAAATAACTTTCCATTAATTAATATCTTTTATCCTTGGTAAAGGAACGGTTCAACATTATTATCCATACCAGAAACTAGTTCCACTTGCAAGATTTGGTATGATAAAACTTATGAACCTCCCAAGGGAGCAAATCGAACAAGCGTACTTGCACACAATTCTCCGTATTAAATCTTAGCAATCGCATGTGACCAATAATATTGCCCAAGATATAAAGTATTGAATCTCCTTGATTCTCTACCCGTAATAAGTCAAAGCAATAGTTACCAACCACATGCAATCCTATTTAAGGGACGAAGATTAAGAAATAACGAACCACTGAGGTCTAATTCTTCCTAGTTCAGTTCTGAAAAATTTATCCTCCTGTAGGTCCTCTTCAGCGCATCAGACATGCACTAGTGTAATCTCTTGGTCAAGACAAACCAATCTGAGCCTTACACTTCAAACTTTCACGATGGATTGTTCATTTCCATCTAGGTCGTGAATGTTGTACTTTTAGTTACAAGGGACTATTAATTTAATCTTCTGTGATCTGGTATCACTAAATTAACTACAATGTAACACGTACTATTTATTGAACAGTTATGCAGTAAATATATGTAACATTCGATGATATTTAAAGAATCAGTGATAAACAATTTATTTCAGTAAATAAGTCCGAAATTCAGTCTGATTATACAAAGTAAATGCATACTTTCCAGTATAATCCCAACAAAGTGGGAGCCAACTATTAATCTGGATATTAAAGGTTTGAAACTGTTTTGTTTGTAACATGCTTGAATGTGTTTAAATAATGACCCACCCCACGTGGCTTATTTAAACTGTTTTGAGATGTTGGCTGATGCATGTTCATATTTTTTTTAGATTTTAATATGAATCATGTGATCTAATTATGTGATAATTTTGTGTTTATACAATAGTTATTTCAGTTCAGCATATCACAACCTTTTAATCCATTGTTAATATACTTATAGTTAATAGAATAGTATGGAAACTATATTGATTGGAAACGAAAAATTATGATTGTCCTAACTGGACAAAAGCACAAGTGGATTCTTGACACAAAAAAATTTAGATGAGCCAACTGACGAGTCGAAAACGCGGGGCTCGTCAGATCACCTTGCGAGAGATGTCGTCACTGAAAATGGTGGAGGGCAAACCCGTAAGGGATTACGTCCTCAAAATTGATGGCCATCTGAACAAACTTGAGGTTCTGGGTGTAGATTATAATCTGGAGACTCGGATGAATTTGGTACTTCACTCTCTGCCCAAAAAGTTTTTGAGCATTTTGGCCTCGCTAGCTGATTTGTTGCAAGCTTTGGTCTCGACAGAGATGTTGATGGGGCACCAAACTCAAGCTTTGACGGCAAGTGGTCCGTCTTCATCTTCTAGGCCAAGGGAAGGCAAGAAGAAGAAGATGACCAAAAGCCATAAGAAATCAAACTCAAATGTTGCCAAGAGCAATGGTAAGATGAAGAATGCTGGTGGTGTCAAGGAAAATCAAACTCAACTGTTTCCAAGGGCAATGGTAAGATGACGAATGCTGGTGGTGTCAAGGAAAATCCAAAGGGGGAGTGTTTCAACTGCGGTAAAAGAGGACATTGGATGTTGGCTTGTTCCAATCCCAAGCAAAATGGAAAGAAAGGTAATTCTCGCGCACTAGTTGTTGAAACTTGTTTAGCGGCGTATGCTACCCATTCGTGGGTAATGGATACGGGGTCCACTAATCATGTTTTCTTCACGGGTTCAAACGGACCCGACAGCTAAGTGGAAGTGAGATCCCTATCACGCTGGACGATGCTACGAGAGTGGCAACTGAAGCAGTGGTAGAAGTGCACCTATCTTTTGAAGAAAGAGTTTTAATTTTAAGAGATGTTCTTTACGTTCCTAGTTTTAGAAAGAATTTAATTTCGGTTTCTAAACCCTACCTTGATGGATATTCGGTTACTTTTGATAAAGTTGTTACCATTTCTTTTTATGATAAATTTATCTGTCATGGAACGTTGTTGAACAATCTCTATACAATTAACTGTGCACACCACTCACGAAATGCATCCTATAACACATCAACTATTTCCGATAAAAGAAAACGTTCATCAGACGTGAACGAGACACTTTTATGGCATCTTAGATTGGGACATATTAATCCAAAAAGGATTCAAAGGTTGGTAGAAGATGGTTCATTGGCGTCTCTCCGGGTTGAACCAATCCCAACTTGCGAATAATGCTTGGAGGGTAAAATGACCAAGAGGGTATTTGGAGCCAAGGGGAATAGAGCCAAAGAAGTGTTAGAAATCGTTCACACAGACGTATGTGGTCCAATGTCAATCAAAGAAAGAGGAGGTTACGAGTATTTCGTCACTTTCATTGATGATTACTCAAGGTACGACTACATTTTCCTTATGAAGCATAAATCTGAGACCTTTGACAAATTCAAAGAATTTAAGGCTCAAGCAGAGAATCATAGGGAAAAACGTATCAAATCTCTACGATCTGATCGTGGAGGCGAGTACCTCAGCGATGAGTTTTTGATCTACTTGTCAGATGAAGGGATTGTATCCCAGCTAACTGCACCCGGAACCCCTCAACAAAACGGGGTTGCAGAGCGAAGAAACAGAACTCTTTTAGAAATGGTTAGATCAATGATGAGTTATGCGGATCTACCCAAGTTGTTATGGGGTCATGCCTTGGAAACAGCGGCTTACATTCTGAACTTGGTGCCATCCAAGTCGGTTCCCAAAACTCCCAAAGAATTGTGGACCGGGCGCAAGCCCAGTTTGAGACACATGAGAACTTGGGGGTGTCCGGCCTACGTGTTGGACAAGGAAGCCGGAAAATTTGATCCTCGATCAAAATTAAGGTTATTTATAGGGTACCCCGAGGGAACAAAAGGGTGTATGTTCTATGGTCCCGAGGATCAAAAGGTGGTAATAAGCACCCACTTTAGATTTTTGGAAGAAGACTATATGAACGAAAGAAAGCCCAGAAGTGAGATTACCTTAAATGAGCTTAGAGGGCTAACCTCAGTGCCAACTGTACAAGATGACATACCAAACGACACACTTACACAACCGAAACCTCGACGTAGTGGGAGGGTTGTGAGACAACCAGAGAGATTCATGGGGATGGGAGAGTCCTCGGACTTAGTCCCCGGTCAAGATGAATCGGATTCATGGACTTACGACGAGGCAATCCAAGACAAGGATGCGGTTTCTTGGCAAACAGGAATGGAAGCCGAAATGGGTTCTATGGATCATAACAGTGTGTGGGAGCTAGTCGAACCACTTAATGGGGTCAAACACATTGGCTGCAAGTGGGTATACAAGAGGAAAAGAGGAATGGACGGGAAGGTGGAAACCTTCAAGGCAAGGCTTGTGGCGAAAAGTTATACTCAGAAATAAGGGATCGACTATGAGGAAACTTTTTTACCTGTAGCAATGCTCAAGTCCATCTGAATTCTCTTGTCGATTGCCGCGCATCTCGACTTTGAAATCTGGCAAGTGGATGTCAAGACGGCTTTCCTTAACGGAAGTCTTGAAGAGGAAATCTATATGCAACAACCCCAAGGCTTCATTGAAAAAGGCCAAGAACACCTAGTTTGTAAGCTCAAGAAGTCCATTTACGGATTCAAACAAGCATCCAAAGCTTGGAACCAATGTTTTGATCAAGTAATAAAGTCTTATGGGTTTGATCAAAATACGAAAGTTGTGTGTACAAGAAGCATGTCGGAACTGCATTGGTATTCTTGGTATTATACGTAGACGACATTCTGCTCATCGGGGACGATGTAAAGGTGTTGTCAGACGTAAGGGCATGGCTTTCAAAATAGTTTGATATGAAGGACTTAGGGGAAGCGGGGCACATCCTTGGGATCAAGATCACTCGAGATCGCAAGAAAATGATGATAGGCTTATCGCAAGCTTCATATATAGACACTGTCTTGAAGAGATTCAGCATGCAGGATTCCAAGAAAGGTTTTGTACCTTTCAGGCATGGAATCCATCTATCCAAGGATATGTGTCCTAAGACACAAAAAGAGATAGATGACATGAAAGACATTCCTTATGCTTCGGCTGTCGAAAGCCTTATGTATGCAATGCTGTGCACGAGACTGGATATCTGCTTTGTCGTTGGCATGGTGGCGAGATATCAAAGCAACCCAGGAAAAGAGCATTGGACGGCAGTTAAGAACATTCTGAAGTATCTGAAACGAACTCGGGATAGAATTTTGGTTTATCAATCAGACAATCTAATCCCCATCGGTTACACGGACTCGGATTTCCAATCAGACTTAAATTCCAGAAAATCTACCTCCGGTAGTGTGTTTTGCATGGGGGGAGGAGCCATGACATGGAGAAGCATTAAGCAGAAATGCATCGCCGATTCTACCATGGAAGCCGAATATGCAGCTGCTTGCGAGGCAGCGAAAGAAGCGGTTTTGCTCAAGAACTTCCTAGTGTACTTGGATGTAGTTCCGAATTTGCCCAGCACAATCACTATTTACTGTGACAATGCCAGAACAGTTGCAAATTCAAGGGAACCAAGAGCCCACAAGGCCAGCAAACACATTGAAAGGAAATACCATCTTATACGAGAAATCATTAAGAGAGGAGATATAGAGGTGGCAAAAATCGCGTCAGAAGACAACCTAGCAGATCCATTCACAAAGGGTCTGCCTCAGAATACATTCGAGAGACATGTGGAAGGAATGGGTGTCAAGACCGTTGCCAATCTGCTTTGAGTATAAGTGGGAGATATTATTAGGTTCGTGTGAGTGACATTAGACGTCACGTATTAGGAACTACACGAGATGTGTTGTAGTATACTTAATAGCAGACTTTGAGTATAGTGGAGTATAAGTAGCAGACTTTGTATAACCAAACTGAATTTTCTGTCTTATTTACTGAAATAAATTATTTATCACTGATGCTTTAAATATAATTGAATGTTACATATATTTATTGCATAATTGTTCAATAAACAGTACGTGTTACATTGTAGTTAATTTAGTGATACCAGATCACAGAAGATTAAATTAACAGTCCCTTGTAACTAAAAGTATGTTGTTCACGACCTAGATGGAAATGAACAATCCATCGTGAAAGGTTGAAGTGTAAGGCTCAGATTGTCTTGTCTTGACCAAGAGATTACACTAGTGCATGACTGATGGACTGAATAGGACCTACAGGAGGATAAATTCTTCAGCACTAAACCAGGAAGAATTAGACCTCAGTGGTTCGTTATTTCTTAATCTTCGTCCCTTAAATAGGATCGTGTGTGGTTAGTAATTATTGCTTTGACTTATGACGGGTAGAGAATCAATGAGATTCAATACTTTATATCTTAGGCAATATTACTGGTCACATGCGATTGCTAAGATTTAATACGAAGAATCGTGTGCGAGTACGCTCGTTTGATTTGCCCCCTTGGGAGGTTCATAAGATTTATCATACCAAATCTTGCAAGTGGAATTTGTTTCCGGTATGGATAATAATGTTGAACCGTTCCTTAACCAAGGACAAAAGATATTAATTAATGGAGAGCTATTTCAGTGGCTTGAATTAATTAATGGGCTAGATAATCTTAAACACGGGAAATAATAACCGGGAGCCATATTAACAGTAATATGGGTTAAGATGGATAGTTCAATATTAATTATGTAGTGAGATTAATTAATATTTATGGGCTTGAATAATATTGTGGCTCAATATTAGATATTCAAAGTCCATTAGAAGGTCCAATCTTAATTCTCCTAAAGGCCCCTCAAGTAGCTCAAAGATAAAGTCCAATAACTGAAAAAGGTGTTTAAGATAAAATAAATTATTGTTGCCTAATTTTTCAATTTTTTTCAAAAATTATGAATATAAGAGGGAGAAAGATTTTCTTTGAATTTTGTTATGAAATGAGGATAAGTATTCTTGGAATACAAGATTATCTCATTAAATTCAAGAAATCTCCCACTTGGCTATTTATAATGAAATTTTCGAAAATTCCATAACATAAGGAGGAGGAGATTTTATTTGGGAGATATTTTGGGAAATAGAATATATTGGATATATTCAAGATTGTTTCTTGGAGAAGAAGCAAGGAAATTTCTCAATCACTCAAAAGCCCTAGTATTTCCGTTCCCCCCTTAATATTATAAATAGGGGATGAATGTTTCATCCTTAAGTGAGCACGAAAATTAGTTTTTCGAAAAAATATCATCGTCGATAAAATATCAAATATTTTGAAACGTCAACAGATTGTGTATTTTCGAAAAACTTCAATTGTGAGTGTGCAATTTCATGTGTTGGGAAAAATTAGAAATTCACAAAGGTGGTGCAACATAATTTTATTTTTCCTTTTGTTAAATTGTTCGCGAGTTCCTACCACCGGATTGTTGAACAAGGACAAAGGAATACTTGAGAAGACCTTTTGGTGTGTTCGTGTGAACGGGATCCATCTTCTCAACGGTTGTCACTCCAAGAGGTTAATTCACGTAAACCCGTAGTAATTCCGCATGCGTAGGATTTATGTGAACTGTTTATATGCATGATTGGTTGTTGAATTATTATTTGAATTAATATAGGATTAATTCATAGAATTAAATTTGTATTTAAATATTCACCCTGAATAGATCCGGGCAATTAATTCCCCAACACAAGTTTCACCGCAAAACTGGTTCACACTATACTTTGCCTAAAATCATATAACAATTTACATTGAAGACTCAAATTACTTACTTGAATATTCAATGCAACATAAAATTTATCTCAATACTCCCTGCAATATACAAAATAAAATCTAATTAACAAATTCATTAAATTATAATAAATTTGTATAATTGAACAAAGAATCCTTAACACTGGAGGGACAAACAAACAACTTAAAAAAATCATAGTAAAAAATCTACATAATCAAAAGAAGAATATCTTATTGCAAATCAATGAAATCATATTATAATTCACATTGAAAGCGCAAATATTTTATTGCATATCAATAAAACTATATTACAATCACTAATACACATTTGGGCTTGGACAGCTGTGAAAAATGACCTTGGAGAGCGGTTATAACCGCTCTCCAAGCATCAGCTGTCCAAGCTTGGACAGCGGTTTTTAACCGCTTTTGAAGTTTAAGATTGGACAGCGGTTATCAACCGCTGTCCAAGCTGATATATTTTTTTTTAATTCGTTTTTTATTTTACATAGACAACGGTTGAAAACCGCTGTCCAATATCTTCTTTTTTTTTTATTATTAATTTACATTTTAAAAATCCTATAATAAAACTATAAACCAAAACTTATATATACGTCCAATACCATATAACATAAACCAAAAATCCTATAATAAAACCATAAACCACATATATATACCAAAACATCGAAATATATAAACATACAATCATAAACATACGTCCAATACACCAAAAATATGAAATATATATCATCAAAAATATATAATTTAATTACATGCTACCAATATTTCAAACAACATTCTCTCAATATTGATCGTATGAATATAAGAAACGATTGTAAAGGTACCCCGTCCAATCGTTTTTCCATTTCTCTAGTCTTTTCTTAGAGTAAAACTTGAGCTCATGTTCATAGACAAACTGCAAACAACGAATCAATCAATATAGTATGAATTTTTATTCAATCAATAATAATTTAAATAAATCAATAATTGACTTACATTGGGAGGAATGTTCGTTATAGAAGCGGATTATATATCTTCTATAAAAGCAACAAACAAAATGTCCACAATGGTCATTATCTCGTTGCCTTCGGAACCCGTTGATTAACAATATAATCACGTATTACAATTATGATTTCTTTCTATTAATTAGTTTGATAATTTACTAAATTAAATTTACCTTAATGTTAATCCAGGTTCACTTTATTTAACCTTTGATCTTGAGCCCTCGACTCTGAAACGACTCGATACATCGTCATCACACTATTATTATTATAATTAAAAAATAAAAATAGATTAAATATGCATAATTTTAAAAGTAAAACAAATCATTGTATAGAATATTAAAAATGAACTTACGCTTCCATATATGAAACGAGATCAGGGCGATTAGAATAAACTCCATCACGAAATTTGGGTCCATAAAATACACACTTAATGTATTCATGTGTATGGCGACCAAAGACCCAATGGTTCCTATATTATATTGAGAGTATTAAAATTAACTGCAAATTTAGCATATATATGTGCAAATATTATAAACATGAATACAAATTTTAACGAAATGTTTATCACTCACCCCACATTTGTTGGCCAAAAAATGAGATGATCGCTCCCGTTAGATTCAAAGATGTGATTAACGAACTCATCCATGGTCTCATACCTTATCACCCATTATGCAAGACACTTGGGGGAGACGAAGGAGTACATTCCACTTGCTCGGTTATCTCCGAGAGATATATAGCTCACCCAAATATCTTTAACCAACATATATACGCTAATTAATATTTAAAAAGAAAATTAAACTATACGTAAAAGTGAATATTGAGAATTAGTAAACACATACCGAGGTAAAAGGGCTATGGTGGTTGCACTCAACCACTCGCCATTCAAGACTTTTATTACATGTTCCTCAATTGAAATTCTTGGAAAGTATTCTCATGAAAGTGAGCAAGCATAGAACTGTGACGATGTCGAAAGCATTAGACGATACCATCCGGTGCACCCTAGATCGTAAATGATCATCGTGATCTAAGTCTCCGATCATGGGATAACCAAGTCTTAAGCCTTGATGGAGTCCCTCGATTTAGCCTCATGTGGGGCTCGCAGATTCTACAATTAATTTACAATATTATTTAGAACCACAAATAAGATAATGAACTTTAATAACAAATATTTTACCCTCATGGTGCTAGAGACCAAGTTGCTCGGCCATTCGATGAAGTGCCGGACCATTTTTCGACCGTGGACGGCTTCATCGATTGGTTTTAAGATCATTGAATCCTCCTCTCCGATTACGGGTACATCGAGTGTGACCCTCACGAAACCAGGAGTGATGGGATGACCATGAATCATTCCATGGGAGCTGTGCAACGAGACTATGGCCACCAACCGATCGGGATCCTCCGGATCTGTAGTAAAAAGGTCGTTGGGTGTTCAATAAGATATTTAGTTAGAAAATTTTAATACACTAGTCTTTAATTAAAACAAATGTGAGACATGCATATCTGATACCTGTTTCTCAGACCTCAAACGTTCCACACCTTTAGCCAACTTGGCAACCTGTTCCGTTAGTATACCCACCATATTCATGGCTTGAAGACCAAAAGCCATTGCTAAAGATGTCTTAAATCACGCCATATCCGACACTCAGTAAGAGGCCGGGATGCTCTGGCGCGACCCATAGCCCGGCCCAAACAGATCATCGGGGCGATCATGCGAATGTCGCGTCGGGCGTCATGGTCCGAGATAGACGCTCTCCTAATCACAAAAACAAAAGATTATTATTTAATTATTTGTTTATAAATAATAGTTTGTAATTGAAAGATAAATTAATGGATAGATTACCACTTCTTCGATGATGCGTTGTGCATTGGGATCGTGAATATTCCCGTCTCGACCCTTTCTGGTAGTCTGAAATAAGTCGAAACGGGTAACAATAGGCTCACTCTCTCCGGTTTTTTTCTTCTTTCCTCTTTTCTACGATAGTGATGAACGTGTCCCTTTATTAGATATATTAAAAGTGAATATATAAAAAAATTAAAAGTTAGGATTTTGATCTCACTATATTTTCTCTTATTAAATGCATAACCTTTGTTCGATCCATGATATCGCGCCTCCATCGACTTGGCTTGATCGCGATTTTTATTGCTTCGATCCTACAGTATAATAGAAATATGATAAACACTGAAAAACTTAGGGCATTAGAAATTGAGGAAATGACATTGATCAATTTTACCTGGAAATCATCCTCCATAGCTCTGCTCACAAACTCCTCCCAGTATGGAGCCACCATAGGGCTATTCTGATACGCAGGAGGCGGACTAGCCGAGTAAAGACCAGTTTCCGGATCTCATGTGTTACTTCTCAACCAAGTCCGGAAATTCTTGGCCATTACTCCAGCTTGCGACAATATTTGCTTCTTCTTTGTGAGGTCAAGACCTCTGAAGGTAGTCTATACGCATATAACATAACAATTTAGTAAATTTAAGGGTCATACTACAACTTTCAATAAATATATAATTAACATACCGTAAGCTCGTCCCATAATCTTTCCTTCAAAGGAGTCAGTTTGGGGTTACGCCAGTCCTTGGCTGGCAGCACGATAGGGATCACGCTCCTGACTGCAGCTCCAATGTAGAAGGACAACGACTCACTCTCTTTTCCTATTGCCTGTCCAAACTCATTGAACGATAACTGCAATAACATAGTATTTAATTAGGTTCAACGATCAATCAATATATTTATCGATTTCAAACTGTTCAATTGTAATAAAATTACCCCAAGTGTTTTCCCTTGCTTCTGAGCTCTCTTAATAGATGACATTGTAACTATACCCCGAGTCTTGCTCTCTCCCGGAGTCGTAGTGGTGGTGGGAGCATCGGTGTCACACTCTCTCAAGTCATCATATGCACCATGATCATATGCGCCATGATCTCCATCAGAATCTCCATCATCTCCGGGATATGGCAAACGAGACATGATCCTGTAAAGCAGAAGAAACAACATTTAATAAACAAAAAACAAACAATATTCACAACCGGATGTTTCATACATGATAAGAACTATCTATGCAGTATACATGATACATCTACTTATAAGTTACATCTGCATCATCTACTTATAAATTAAAATTTCAGTTGATAGCATACTCTTATACTATGAACACATGTGTATTAGGCTTGAATGACATTGTCTTCTGAAGTAGACCAGTAATATAAACAACAAGAGCAACTAAGTGTTATGGAGCAAAATATAATATTTCAGCTAAAAAACAAGAGCAACATATATAATATAAACAAAACTAAGTGTTATAAACAACAAGATTAGTTCAGTTCAAAAAACAACAAGAGCAACATATATAATATGAATAAAGCTAAAGCTTGAAAAATTCAATGGAAATACGACTTGAGTTGAGGCCTATTTCAGCAGTTGAGGCCTCCAGTTGCTCTTAAATAGTATTTGATTAGAAAGTGACTTGTCATTATGAATAAAACTAAAGCTTGAAAGCTAAGGATAAAAACTTTCTGGTTCATTACTCAATGGATAATTCAATGTATATTCAACCTACACATATATACCCACCGCCCAACGGCTCTCCAACTGCTCTTAAATATTTTATATTGTTTTCATATAATATAAACAAATTAAACTAAGATTGAAGCAAAATATATAATTTCAGCTAAAAAAAGCCAAATTAAAGATTCCACAATCCACTGTACCAACTAAGTGTTATGGAGGCGCGGCAGCGGGAGGAGGAGGATAAGCGGCGGGAGGGAGGCGGAGAGGGAGGCGAGCGGCGATGTAGGAGGGGGAGGGAGGCGGAGCGACGATTTGGGGAGAGGAGAAGCCGACGACCCGGGCTAGCGGTCAACTACGACACGATTTATTTGGTTGAAGGGAAACCGACGACGGGGGCGATTTGGTCTTCGGTTTTTGCGGCGATTTTGGGGAGAGAAAATTGGAGAGAAAGAAATTAATGAAGTCTGAGAGCTAGGTCTCGGTTCATATATATATATATATAAAAAAAAAGACAGCGGTTATTAACCGCTGTCCAATCATTTTTTAGACAGCGGTTACTAACCGCCGTGCAGGATAACAAGTTTTTGAACAGCGTCCAAGAAACCGACAGCGGTTTTCAAACCTTTTTTTTTTTTTTTGTAAAACCGCTATCCAAGTTTATTATTTGGAGAAATTTGTTTGAAAAAAGGTTGTCCAAAGTCTTGTTGTGCAAACTCAAATGTGTAGTAGTGAATTCGCATTGAGGACTCATATTACTTAACCTAATACCCCATGCAATATGTTAAATAAAAAGAAAATCAAATTAACAATTCAAATTAAGGACTCCAATTACTTACCTCAATACTCCCTACAATATATATATAAAAAAAAATTAATGCAACGTGAAATTTACTTCAATATTCTCTGCAATATAAAAAACAAAACCAAATTAATAAATTTATCAAATTAGACAAAAAAAAATTTGCGTCAAATATCCATAAAAAAATAGAAGATATAAAATTTTGGAAACGTTAACATTAGAGTCTGGATAATCGAAAGAAGAATTCTTAACACTCGAGGGACAAATAAACAGCTTAAAAAATAGTATTTTTTATTAAAAAAATTATATAATCGAAAGAAGAATATTTCATTGCAAATCAATAAAATCATGGTACAATTCACATTTAAAACTCAAATATTTCACTGCAAATCAATAAAATCATGTTACAATTCACATTGAGAACTCAAATTACTAACCTCAATACTCCATGCAATATACAAAATAAAAACAAACTCAGCTTAACAATTCACATTAAAGACCCCAATTACATATCTCAATACTCCCTGCAATATACAAAATCAAATCAAGTTAATAAATTTATCAAATTAGACAAAAAATCTACATCACCGAAGGAAGAAGAGTAACACTTGTGTGAACCAATTGCACAAGATGCAATTGGTGCAATTGAATTCAATTTTAATTTGGATGAACAATCTACACCCTATACACTAAATCATGAACCCTAAATCATGACTTATTCGGGCCGGGTGATCATAATGCGTATACATAACATTGATATTTGAAAAATTACAAGAAAATGATACTCTCCGGCCAAGTCCCAACAAAATTAGAGGGTGTTAATTTGAGGCAAGAATTAGGTAACATATCAACGTCTTAGACTAAGACTTTTAAATCATCAAATGTTTTCAAGATCTTTAATCCCCCTAACCTCCAAAAGCAATCACAATTCTTATAAACACAACTTCGAGAAGAGCAGCCAATACATTGAGACCTTTAATTCAATGCTCTTCGCAAATGTAACATCATCCTTTGTCACTTTAGGCAGGGGAACCCCAACTTTGTTATGCCCCTAAACAAAATAAATTCCATTAAACTTATCAGAACTTGTAGTATAACAATTTGCTTGAGTTGCCAATATAATTATATAGTTAAATAGTTTGAAATAGTATAACTCGGAAGACTAATACTGGACCATTAAATACCCATTGTCATCAATTTTGCAGTACCTTTGGACCCATATTCACGTTAACGCCATTCACAAGTTCTTCGACACCTTTACGCATAGTTTCCGTTAATTCCAACAAAATTTACAATAAATTCAGCAAATATACATCACACAAACATACAAAAATATTCAATAACTCTGGATTAAGAATCAAACAAAAGGATCCTTATGTGATGAAGTGCCTGCCTTCTGCTGTTTCTCACAAAACGTTAAAAGTTACACAAGCACAAAGTTAAAGCATGACTCAACTAGTCAACTTCTAGACTACTGCTTATCTTAGAAAAGTAAAAATTTCAAGGGAAATATATAAGGAAATAAGTAATAATGAATTCTAAGCAAATGCATTTCATATTGAAGTTACTATCCAAGACAAACAGGAGTTCGTTAAACGTTAACATGTCAAGACACAGATACGGTAGCAGTTCCCTCCCGTTCGCTATTAACTAAACAAAGATACTGATTTTCATGTTTTGAGATGGGGTTGATTGATTCTTCAAGGGTAGGAAACTATAATGTTGTCATTCACAATTGGACTTCACTCACATTCTTCATTATTTGAATGCACAGAAGAATGATAAATTTTCAGTTTAGATGTTATTTTTTTAATTTTGAGACCCGGGTCATCCAAGTTGCCCGAAGATCTATATACACCCCTTATTTTCCAGAGATTTGATAACTTCACTTTCATTTTGTCATACTAACGGCTCAGAGCACATAAAAGAACAATTTTGGCATCAAACAAAAGGGTCTTGAATTTTAATCTCAGCATCTGTTCTTTCATCGTTTAATTATCACCAAATTAATTTTAAAAGAAGCTGAAAAAGGAAATAAAAACCACAAAAACTTCAAAAGTTTTTTGAGAAATTATCATGTAAGAAAACTTAGATAAACAACCAAATACAAAAGAAGGGACGAAATTTTCAAATTCCAACCAAGTCTTCTAATTCTCACTCATTTACAATCCAGTAATAAAAGTGATGCCTCTTTATCCTCTAAATTTGAAAAGCTGAAATTGGATGATTTTTTTCCTAAATGAAGGAAAAAGGAATCAAACAACATTAAATTTACCACTCTGAGAACATTTCATTCACTGAGCTTGACACTCTAGCTCGCAAGCACAAAACACGAAAAGTTCCTAATAGTATTGCCAGTCCTGCCTTCTTCGCCGGCTTCTCATCCTTTTGTAATGATTTAACAATTGCGTTAAAAATAAACAAATTTTATATTATCAGATTTAAAAGAGAAGAAAATAAACAAAAACTAACTAAAAGATTGGCCAATTAAAATAAAAGAAAATAACGGCGCTGAAGTTATAAAGTTTGGCTAATTAAATTTGGGATATTTTTAAGATCAACATCTCCTTTACATAATTAGCAGATTTTAGCATTAAGAAGATGTTCTCTAGCTCCATACTTGAGTAAATTACTGTTCAAGTAGCGAGCTACCTGTTCATATATATCAATTGTCTTTTGATACCTAATCAAGAAAGTAAATCATTACTAATAGGAACGAATTCTAGAAAAGGTACGTAGATGTTTCAACTTTTATAGCTGATAATTAAAGTACAACCTATCATAGTACATTCCATTGAACTTTTATTACCTAGTTAGAGGATGAAGGGGAAAATACAGCATTTCAATCGAAACACATTTTAGACATGGGAGACAATGTAGTATTCTCTCTTACGACTAATTCTCAAAATTATCTATGCAAAATTTCACATATTGCCATATGAATCCGCACAACAAAAAATACATATATTTCCATACATGTATAAATTTGCATTATGTTATAATTGACCCAAGTTTAAGCAAATTTGATGGGGGAAAGGTGAGGTAATCCAAGAAAAGATCACGAACCTTAATTTTATTCTAACAATAAACAATTAATCATGTAGAATGGCACCATGGTTAAAAACACCACAAGGGATCACTAAACGCATACGTATTGTAAAGACTCCAGACTGTATTTTCATATTGGGATACTTTGTCATTGGTAAAATTACAATTAATTTCTAACATCCCTAGCAAGCATCAGCAATAACCAAAACCCAACATCATTATTAAGATTGCCAATTATTAAGGAGATTCGGCTGGATAAAAAAGAGTACCTTTTTTCTTTAATAATTGGAAGGCGGAAAACAATAATGAATAACCTCTCAAAACAGCTCAACTATATTCTTATGTGGCCATCATCTTCTCTTCTCTTATAAGATGCTCTACCTAAACACAATAAATTTTAATACCATAATTAATTATTAAAGGGTAAGACAATTCAGTTTAAATCCTATAATTATGATTTGAAATCCTTTAATTACTACTCAACAACCTCCTCAAAATCTATATGGATGAATACAACAAAACAACCAGCACACAAAAGAATATTATATATATCAAATTTCAATAAAATACCCATATAAAAAATGATATATTTGATCCATCCCCGAATCCGCCAGTTTCAAGTAGCTTAGCAATTTCGTTACTCACCTGCACATTTAATCTTGAATTTGTTTTTATGAATAGCTCTCCAGTGGTCCCTTGGAACCTTGTTCTCCAAAAAAAAAAAAAAAAAAAAAAAACGGCCCAAGATCAAAAACAACGCGGTTCATAACAAATGCAAAGTCAACAATTTTGGAGAGCGGTTTTGAACCGTGTCCAAAATTTGGCGTGAATTAATTTTTTTTTTTTTTTTGTAAAGGTTGTATTTTTTGTTTTATTTTTTTGTTTTTGTAAATTCTTTTTATGTACAATTTAAATATTTTATTATTTAAATTCTCGTGTTATTTATTTTTAATATGCGTCTTATATAATGAGATTAACACAAACTCTTATGTAAAACTTGTTCATAATATTAAATTCATAATATTACACTTACGAACTTGTATCACTATTAATTCTTATAAATTAATACCTATAATATTTAATATTCTTATAAATTAATTCAATTTTGTCTAAGTATTACTTATTTAGATAGAAAAGTACTATTACTTGTTTAAATAGAAAAGTATTACTTGTTTAAATAGAAAAGTATTACTTGTTTAGATAGAAAGGTATAACTTGTTTAAAGAAAAGTATTACTTGTTTAGATGAAAAAGTATTACTTCTTTAAAGAAAAATATTACTTATTTAGATAGAAAAGTATTGCTTGTTTATATAGAAAAGTATTATTTGTTTAGATAGAAAAGTATTACTTGTTTAAATAGAAAAATATTACTTGTTTAGATAGAAAGGTATAACTTGTTTAAAAAAAAGTATTACTTTGTTTAGATGAAAAAGTATTACTTGTTTAAAAGAAAAATATTATTTATTTTGATAGAAAAATATTAATTGTTAGAAGGAAAAGTATTACAAGTTTAAAAGAAAGGTAGTTAAAAAAAAGTACAAGTAAAATATATAATTTTAATTTAATTTAATTTAATTTAAATTTAAATTTATATAAAAAAAATATTATATAAAAATGTGATTGAATTAATAAATAAGATAATTGAAATAAAGAATTTTAAAAAAAAAATGTAAGAAAAAAGCGATTTTTAAACATATTTTTTTTTAAACACAAGAAAGAAGTGCTGATCCCAGTCAGGTGCCCAATTAATTGGGAGAATTTATGAGATGCTTGGTGGGTTGCCTGTATATATATTAGCAAAGTTGAAAACCCCGTCAAAAGGAGGAATTTGACAAATGGTTGAAAATTCGTTTCTAATTTATAACCGTCAAGATTTTTTGGACAAAAGATCGGTGCCAAGCTTGACAAATTTATTGGAGAAGCGGTTATAAATCTCCAAGGTCATTTTTGTTTATCTAAATGTGTATTAGTGATTTGTCATTATGAGGTATCAGTTCTCCACTACAAAAAATCGCGTTTTTAAATGGAAATTTAATTACAAAAACCGCAAAAATAGCTACGATTTTTACGGACATTTCACGGTCAAATGGTCAAAGTCGGCAATTTTATTTATTTAAACGGTTTTAGCTACGGTTTTAGTTTGGACTAATCCCTTTAGCGACGGTTTTTGCAACGGATTTAGCGACGGTTTTTTTATTATTATTATTTTATTTTTTATTTTTTTAATTTTTTTTAAATATTAATTATGTATATTTTTTTTTTTATGTTTCAGGATTATACAAGATTTTTTAATTGTTGTTAATGCACCTTACCGTATATTTAATTTATAGTCACTTGGAAAGAGTTCCAAAGTAGTCGACTCTATTTAGGAGTTTACTTGTATAAAAATTTAATTCATAGTATATTTAAATATATATATTGACTAAAAGTAGTACTTGTTTAAATTGAAAAATAGTACTTATTTAAATGAAAATATTACTTGTTAAATAAAAAATATTACTTAAGTTTAAATAGAAAAGTAGTACTTGTTTAAATAAAAAAGTAGTACTTGTTTAAATGAAAAGTAGTACTTGTTTAAATAGAAAAGCATTACTTGTTTAAATAGAAAAGTAGTATTTGTTTAAATAAAAAAGTAGTACTTGGTTAAATGAAAAGTATTACTTGTTTAAAATTAAAAGTATTGTTTAAATAATAGAAAATATTACTTGTTTAAATGAAAGGTATTACTTGTTTAAATAAAAAGTATTACTTGTTAAATGAAAAGTATTACTTGTTTAAATAGAAAGGTAGTAGTTGTTTAAATAGAAAAGTAGTACTTGTTTAAATGAAAAGTAGTACTTGTTTAAATAAAAAGTATTACTTGTTTAAATAGAAAATATTACTTATTTAAATAGAAAAGTAGTACTTGTTTACATGAAAAGTAGTACTTGTTTAAATGAAAAGTATTATTTGTTTAAATTAAAGGTATTACTTGTTTAAATGAAAAGTAGTACTTGTTAAAATGAAAAGTAGTACTTGTTTAAATGAAAAGTAATACTTGTTTAAATGCAAAGTATTACTTGTTTAAATAGAAAAGTAGTACTTGTTTAAATAGAAAAGTATTACTTGTTTAAATAGAAAAATATTACTTATTTAAATTAAAAGTATTACTTATTTAAATAATAGAGAGTATTAGTTGTTTAAATGAAAAGTAATACTTGTTTAAATGCAAAGTATTACTTATTTAAATAGAAAAGTATTACTTGTTTAAATAGAAAAGTATTACTTATTTAAATTAAAAGTATTACTTATTTAAATAATAGAAAGTATTACTTGTTTAAATGAAAGGTATTACTTGTTTAAATGAAAAATATTACTTGTTAAATTAAAAGTAGTAAAAATGAAAAGTATTACTTGTTTAAATAGAAAAGTATTAAAATAGAAAAGTATTACTTGTTTAAATAGAAAAGTAGTACTTGGTTAAATGAAAAGTAGTACTTGTTTAAAAAAGTAAATAATAGAAAGTATTACTTGTTTAAATGAAAGGTATTACTTGTTTTAATGAAAAGTATTACTTGTTAAATAAAAAGTATTACTTGTTTAAATAAAAAATGTTGTTGCTTGTTTAAATAGAAAAGTAGTACTTGTTTAAATTTTACTTGTTTAAATAGAAATGTAGTACTTGTTTAAATAGAAAAGTATTACTTGTTTAAATGAAAAGTAGTAAAATAGAAAGTAATACTTTTTTAAATAGAAAAGTAGTATTTGTTTAAATGAAAAGTATTAAATTAAATTTAAAGTATTACTTGTTTAAATAGAAAAGTAGTAAAATAGAAAAGTAGTACTTGTTTAAATGAAAAGTAATACTTGTTTAAATTAAATAGTTTAATGAAAAGTATTACTTGTTAAATTAAAAGTATTACTTTTTAAATAGAAAAGTAGTACTTGTTTAAATAGAAAATTATTACTTGTTTAAATAGAAAGTAATACTTTTTTAAATAGAAAAGTTTTGTTTAAATATTACTTGTTAAATTAAAAGTATTACTTGTTTAAATAGAAAAGTAGTACTTGTTTAAATAGAAAAATAGTACTTGTTTAAATGAAAAGTAATACTTTTTTAAATGAAAGGTATTATATATTTAAATGAAATGTATTACTTGTTTAAATGAGAAGTAGTACTTGTTAAAATGAAAAACATTACTTGTTTAAATGAAAAGTAGTACTTGTTTAAATAGAAAGTATCACTTGTTTAAATGAAAAGTAGTAGTTGTTTAAATAGAAAAGTTGTACTTGTTTAAATGAAAAGTAGTACTTGTTTAAATAGAAAAATATTACTTGTTTAAATAGAAAAGTAGTAATTGTTTAAATAGAAAAGTATTACTTGGTTAAATGAAAAATATTATTTGTTTAAATTAAAAGTATTACTTGTTTAAATAGAAAGTATTGCTTGTTTAAATGAAAAGTAGTACTTGTTTAAATAGAAAGTATTACTTATTTAAATAGAAAGTAGTACTTTTTTAAATAGATAGTAGTATTTGTTTTAAAAAATGAATTTTTAGGGCATATACAATTTTAAAAGAATATAATCATTTATTTATAATTTATAATATAAAAAATATATATAATTAGTATTTTAAAGATTATTAGATAGTTAAATTAAATAAATGAAATAAAAAAATTAAAAAAAAAGTTTAAAAAAATGAATTAAAAATAAATAAATAAATATATTTTAATATAATACAATTTAATTTAAATTTATAAATAAATAAAAATAAAAATTATTATATTAAAATATGGTTAAATCATTAAATTAGATAATTGAAATAAATTATTTTAAAAAAATTTGAAAAAAAAAACAATTTTTAGGACATATAGAATTAATTTCATTAAGTAAACGTAAGAAAGTAAGTGTCCGAGCGGTTTGATGCCCGCTCAGGCGCCCATAGATACTGTGTTCGGTCCCCCTTGGGAGCGAAAATTTGCCTCATTTAATTGGAAGACTTGGTGGCTTATATATGATATGCTTGGTGGTTGGGTTCGACATGGTCCGTGGATCGGGTGGTTCGGTGCCCACCCGGATGCCCCCTGGCTCGGGTTTGAACCACCGTGAGCCTCTTTTTTTTCGTAAATTCACGCTTTAGCGACAATTTAATTTTTTAAAAAAAATTAATTTTTTTAAAAAATTATTTAAAAAAAAAAAACCGTCGCTAATCAGCGACGGTCACAAAAACCGTAGCTGGGTTAGTGTTAACGACCCTTTTTTTTCCGTCATTAAAACGATGGATTTTTTTTTCCGTCGCTAAAACTGTCGTTAAACCCCGTCTTTTTTGTAGTGGCTCTATACATATAGATCCGTCTCACATAACATAATATCATCTCATCGAAGAATTTATCATTTAAAAAAGTCTACATGTAGTAAATATTAAATTTCATAATAGAATTTTGGAAAATAAGCCAACAAATTTTCAACAAGCTTGTATCGAAAAATAAAATATAAGAATAATAATTAAAAGAAAACAAAAAATAATAATAAAAAAAACGAAAAAAACCACATCGTGCTGACCTGCAGATGATACTTATCCTGTGAACCTAAATTAATCCAGCTACATCCTCTTTCCTTCTTTACCTTCTTCTCTTTCATCAATTCTTTGACGTTAGAAGCTTCCTCCCACATATTCAAACTAGCATATACATTCCACAGCATAACATAAGCAGATTCTTCATTCGGATCAATACTTAAAATCTCCTTAGCAGCCAACCTTACCAAATCCAAATCTTTGTTCATCACACAACCAGATAAAAGACATTTCCACACTACTTTATTTGGAGAACAAGGAAAAGTCCTCACAAGATCATAAGTTGTTTTCATCTCACCTTTCCTCGCATATAGTGTTACTAAATAGGCTAAATGATCTAATCCTAGAGTGATCCCGAAGTCTTTAGTCATTAAACCAAAATGGTACAATGCCTCCTCTAAAGCTCCCACGTGTGCACATGATGACAACACTGCAAGAAATGTGACGTAGTCCGGTGTAATTCCATTCCTCATAATACTTTTTTTTTTTATCGGGCAAAGTTAGATGTTATTTGTTAGTAGTTAGTACACCAAGCACCCAAATACTCCACGAAATCGCCAATCCACCTTATAACTCCCATAACTCCAAATTTGTTCCCAAGGAATCGAACCTGGGTCTCCCACTCAAATGAGGAGCCCAGTGGTCAGGTGGGCTAAGCCACATGGTTTCCATTCCTCAGAATACTATCAAAAATCTGTAATGCCTCTATCATAAATTCAAGTTGTGTATAGCCATGAATGGTAGTGTTATATGTGACTACATTGGATCAGATACCTTTGTCCGGCATTTCAGATAAGAGGTGCAAAGCATCATCGATCCTTCCATCTTTGCACAAGCCTTGAATGATAGTGCTATATGTGATAACATTTGGCTGAATACCATTATTGGGCATTTCAAGTAGGAGGTGCGAGAGCATCATCTAGCATTCCACCCTTGCACAATGAATTCATTAATTACAGTACTATAAGAATAAACATTGTGTTTGTAACCAATTTTTTCAAAATCGCAAAGCAAATTACGGGCTTTAAGAGTTTGTCCCGATTTATTAGAGGGGCAAAGTAGTCCTAAAATGTTCCTCAAAGACTAGCTATTTTTTTTTATAGTATGGATTAGTAATTGAACCCGTGAGATGCACGATCATGAATGCACAATTAATTTATATCAAAATTTTTATAAGTATTCGTATTAAATTATTTTTTTCTTTAAAAGAGACGATATTTTTTTACTGATAATATTCTTTTTAATAGAGAAGTTATTAATCTCTCAAAAAATTTAAAGTTAATATAAAATGAAAGCATTTGTTATTGTTGTAAAATTCTAAAAGTTCAGTTTCGTAGGGAAGGGAGAGAAGATAAATAAATCTGTATTCAGCTAATCTTTCTCAATCTTGAGTTTAATTATCTTTATCTTCTTTGAATTTGAACTTTCTATATCATTGTTAAAATTAGAGATAAATTTTCTTTCACGCAAATTTTGGCGGAAAATTCAATGGTTTTTAAATGTAACCTTTCTACTATTATATATATAGTTATATATTTAATATATTAATATTAATGTTTTATTTTTACCTTTTTGTCTCTATTTAATGTATCTTATTTTTTCCCAAATTAATATTTAGATACTATAAATTATATGGATAAATGGGAAAACAAAGTCAAAATTAATATTTTAATTATAATAACTCTTTTTAAAATAATTATAGACCTATTTTTTATGGGAGCAAAAGAGTACTAAGAGAAATCGCACCGGTAGAAGATTGTGTATCTACGTGAATACAACAGGACCCGTTGGTAAGATAATTCCAGCCCATTAACTACGGCCCAACAGAACGCAGCCTTGTTAAAAGATACGAGTAACATCGAACGATGTCGGCGAGATTGAAGGCTTTGAGGAGAATTCTTTTGGTTCCCAGCATTAAAATTTGGCCACGGTTATTGACACCGTCCCTAATTTGGCCACGGTTATTGACACCGTCCCTTTTAGTAAGTATACCTACCATTAATTTTTTTAAAAAAATCAGCCAAATAAAAATACAAAAATACCCTTTCACACAAAAACTCACGGTGAGTTGCATTGCCATCGTCTTCCCAACCAGAAAAAAATTTCAAGAATATGGTACAAATTTATCCTGAAATCTAGTGTGCATTTGGTTTATTTTTCAAGTATGGTGTGAATTCATGGTTCAAAATATACATATGTAAGTATTCTATACTTTTCTAAATCCTAGGTTAAATTATAAACATGTTAGCATGATTTTTATTGTTTGTAACAAATTTTCGAGAGTATTATTGTAGTTTGAATGAATAAAAGTGTATAAGTAGGATAATGTGATAGCATAAACGTTTCACAAGTTTTTACTTTTATGTTTCGCGAACTTTAAAAATTCGAATCTGGTTCATTGAATTTCTTAAGGTTTTTCGGAAAATATATTCGAACATATTGTAAACTTTCGATTTTTTTTTTTTTTTTAATTTATGAATTATTTTCGACTTTTTTTCCGAATTTTATAACAAATTTCGGAAATATATTTTGAAATAGTATGATGAGTTCAAATTCACATTTTTTTCCTTGTATATTTACAGAACTTGGCCGACGATGCTGAGGTTGATGATGTCCCTAATGAAGATGAATATATTGAGGGGCCAAATGATGTTGATAATGACTATATCAAAGATGATTACTTCGATTTTGCGCACGAAGATCGAAATGATGATGATGAAACAAATGAACCAATCAATGAGGACCAAGCAAAACAACCCAATGATGAGGATCAAGCAAACGAACAAAGTGGTGATCTCCTCGATCGTGAAATTATCATGGACTACAAAAATGAGTTCATGACCAGGGATCATTTTGAGTCTCGTGATGCATTACTTCAATGGGTGCACAAGGTAGGAAATAAACATAATATAGTGGTTGTTGTGAAGCGGTTCGTTGGCGCCTGTAATGTCAGTTACTACTCTTCCATCGTGAAAAGTCGTTCTAACAAACGTAGATATATGTGCATTGCATTTGTGAACAATAACCACTTTGTAGAAGTATTTTTTGGTGCCGGTCGTGTCTCTTGCATCCCATTATACACCAATGGGTCAAAATCAAGCAACCTATTGCTCGTGGTTGGGAGGAAGGTTTTAATGAAGATAAAACTAAGTAGGTGAACTTTTGTGGTGGTAGTTGTGGATATTTTAGGAGGGGAATCTTTGTATACCACGCCGTGTGGATATTTTGTTTAGATCTTTTGGGTGAATATTCAAAATATTTTTTGTGGGGGATATTATGAATAAAAAATTATGAATAGATCTTTTGGTTGACCTTTTGTTTATCGATATAAATATTTTGATAATGTATTTATTGGTGACATATTACCTCTGATGTATATTGTTGAAACAATGGAAAATTTACAAATATTAGAATTTCTCCTACTGTTCAACAAAAAAAATTTTGAAATGAAAGACATTTTTCAAAAATAATTTTCGAAACAAATGATTGTTTTCGAATTTTTTTTTCGAAATACATGACATTTTTCGAATATTTTTTTTGAACTTTATAGAAATCAGAATTTCTCCTACTGTACGGCAAAAATTTTCGAACGAAATTACTTTTTTCGAAATTGTTTTTCGAAATATATGACATTTTTTTTTTTTTTTTTTTTTTTGAACTTTACAGATACACATATCAGAACTTTTTTGAACAAATATCAAAACTTTACAAACATCCTAACAACAGATACACATCAAATATCCATAAAAGAACACATACATCTATATAAACACCCAAATATCCCAAATATAAATCCAAAATACATCAAATATCCATCAACATAACATCAAACATAAAATATCCATGTTTTCAACCATGTTTTCCTCTGCCTAAATAAACACCAAAACTATCCATCTAAATAAACACCAAAATATCCAAACACATAATGTTCAAAAGTATCTGAAATGCCTCTTTCTACCATGTTTTCCTTTGCTTCTACCCCTTCCTCTTCCTTTACCTCGGTCTCGTCCACTTCCCTTACACGAAGATGGGCCAGCTTCTTCCGGTCCCCTAAGAGTGGTAATGGCTCATACCACTACATTCATTGCTGCATCAATGGTTCCATTTAAGAAGTTTGCCTACATGGTTGTGACACTTTAGCAGGGTCGTTCACGTCCTTCAGAGATGTGTTTGGCAACATGATCCTTCGGAAGAAGAGGAGACTCTTCCTCTTCCTCTCCATCTCCATTTCCCTCTTCCTCACTATCTCCTTCTTCGTCTTCCCCTCCCAAATCATCTTCCTCTTCTTCTCCATCTCCCATTTCCCCTCTCAAATCCTCTTATTCTCCCTCTTCCTCTTCCTCTTCCTCTTCCACTTCCTTTGTATTTTTCTGTCCCAGTACCATTGCCTCTTCCTCGAGAGCAATCGGTTCTCCTATTACAATTTTATTCCTCTTCCTCTTTCTCTTGTTTTGACTCAATACTACATTTTTCCTTCTATTGGATGTTGTAGGGCGAACCCTCTCATCATCATTCTCCTAAAAAAGTAAACATGTTTGTGTGAGGAAAAATAAACTATACTAAAATTTCAGCAAAATAATTTGAAAACTATCTAATGATTCGAAAAAAATGTCGAAATTGTCATATATGTATTGATCTAGAAATATCATGTAATGGTACAGTGATATTGATTTGGCAAAATCATATAGAAGTTTATGTTCAACCTAAAAATCGGAATTGGGTAAAAGTTCGACAAAAAATACCAAAAAATGATCACAATTTCGAACAAAATTTCCGAAATTTCAACCAAAATTCGGTAAAAAAATTCGAAAACTAGTAATGCTTTTTCGGAAAAAAAAATCAAAAACTGGTCATGTTTTCGGAAAAAAAATTCGAAACTTAAAACTAGTTTCGAGAAACCAGGCTCGACGTATCTCCAAAAACCCAGTTCGAACTCAAACTAAAAATACAAACATTTGTGTGTGTTCATCAACCCTAGAACAAATTTAACGTAATACATGTGTAATACATAAATTTCATACTAAAATCATTGTAAAAAAATAAAAATCCATGTCCAAATCTTTGTTATTTTTTAAAAATCGAAAAAAATTACCTGTTACCATGGTGGAGAGCGGTGACAACGAGTGGTGGCTGTGAGCGGTTGCGGTGAGTGGTGACAGCGACAGGCGTGAGTGGTGGTGGTGGCGGCGGCGGCGTGAGTTCTAGGTCACGAACGGGTTCTTCTTTTTTGGGGAGAAAGAGGTGCTGAAATTATTTTTCAAAACTGAGTAGGGAAGGAATAAGTATTATTGAAAATTTCAGGGGGAGTGTACTAATCCGAGACATGGTGTACTAATTCGAGAGGTGTACTTACTAAAGGGGCGGTGTCTATAACCTTGGCCTTAAAATTTTGGTCTTCTTTTAATTTGTAGAAAGACACGATAAGGCGAAACTTCGAAAGACTGGTGATTCTGCAATTCCACCAAAACCCAAAATACCCTCAAAAATATGAAATGAAGAGATTCTTTTCCCCAATTTTTTACAAATTCCAAATTTTCTCTCATATCCCATTTCCTTTTCTCCGCCGTAATCGTTCTTTCTGTATATATATGAAGAAAACGAATTTTACTTGCAATTCTCGTGATGATGCTCTTGATTTGTTTGAGAAAATGACGAGAATGACGCCTTTTCCTTGTGTCGTGGAATTTAACAATTTGCTTAACCGTGTGGTCGATCTCAAAGAGCATGCCACCGCCATTGCACTCTTTAGAGATATCCTGCAATTTGGGGATTTCAGTAAATGAGTATAGTCTTACTATTTTAGTTAAATGTTACTGTCTCTGTAGCCGTGCCGATTATGCATTTCCTGTTCTGGGCATGTTCTTAAAGCGTGGATGTGCTCTGAATGCAATAGCCTTCTCCACCTTATTGAAGGGCTTGCTTACGGAGAATAGGATGAATGAGGCTTTAGAATTGTTTAAGAAGATCGTAAGAGAAGACCTGTGTGAGCTAGATAGTGTTCTTTATGGGACTGTGATTGATGGTTTGTGCAAAAAGATGAAAATCGATTCTGCCCTGAAGGTGTTCGATGAAATGCGTGAAAGAGGCGTTTCGCCTGATTTAATAATCTACAATTTTTTGATTCGTGGATTGTGTAGTTTGAGTCGGTGGGAATAAGTTAACGTGTTACTAGAGGAGATGATTAAGCAGAAAATATATCCGAATGTGGTGATATTCAATGGTATTGCTGTTGCTCTTTTCTAGAAAGGATTGGTCGATGAAGCCGAAGGTGTACTGCACATGATGATGCAGCAGCAGAATTTGGTTCCTGATGTAGTCTCCTATGGTGTGTTGATGCATGTGTACTGTTCACAGGGCCGAGTGGGTGAAGCTCGGAAGGTTTTCGATTCCATGTATAGCAAGAATGTTGCTCCTAATATTCACCACTATAGCATTTTGATTGATGGATATTGCACCATTAAGAAGATAGACGATGCCATCCAACTGTTTCTTGAGATGCACCGTAAAGGGTTAAATCCGAATTTGGTTACATATACTTCTCTAATGTGGGGGCTGTTTCGCGTCGGTAGATGTTCTGATGCTCTAGATCTTTTGATGAGCTAGATCTTTTTGATGAGCTGCAAGCTGTTGGGTTGAAACCAGACTTATATACATACTGCTGTTTGCTTAATGGATTGTGTCAGAATCAACATGTTAAACAAGCGTTCTTGTTGTTTGATGAATTGGAGAGCAAGAGGCAACATCTTTATATTTCATACTACAATATCATCATGGATGCATTGTGCAAAGATGAAAAACTCTGCACAGCTCATGCTATGTTTAATGATCTCGATTCGATTGGTTTAGAACCTAATGTGGTGACATTCAACATCCTAATAAATGGATGTTGTCGAAATGGGCTACTTGAGGAAGCTCGAATGTTTTTCAATGCCATGTCTAGCAAGGATGTCGCTCCTAATATTCGCAGCTATAACACTCTAATTGATGGATATTGCACCATGAAGAAGATAGACGATGCCATCAATCTGTTTCTAGAGATGCACTGTAAGGGGTTGAGGCCTAATGTGGTTACATATAATTCTCTGTTACATGGGTTGTTTCGTGCTGGTAGATGTTCTACTGCTCTAGCACTTTTTGATGAGTTGCAGGCTGTGGGGTTAAAACCAAGCTTCTATACGTACTGTAATTTGCTTGATGGATTGTGTCGACATGGCCATTTTAAACGAGCTTTGTTGATCATAGATGAGTTGGAGAGCAGAGGAGAAGATCTTCATATTTCTTACTACAATATCATCATGGATGCACTATGCCGAGCTGGAAAACTCCGTGTTGCTGAAGCCATGTTTAATGACCTCCATTCGAGAGGATTGAAACATGATGGGGTAACATACACCATTCTAATAAATGGATGCTGTCAGGAGGGGTTATTCGAGGAAGCTAGATGCCTTGTTTCGAAGATGGAACAAGCAAGTTTGGTACCGGATGCGATTACGTACTGTACTATGTTGAGTGGTTATTTGAAAAGGCGGAAATATGATGAAGCAACAAAGTTTGTAGAGGAAATGGATGCAAGAGGATTCTGCCCTGATTCATCTGTGTTGCCGTTGTTGCTTAATCTGCAACAGAGTGTGGAAGGCAATAATGTCACACTCTTAAAAAATTATTGGGAGTTTGACTAGTTCAACTACTTGACAACATAAATTCAATGCACTTTTATATATATTTCAGAAGTGATTGTGTATCCTCTGTGTCATAATGTGTATGCTGGTTTGAATATGTGGGACGAAAGCTTCTAAGGTCAGAGAATTGATGATAGAGAAGAAGGAAATAGGGTGTAGCTGGATTTAGGTGCACATTGGATTAGTATCATCTGCTGGTGAGCATGGTGAGGTTTTTCCAGGTTTTCTTTAAAATTATTATTTATTAATATTATTTTTCTAAACCAATTAAACTAGGAATATCTATAATCATTCTTATATTTGTTTGGCTGTTACAGAGCTTTGTAGCAGGCTGGCTAAAATGGCTTCTCGCTTTTCATCAGCCTGCAACAAGAGGCTAAAATTTCAAATCTTAAAGACTAAAACTAATACAGTTGACTCAAGACTTGTTAATCGTATTCCTACCTTTTTCCTGTCACCTACATACCTTGGCGGCAACTACACAGATAAATAATCACAACACTTTTACTAGTATACACCAGCAGAAAACTCCATGTTAATCATCATTGGTGGCAGCAGCAGCAGATTTGGGTCAACATCTGATGATGATTTGAGTCAACAAAATCCCAGGTAACTCCTCTCTATTCATCTCAATTTCAATTATACTAATACCTTGATTTCTGCTAGTAATTAATTAATTGGGTTATATAATTTCAGTTTTTCTGGTAGCAATTTCGAGCCTTTTTCAGTACCTCCATCTCCTCTACTCCCACCACAAATCCCTCAATTTCTCAAGGTTTGTGCAAAAGTTACCAATCATCTAATTTCATGTTTCATTCTGCATAATTAGTTCAAAATTAGAGTCGTGGACGTTTAATTTGATATATTGAATCACAAAAATCTTTTAGTCATCTCGAACTTGGGGAAGAAGAGTTGGTCTTGTGTGTAAACCAGTTTCAACTAATACTTTATAGTTAAACAACTAATACCTTTTTATGAAACTACTAATACTATCAAATTGATACCTTTTAATGAAACAACTAATACTTTTAAAACATATACACAAAAATGCAAATCCAGTTGCCCAGTAAAACTGGTCTATACAAGACTTTGTTGGGGAAGAAAACTTGCAACTGCTGCAGTGTTTTTACTGGAGGGTTTTTATTGTTCGTACTTTCAACTGATATCCATTTATATAATTGGTATTACTTCCCCAATATTTTCCACTAATCTGGATAATTTCTCATCAAATAGTAAAGACCATTTCAGTTAGCAACAATGCTTCTTCTCGATCTATTACACGGATGCTATTTTCTGCTTGGTACCGAAGAAGGAAACTAAAAGACCAAGACTTGGCTGATATTCCTGGTAAGACAGAAACAAGCTTAAATTTTTACCTTGTGTGTATCAATTTATCAATGACAATCTTTTTTTTGGTTCGGGTTCATTGTTTCTTTTTGTGCATCATTCAAGCATACATCTTTTCTTTTTTGGCATGTTTTTATTTGGATAACAACATTCGATGTATCATATTCATATGAAATTTTTGGTTAAACACTTAAGCTTTTCTTGCATAACTTTGCTACAAAGTACCCTGAAGTCTATCTGGGACAACTTAAAAGAGTGGCTGGTGAAGACTTATCTGAATTTGATATTTGAATGCTCTGCTGGTGTCTATGTTTTACTATAATAAACGTTAGCTGATGCCTGATTCAATTGCATACCTGATTCAATTGCATACAAAACTATGTTAAATGGTTATATGGGAGAGCAAATTTGGTTTTGTGATAATAACGAGTAAATTATGTAGATGAAAGGATTAAAAAGAGATCAAAGTAATAAATGTTTTTTAATGTTGAGCGCAATTTGTGTGGCTTTGAGTGGGAAAGAGGAGGAAAATATGCTTGATGGTGGCTGATGAAGACTTATCTGAATTTGATCTTTGAATGCTTTGCTGGTGTCTATGCTATACTATAATAAACATTAGTTGAGGCCGAATTCGATTGCATATACAACTATATTAAATGGTTATACGAGAAGGCAAAAACTTGATACAAGAGGATTCTGTGTCGATTCATCTGTCTTGCCGATGTTGCTTAATCTGCAATAGAAGGTGGAAGGCAGTAATATCACTGCCTTAAAAATTCTTGTTGTTATGAGATTGGTCGTACATCATCTTAAGCAGTTTTTGTTCAAGGAGATCGAAGCTAGGTTGGAGGGATGTTCAAGACTAGGAAGAGCCCTTGGGTTTTCTTGAAACTTAGGTTTTAAGGCAGTTATTTATGTAATTTGGTCGACAAAGTTTAATTTTTTATTTTTTTGGGGTTGAGAATTAAATTTGTATATCTTTCATAAATTTCTTTTTGATGAAGTGAGAAAAGTAATGTGAATTGCCGTTGTTATGTTCTCGACAGATACTGAATAAAATCACAAATTGGCCATTTAATCCACTGTTATTCAGTTGGTTAACTTGTATTTTTTGGAACTCTTCCAGATTCAGGACACTTATAGGTAAAAATAAAAATAAAAAATTATCTCAGCTTCTAATGGTGTGTTCTTAGCCCTAGATTCACCTGCTTGCTTTATTAGAGGGTAAAAAAACTCAGTTCTTGCTTGGCATCTACTACACGGTCCAACTCTTTATTATGGTGAGAATTTCGGTATGATTTTCAATTTCATTTGGTTGTTTTGTTTTCTATTTTATGATCAAGTAGCTTGATCTGCACTTCCTTTCCATTGCTCTTCACTTACATATTAACGTTTTACTATTTTTTTTTTTTTTGCATATCATATCGTTATAGTGCACTTTGTGAATTAAATGTGAATGTATTTGTCCTGGCGTGCATTGCCAACTAAGAAACTCGTGAGAAATGCTATGATATTTTGTTACGATCCCACATCGGTTCCACATGAAAGTGTGGAAGGGTATATAAGTGGGAGTCAATCCTTAACCTTTGACCATGGTTTTGGGTTAAATTAGGGCTCCCTAGCTTATATTCCTAACAATTGGCACCGTCTGTGGGAAAACTCGTGCCGGCTGCGGAATGGGGCTACCCGATGGTAGACCCAGGGGTGGCCACCTCGGATGTGGGCCCAAGGGGGGTTGCCACCCAGGAAGTGGGCCTTGGCATATGGGTTGCCACTCGGAGTGTGCCATCCGTGGACGTCCGGCTTTAAAGGGGGTCGATTGTTACGATGCCACATCGGTTCCACATGAAAGTGTGGAAGAGTATATAGGTGGGAGTCTATCCTTAACCTTTGACCATGGTTTTGGGTTAAGTTAGGGCTCCCTAGCTTATATTCCTAACATACATATTTGGACAGGAGAGAATGCTAACTGCAACAGCTTACACATATCAGAACCAACGGAATGTGTGCCTTTTAATTATCATATGTACTGATGATGATTATTACAAGTTTAAACTAACACAAGATTATTGAAAATTGGGTTATCCTGTAGGTGTCTGTACCCAATGTGTGTATTTGGGAAAGAAGAAAGGAAGATAACTATTTCACCCTTGATTTAGGAGGGCACACTGTATGGGAACAAGTAATATCACTCTATCTCCCTCTAGTTTTACAACTTAGATATGTTGCTAAAATAATTTCAAAAAAATTATGTCTGAAGCTAATTGTTGCATCCTGGGTCTTCTTTTCTTGATGTATTTTATGTTTATGTGTTTCCTTGCGTTCTTCTTTAGGTATTTGTTGTTTATTTAGAAGGGAAATGATACAACAGTTATGAGGCATTTATTTATCCACTATCATGGAAATGACCTTGGGCATGAATTTGGTTTGTGAATTATTAACACTTTGATGAAGGCATGTTCTGCTACTACTTTAGTAAGTTGAAATTTAGGTCACTCACTTTACTCTACATTAAACTCCTTAGAAGTAAAGATGGTAGGACGCTAGCGGAATGCGCAGTGTAGTTATTACGGAAGTCTAGAAATTCTATCATTTTTCGAAACGAGAGAACTCAAATTAAAGATCTGATAGAGGAACTAAAGTCTGGAGTTGGTACACAGCTAAGGCTACCAGGAACCTTAACATCTCCTATGAAGACTGGGTAAACAACCCGAGTGCCATGATTAATCATTGTTAGTATTGTATTTATGATTTGTACTTGGTGAACTATTGATACTTACAATCTGTAATTAGTTACTGCAAAGGGTACTTCTTATACCCGTATTTCTTGGAATGAAATTTTACCCTTTTTCTGACAAAAAAAAAAAAAACTCTTGCAGTCCCCTGTTAGAAGATTCAGCTTGTTGTGTGAGAATCTGGTTTTTTTGTTTAATGATAAAGCTATCTATCCACACATGGGAGCTGTGGTTAGTTGCCTTCCTCATTGTTGGATTAGAAAAACATGCCTTTCTAAGAACACTCACACACTCCTTCACGACGATGGATGTATTTTACTGTGATCTTAATTGGACATTAGGTTTTGCCAATTAAGCAGTATTCTCCTAGATATATAAAACTCCTAGTCCAAAGATAGTTTATGATGAGCCAGGAGACCCTAGTAATCGAGCATTCGCCTATTTTGTCTTGACAAATGGCCACTTTGTTTATGATTGATTGAAGTTCATCCTCAACTAATAAAGACGTTCTTACCCTTGAGGTTGAACTTTCCAGCATTGAGCTTTATAACACATGTATGCATGTGCAAATTAGAGAGAATGATAGTGGTTGGAGTACATAAATGAGTGGAGATCTTCCCTTTTTGAGTTTTATATAGTAGACATTGGCTGTTAAATATGATAATAGAATGATTCACAGTCAGTATAAGTATTTCAATAGTATAGTATAGCAGCAGTTGGTGAGTCAATATCCCTTTTTGTGCTAGGTAGCAATTTTTTTTGTGTTATTTTGTAGTTCTGTTGATTGGTGAGTTTGTAACACATAGTTGTTGTCGCAAGCTTACTTACAATGCTATTAATAGTATTCTTGACAATGTAAATGAAGACAATGAAGCAAACCATGAGATAATATGAGAAAATTGATAACGAAGTTCAAAGCGAAATATCTTGAATACTTTTTATTATACCAATTTAAGTTCAGGTTTTTACTTTAATGCAATGTGTATGAGTTGATCATAGAAAATTTTATTTTGTGACAAAAATATGTAATTATCTAGATTGAGGAATTAAAAAGAGGTCAAAGTAATATAGTTCGTGTGGCCTTGAGTGGGAAAGAGGGGGAAAATATGCTTGATGGTGGTTGATGAAGACTTATTTGAAGTTGAGGGGATAAAATGCTTTTTTTTTTTATTTTTTTTGCGTTACTTTTGTAGGGTGCTAAAGTGGTGAAGACCTATTGTTATTATTTTTAAGGGATTTATATCTCGTCAAGTGGTGATATCTCTCGAGAACAAAGCGGTCATTTCTCTTAGTGTTACTGTTGCATGTTACTTTTGAGGTTTCTTATCTTCATTTCATAAGCATGTAGTTTTTTGTTGTCAAATAAATAATTTTGTATAAACTTATTGGTAATTAATAAATCAACAGATGATTTTTGTCTAGTCATTTACCAAGGTATTTGATTTTTGAAGTTTTTGTTGAAAATACAAAAATACAAAAACTTGAATATTAATTTTAAAAATAATAATAATGTAGTGCATTGATATTGCTGTCAGGTATCTGACAAAATATCCTTAAAAAACTGTTACAGAGCTTTCATGTAGCAGGCTGGCTAAAATGGCTACCAGTTGCATGAGACGACTTAACAAGGTGGATGAGCAGTTTTTTCAACTAAAATAATAATAATATTTCCATGTCATCCAATTGTACACGTGTCATTACTTCATTACACGACCAAAATATGCGCATCAACTATGTTTCTAGTTGTGAACTTATGTAGATTTTACCGGATTGTATTAGATATGATTGCATCAGATTTAACCAGATATGATTGTATCAAATTTTATGCTATTTTTCTGGTAATGCTACTGTTTTTGAATGCTTGTTGTGTTTCTAATTATAAAAAATTTATGCAGAAACTAAGCTATTGTATTTAATTTGTTTATACTGTACTTTATCATAAATTATATAAGCACACATTGTGAGTAGCTACTGTATTTTACTTGAAAGAACATCTTCAGATTTAAATTTGTGCAGATTTGTTTTTTTGTTTCAAGTTATTCGGAGGAATACATGTATCAGAGGAAACTGAGCATTTTGATTATAACCTGTATTATAAACTGAGCATTTGTTTCTAGTTATTATAACATGCTTTATAGTTGATTAAAACTCAACATTAATTATATATTTATCAATTTTATACCCACTTCACGTTCAATAAATTCTCATCATTGCATTATATAACTTCAAGTGCATTTGTACAGAATCTGGAAATGAACTCATTAGTACCAAAAATCCACTTCATTAATAAAAACAAATACAGAGAATAACAATCACTACAAGTGAAAGTTACATCTTTAACAAATACTACAATACAATGAACGACTGCATTACAAGTATCAAAACAAAACCTTACAACATAATATGCATGTCACAAATCATTGACACAAAAACTACATAATTTTCTTTTGCTTGTTTTGAGTTTTCAACCTTAAGCCGAATAATTGATTTTGATCGTCGGACACAAGTGAAGTGACTTTCCAAGCCCAAAAGGAGAACCCACCTGCAAAAGAAGAAAAACAGAGAAGATTTCTGAGAACAAAGGAATTCAAACAACAAATTCAAAACAATAATTTTCTGCAACAAATCCAAATCCAAATCTAAAACTAATAGTAACTTTTTTCAGTACTCTCTCCATCCACCAATTTTATGCACATTTGCCTTATTCGTCCATCCACCAATTTTATGCACACTCATTTTATAAAAAAAATTATTTTATTTTTATCCTCTAACCATTACTTAATTACTTCAAATGTCATTGTACTTCACTCACAAACAATCATTTTATTTATAAATTAACCCCACAATACACTATAATACTCTTACTTTATCTATTCTATCTACTTTGTTGTGTACACACCACATTAAACATAAAATTGGTGGACAGAGAGAGTACTATTTAAGGTACTTAAACACCCAAACCTAAATATTTATAAGCCAAAAAGCAGGTCAAACAACATTTTTTTGGAAACACCTGCTACAACATAATTCATTATAAATAAAGCGTGCCAATAAAAAATGAGAACTTTTAAGAGAAACAATAACACTCTGCTGAACATTTATAAACTTGAAAATAGGAAAAGACACAATGAAATGCTTATAGTGTGAGAAATACAAACAATTTCCCCAACTACACACGATTGCTAAAAAAGACATTCTTCCGATTTCTCATAATTTCATAAAACCATAAAACATCACCAGATAATGAATCAAAACTCAAAAGACTGTATTCCAAGAAATAAAAATATAAACCTGAATTAATGGATTGGCTTAGAAAACGAGATTCAACACCATATAAGTAAACATAACAAACATAATGAGAAATTGGAACAAAGTTGAGTGGGGGGTTTATTGGGCTGAAATATTTTGATTGTAAATTAAATAAGGATATATTCGTAAATTTATAATTATATTTTAAAATTATTTAATTTATTATAATAGTGCGATAGACAGTAGGACATAAATCGATATAGTTGGTTCTATGCAAAACGATGAATAATACGACGTTTAGTACGGTCATTAATTTTAAGTATTTAAATTTAAAATTTAATGATTTAAATTAACCGTGTCTGTCAATAGTTAGTATGGCACCTCAACCCAACCCTTATAATAAACACCCAAGTAAAAATAATTAAATACTGAACACCAAAATCGAACTCAAGCCATGGGGAAAAAAATTCAAAGTAAACACACAGGATTTGCACTTTTTTTTTTTTTCTCTCTTTTAAAATGTTCCAAGCAACAAAAAACGACAAATGAAGACTTAAATCGCTACTTCCGACCCAGCGCTTCTTAACATCTACTCCCTCCGTCTCCCAGATCAGTTTTCACACTGATCTGCGCACGCAAACCAAGGAAAATACCTTTTTGCTTTATCAGATGGATAAAGCAGGGGTAACCCGTCCATTCAACTTTTTCCTAATGAAAAATTATTAGTGGGTTTTCTGAGCAGGAGGAATTAGGGGGAGATAATTCTAGGCGGCGGCTTACAACGAGGAAATTCAGAGAGAGGGCAATCGGAAAAAAAAGAAAGGGAAGCAAAGAAGAATTGCGATTTGAGTTATAATAGTACCAAATCGAAAGACATTAGACAACCATCTCTACATGTCCAAAGTAAAACCCGAATCTACTGAATCCAACCCAACCTCCCCATACATAAAAGGACTTTCAGGTACAAAAGATCAGACATAATCATCTGTATTTGCTATGCGTATCTCCTGATGGGATCGACCGGACTCACCGGAGAGAGGGATGGAAGCGATCGAAGAAGGATTGAGAAATGAGGCGGTGGAGAAGAATCGAGAGAGAAAGGTGGAGAGACCGAAGTTTACTACCTTTATTTTTTCGGTCCATTCAATCGGAAAAAATTGAGGGTGGAAGGTGGCAAGCCGCCGGAGAAAGAGTACGAGGTGGGAGGCGATGCAGGAGATAGAGAGAGGGGGATTAGGGCTCTGGAAATAGACAGAGGGGTGGGGGCGTGGGCATATATGGTTTGGGTTATGTTTAATTGGGCTGAGTTAGTTAAATTAATTAGGATAGGTAGGTTAATTAAGTTAGAAAAAGTAATGACGAATAGGTAAATAAGTGTATATTTTGAGGGTGAGAGTTGTGAGGAAAGTTTTCATTTTTTGGGTGTGAAAACTTGATATGGGACAAATAAAAAAGGAAAGTGTGAAAATTGATATGGGACGGAGGGAGTATATGACAACTTAATGTTGATGTGAAACATTCCCTTTCTTGGATTCCCGCAGAAAGATCGAAGAAGATGAGCCGAAAGGTAGCTGCTTCTGCAATCGAGCTGATTCGAAGAGGAATTTCGGCTAAATCTTGTCGTGAAATCGGTAATTTTACTCATCCATTATCTTTCTACCCTTCGAATTTTCATAATTTGGGTCACAAAGATAGGCTCGGTTCAACTAACCCCAGAATAGATTTCAGCAGTATTAATGATGTAGATGATGCTATTTCCTTGTTTCGTCAAATGTTGATCATGTCGCCACAACCCTCTGTTCCGGCATACAACAAACTGTTAAGTGTTGTTGCCAAGATGGAAGAATACACTCTTGTCCTCTACATGTTCGACGAAATGCGTCACTCGAATTTTCCCATGAACGAGTTCACGATGAACATCATTATCAATTGCTTCTGCCATCTGAATCGGGTAGACCTTGGGTTTGCTGTAATGGGCAGCTTCTTGAAGCGGGACCACAAACCGATTGTCGCAACTTTCAACACTCTCCTGCGGGGACTCTTTTTGGTTGGTAATGTGGCAGAGGCAGAAGCTTTGTTTAAAAAGGTTTTGTTTTCCAAACTATGTCAGCCCGATGGTGTTATGATCCTCGTAGTGGTTAATGGTTTATGTAAATTGGGTCAAACTCATAAAGCCCGTAATTTGCTTTGGGATTTTGAAAAAACTGGTTACAAACCTTATGTTTGTTCTTATAATGCTATAATTGATGGATTGTGCAAAGATGGAATGGTAGATGATGCTCGGCACCTCCTACTTGAAATGTCCAATAACGGTATTCAGTCCAATGTTGTCACGTATAACACTATTATTCATTGCTTGTGCGAAGATTTGGGTTGATGATGCGCTACACATCCTATTTGAAATGCCCGACAAGGGTATTCAGCCCAATGTTGTCACCTATACCACTATCACTCATGGCTTGTGCGAATATGGAAGGATTGATGATGCACTGCACATCCTATTTGAAATGCCTGACAAGGGTATTCAGCCCAATGTTGTCACCTATACCACTATCACTCATGGCTTATGCGAATATGGAAGGATTGATGATGTTCTGCAACTACTATCTGAAATGCACGAAAAGCTTATTCGACCCAATGTTGTCACCTATACCACTATCACTCATGGCTTGTGCGAATATGGAAGGATTGATGATGCTCTGCAACTACTATCTGAAATGCACGAAAAGCTTATTCGGTCCAATGTTGTTACATATAACACTATCATTCGTGGCTTGTGCGAAAAAGGAAGGGTCGATGATGCTTTGCATGTGTTATCTAAAATGCCCGACAAGCTTATTCGGCCCGATGTAGTCACATATACCACTATAATTCAGGGCTTGTGCAAATGTGAAAGGATTGATGATGCTCTGCACCTCTTATCTGAAATGCCCGACAAGCTTATTCAACCAAATGTAGTCACGTATAACACTATAACTCATGGCTTGTTCGAAGATGGCAGGATTGATGATGCTCTGCAACTCATATTTGGAATGCCCGAGAAGGGTATTAGACCCAATATTGTCACATATAACACTATTATTCATGGCTATGCACAACACGGATTTATGACTGATGCATTACAACTTTATGACAGTATGCTTAGGAATGGAATTAAACCGGATGGCGCCACATTTCATGCAGTGTTGTCATCATGTGCACACGTGGGAGCTTTAGAAGAGGCGTTGTATCATTTTGGTTCAATGACTAAAGACTTTGGAATCACTCCAGGATTGGATCATTTAGCTTGTTTAGTAACTCTATATGCTAGGAAAGGTGAGACAAAAACAGCTTATGATCTTGTGAGGAATTTTCCTTGTGCTCCAGACAAAGTAGTGTGGAAATGTCTTTTATCCGGTTGTGTGAAGAACAAAGATTTAGAATTGGCAAGGTTGGCTGCTAAGGAGATTTTAAGTATTGATCCGAATGATGCATCTGCTCATGTTATGCTGTCAAATGTATATGCTAGTTTGAATATGTGGGAGGAAGTTTCTAAGGTCAGAGAATTGATGAAAGAGAAGAAGGTGAAGAAGGAAAGAGGATGTAGATGGATTTAGACCTGTTTATACCCGCTTCACCAAATAATCATTTAAACCTGTTCGACTGAAAGCCCGAAAGTCGTTTTTTACATAGATTAATTTCTTAATTAATTGTACACTGTATTAATAATGTATAATATATTGTTGTATTGTATGTGTATTAGTGTCGGGTTTGATAAAACTTGACCATCCAACTAAGTACATACAGCTTGAATCAATTGGTTTGTCTTTGGATTCTGCCTCTGTTTCTGCTTGCTTTTAAAGTTCCAGGCTGTTTGTAACATTAATTTTGGCCCACATCTATTACTAATAATAAAGGGGCTTAAAATCAGGTGGCTTAGCCCACTTGGCCACTGGGCTCCTCAATTGAGTGGGAGACCAGGGTTTGATTATCTTTGAGAACGAATTGGAGTATGAGAATTATAAGGTGGCTTGGTGAATTTGTAAAGCGTTTGAGTGCTTGGTGTACTAACAACTAACTTTGTCCGATAAAAAAAAAAAAAAAAAAAAAGGGGCTTAAATCGAAAATGGGCCAGTTACTTGCAGGTTCCCGGCGGCACAAAGCAGCTGCGTCTCTGTTTCTTCATAGATGCCCTTCTCTCTTTCCTTTGTGTATCACCACCCGCAGCCACAACTCCACACGTCCTCCACCCGCCGCCGCGTGCATCACCAATCTTCCTAGCATCTCTTCCGCAGCAACCTCATCGCTTGTATCTGCAGAAATTTAAGGTTTTATTTCGCTTCCTGTTTCTCCATTTCACTTGCGAGCTCTACCCCGTTCTTTTGTTCCGTTTCTTCATTTCTCTCTTATCAAAGATAGGTATTTATTCTATTGTAATTCTTCTTGTTGCAGTTTAAATGTTGTATTTGATCTGTATAGGTATTTAATTTGCTGTTATAATTCTTCTTGCAGTTTAAATGTCGTTTTTTATGCTATTTGACCTACATTTGCTAATTTAATTTTTCCAGTTTGTTGTAATTCATTACTGAATACAATAAAATGTTGAGAAAACATTTTCATGAGCTGGTATTTCTTTAGTGCAGTGATATCCAGAGGTGTTGAGAAACCTTCCATTGATTTCAGCTTTGCCTAACCCATCCACCTCCTGCTAATTCAACTTTTGTCCTTCAAGTCGTAAACAATTGATGTGAGATGAGGAGTAATTGATGTGAGAGAAATTTGAGTAGTAAACAATTGCTACCGAAGTGATTATGACAATTGGGCCCCAAAAGCATTTAAATGTGATATTTTATTATTATTTTATTAATATTTTGATTAGCCGTTATAGGTCCACTGCTTTGATGATATATATATTCAAAATATATTTGCATGCATGCATACTTTTTTTTTCTTTTCTTATCATTTTTTTTTCAAAATTTTGAGTATCTGTATTACCGTTGAGTAAAATTGAACTGTTAGCTACAGATAAAAAAATAGGACCGTTGATATTATATCTATATATAAAAGTTAGTATTACATTTTATCCAAACATACTTCAATTTTATCTCATTCTATCCCCCAAATTCTTGCAATTTGAAATCTAAAATGGAAAATAATTCTTATACGAATTGGTTTGGATCTCCCAGTTCGGAAGAGAATTCATATTCTCAAGGTCCCAATATCCATCCTCAAAATTTCATCTCCCCTCAAAATTCCAATGTTCTTCCTCAGAATTCCAACATTCGTCCCCAAAATATGTTTATTCATCCGAGCCATCAAACAAATCCGATAAGTGCAGTCGGTGGTACATTTTATATTTATCAACCAAAAATGTACCATTATCCTTACATGTCTACCCCCCATTATGTAATAAGTCCTCCAAGACCACCAGGGATGACTTCCAAATCGTCGAGAAGAGCTAGTTTGGAAGGAAAGAGCACAAACAAGGAGTGCGGAACGCCGTGTTCAGGTCAAGGCTCTCATTTTCAGCCAAATCCGTCTCCACCGGGCATCGATGTCATTAATCTTGACGCGAGTGAAGATACTGATGATGGAGGCAATGCATCAAAACCAAAGAGTCGTACTTATGCTGCAAGGTATACCGGTCCTGAAATTGAGATGCTTGCACGAAGTTGGGTAAATGTTAGCAAAGATGCTGTTGTCGGAAATGAACAGAGGTTGGATTCCATGTGGAAACAAATTGCGGAAGATTATAACAACGCCCAAGCATCGACAAAATACCCATTTTGACGTTGGGATCTTTTAAAAACTCATTACTATACGGTACAAAGGTTCGTGAGTGCTTTTAACGGATTGTACGATCAAATCAAGAGGGATTGAGCAGGTAGTCAGAGAGATGTTGATATTCTCATGCATGCAATGAACGAGTGAGCAAAAAACTCATGACAACCATGCGTTCGCTCACTTGGACATGTGGAAGATTCTAAGGGAATCCCCTAAGTGGCAGGCACAACAGGATCGTGATCATTGTGGTTGGAAGAAGACAAAAATTCCACTGGAGAAGGATACACATCTTCTTCTAATGCAGAGGATGTCAATGAAGAACGCGTACGTCCGATAGGTCAGAAAGTGACAAAAAGGAAGGCTAAGGTGAATCACTCCCCGAAGGATGACCAGATAGAGGCGGCGCAACAAAAAATCGACCAAAGCATGGATGAATATAAAGAGATAAATTATGCAAAGTTGAAGGAATCACAAGCACGCACCAAACTCATGGAGTATGAAGTCATCATGAAGGAGACCACAGGAATGTCACCAAGACAGTTAAAATTGCATCTGCAATTGGTTGACCAGATTGAGAAGAAGTGGGAGGCTGAGGCCAAAGCTAATGAGTAGTCTGTTTATTGTCACGTTGTTTGTTAGTTTATGTATTGTTTAAATTTTTATTGTACTGTTTGAAATTATGTTGTATTGTTTTATTTTATGTTGTAGTATTTAAAAAACTAGTCGTTACAACTGTAGGTTATGGTTTTAACACTATAGGTTATGTATTTAACACTATAGGTTATGGTTTTCACTCCAAAATTGAGCTCCATTTTCCAACAACAACTAGCCGTTATAAACTAGCCGTTACAACTAGCCGTTATAAACTAGCCGTTACAACTGTAGGTTATGGTTTTAACACTATATATGTTATGTATTTAACACTATAGGTTATGGTTTTCACTCCAAAATTGAGCTCCATTTTCCAACAACAACTAGCCGTTATAAACTAGCGGTTACAACTAGTCGTTATAAACTAGCCGTTACAAACTAGCCGTTATAAACTAGTCGTTACAACTAGCCGTTATAAACTAGCCGTTGTAGCTAACATTATATATTAGAGTAGTTATTTCACATCTCACCACAATACTCAAAGCAATCTTCTCAGCATACCATTTTCTTCTCATAACCAGATCACCCGCAATTAAATGTCTTCAAACCTCAACCACAATACAAACACCAACACCAACATTGATGAAGATTTATGGAATGATGATGAAGATGATCAGATGTTTTTCAAAATTCTACAACAACAAAAACTTCTTCAATACGTAGCAAGCTCTTCCAACACACCAAGAAGAAGAAAAGAAGATATGTAAAGCGTGATCGTGAAGAAGACCATAGCGTTTTGTGGACGACTATTTCTCCAAAAAATCCAACATATCCAAGTGATGTTTTCTGTCGCCTTTTTCGGATGGGAAGAGACTTATTCATACGCATAGTCAATGTCTTAGATGTTGGGAAATTAGGGGTGCCGGGATCTATTCGAGTTGAATTTAAATACATATTTAAATTAATTTATTAATTACTAACATGAATTAATCGTAAACCAATTCAACATAATAATCAATAAGCAAATAAACATCATGAGTACACGTAATTCACGTAAATCCTAAGCATGTGGAATCTAGGAATTACGTAAATACTAACCTCTCGTAGAGACAACCGTTGAGACGATGGATCAACCCAAAGTGCCTTCTCAAATATGTCCCACGTCCACGAACGTAATCCGGTGGGAGGATTATCAACAAAAGATTTTAATTTTAAAGGAGAAAATAAAATATTTGGCCACCACCTTTGTAGATTTCTAATTTTTCCAACACATGAAATTGCAATTGGGGATGAAAAATTCATCCCCTATTTATAGGACTAGGGGGGACGAAAATTAGGGCTTTGTTGGTCATTGGAAAATTTCCTTGCTTCTTCCTCAAGACACAATCTAGAATATATCCAATATATTCAATTTCCCAAAATATCTCCCAACAAAATTTCCTCCTCCTTTCTTGACCATTATTTTCGAAAATATCATATCAAATAGGAAGAAATAAGATCTTTTTCCTTTCTTGAATTTATGGGATAAACTTGTATCTCAAGAATACTTATTCCATAAGATCTTTCCAAGAAAATCAAGAAAAAAAATCTTTTTTCTCTCCTACTCATATTTTTCAAAAATAATTAGGAAAAATAGGCAAAATATTTTCTTCTCCTTTTCATTAATTGGACTTTGATTTTGGCTATTTGAGGGGCCTTTAGGAGAATTAAGATTGGACCTCCAATGGGCTATGAAGCTTTAATATTTAGCCAAAATATTATTCAAGCCCATTAATATTAATTTACTCCACTATAAAATTAATATTAAACTATCTATCTTAACCCACATTACGACTTCACAATAATATGGCTCCCGGTCATTATTTCCCGCGTTTAAGATTATCTTAGTCCATTAATTAATTAAGCCACTGAACAGACTTTATATTAATTAATATCTTTGTCCTTGGAGTAAAGACAACTCAACATTATTATCCATACCGGAAATAAATTTCCACTTGCAAGATTTGGTATGATAAATATTCTGAGCCCACCAAGGGGACAAATCAAGCAAGCCGTACTTACACGCGATTCTCCGTATTAAATCTTAGCAATCGTCATGTAATTAATAATATTGCCCAAGATACAAGATATCGAATCGCATTGATTCTCTTCCCATCATAAGTCAAAACAATAGTTATTAATTTCACACGATCCTATTTAAGGGACGAAGATTAAGAAATAACGAACCACTGAGGTCTAATTCTTGTATATTCTGTTGGGGAATTAATTGCCCGGATCTATTCGGGATGAATATTTAAATACAAATTTAATTCTAACAATTATTACTAGCATGAATTAATCCTAAATTAATTCAAATAATAATTCAACAACAAATCATGCATATAAACAGTTCACGTAAATCCTACGCATGCGGAATTACTACGAGTTTACGTGAACTTACCTCTTGGAATGACAATGGTCTCGTGGATGAAAACACACCAAAAAACCTTCCCAAGTATTCCCTAGTCCTTGCTCGACAATCCGGTGGAAGGATACTCGCGAACAATTAACAAAAGAAAAAATAAACTTTGTTGCACCACCTTTGTGGATTTACTAATTTTTCCAGCACATGGAATTGTACTTGGGAATGAAAGAATCATCCCCTATTTATAGATGGGGTGGTGGTCGAAATTTTGAGGAAAAACCAATGTGGGAAAATCTTTTCTTGATCTCCAAGAAATCTTGAATATATCTCCTATATTCTTTTCTCCATAATTAAAATATTCCACAAAAATCCCACCTCATCTTGTTATGGCAATATTTTCGAAAATCAAGAGACAAGAATCCAAGATTTGGATCTTCTTGAATTTATGAGATATACTTGTATTTCAAGAAATACATATCTTTCATAATATATTTTCAAGAAAATCAAGAAAATCTTTCTTTCCCTTAATTATCCAAAAATTTCGAAATTTTCATATGAATAACCAAGTGGGAGATTTCTTGAATTTAATGAGATAATCTTGTATTCCAAGAATACATATCTTCATTCCATAACAAAATTCAAAGAAAATCTTTCTACCCTTTTATTCATAATTTTCGAAAAAGAGAGGAAAAATAAGCAACAAAATTTATTTTATTTTTAAACACCTTTTTCAATTATTGAACTTTATCTTGGGCTACTTGGGGGGCCTTTAGGAGAATTAAGATTGGACCTTCCAATGGACCTTGAATTATCAATATTGAGCCACAATATTATTCAAGCCCATAAATATTAATTAATCCCACTACATAATTAATATTGCACTATCCATCTTAACCCATATTACAGTTAATATGGCTCCCGGTTATTATTTCCCGTGTTTAAGATTATCTAGCCCATTAATTAATTCAAGCCACTGAAATAGCTTTCCATTAATTAATATCTTTTATCCTTGGTAAAGGAACGGTTCAACAATATTATCCATACCGGAAACTAGTTCAACTTGCAAGATTTGGTATGATAAAACTTATGAACCTCCCAAGGGGGCAAATCGAACAAGCGTACTTGCACACAATTCTCCGTATTAAATCTTAGCAATCGCATGTGACCAATAATATTGCCCAAGATATAGAGTATTGAATCTCATTGATTCTCTTCCCGTAATAAGTCAAAGCAATAGTTACTAACCACACGCAATCCTATTTAAGGGACGAAGATTAAGAAATAACTAACCACTGAGGTCTTATTCTTCCTAGTTCTGTTCTGAAGAATTTGTCCTCCTGTAGGTCATCTTCAATGCATCAGTCATGCACTTGTGTAATCTCTTGGTCAAGACAAACCAATCTGAGCCTTACACTACAACCTTTCACGATGGATTGTTCATTTCCATCTAGGTCGTGAATGGTGTACTTTTAGTTACAAGGAACTGTTAATTTAATCTTCGTGATCCGGTATCACTAAATTAACTACAATGTAACACGTCTTATTTATTGAACAGTTATGCAAAGAAATATATGTAACATTCGATGATATTTAAAGCATTAGTGATAAACAATTTATTTCAGTAAATAAGTCCGAAATTCAGTCTGATTATACAAAGTAAAAGCATACTTTCCAGTATAATCCCAACAATCTCCTACTTATACTCAAAGTCTGCTTTTAAGTATACATCAACATGTCTCGTGTAGTTCCTAATACGTGACATCAAATGTCACCAACACGAACCTAATAATGTCTCTCACTTATACTCAAAGCAGATTGGCAACGGTATTGACACCCATTCCTTTCACATGTCTCTCGAATGTATTCTCGAGGCGCACCCTTTGTGAATGGATCGACTAGGTTGTCTTCCTCGACGCGATCTTTGCCACCTCTATATCTCATCTCTTAACGATTTCTCGTATAAGATGGTATTTCCTTTCAATGTGTTTGCTGGCCTTGTGGGCTCTTGGTTCCCTTAAATTTGCAACTGCTCCGGCATTATCACAATAAACAGTGATTGTGCTGGGCAAATTCAGAACTACATCCAAGTCCACTAGGAAGTTCTTGAGCCAAACCGCTTCTTTTCATTTGTCTCAAGCGCCTTACATATTCGGCTTCCATGGTAGAATCTGAGATGCATTTCAGCTTAACGCTTCTCCACGTCATGGCTCCTCCCCCCATGCAAAACACACTACCGGAGGTAGATTTTCTGGAATCTAAGTCTAACTGGAAATCCGAGTCCGTGTAGCCGATGGGGATTAGACTATCTGACTGATAAACCAACATTTTATCTCGAGTTCTTTTCAGATACTTTAGAATGTTTTTAACTGCCGTCCAATGTTCCTTCCCCGGGTTACTTTGATATCTTGCCACCATGCCAATGACAAAGAAGATATCCGGTCTCGTACACAGCATTGCATACATAAGGATTCCGACAGCCGAAGCATAAGGAATGCCTTTCATGTCATCTATCTCCTTTTGTGTCTTAGGGCACATTTCCTTGGATAGATGTATTCCATGCCTGAAAGGTACGAAGTCTTTCTTGGAATCCTGCATGTTGAATCGTTTTAAGACAGTGTCAATGTATGAAGCTTCGATAAAGCCTATCATCCTTTTCTTGCGATCTCGAGCGATCTTGATCCCAAGGATGTGCCTGGCTTCCCTAAGTCCTTCATATCAATTTTGTTTGAAAGTCATGCCCTTACGTCTGATAACACCTTTACATCGTTCCCGATGAGCAGAATGTCATCTACGTATAGTACTAAGAATATCAATGCAGTTCCGACACGCTTTTTGTACACACAACTTTTGAACTCGTTCTGATCAAACCCATAAGACTCTATAACATGATCAAAACACTGGTTCCAAGCTCTGGATGCCTGTTTGAGTCCATAAATGGACTTCATGAGCTTACAAACTAGGTGTTCTTGGCCCTTTTCAATGAAGCCTTGGGGTTGTTGCATATAGATTTCCTCATCAAGACTTCCGTTAAGGAAAGCTATCTTGACATCCATTTGCCAGATTTCAAAATCGAGATGCGCAGCTATCGACAAGAGAATCCGGATGGACTTAAGCATTGCTACAGGTGAAAAAGTTTCCTCATAGTCGATCCCTTCTTTCTGAGTATAACCTTTCGCCACAAGCCTCGCCTTGAAGGTTTCCACCTTCCCGTCCGGTCCCCTATTTCTCTTGTATACCAACTTGCAACCAATGGGTTTGACCCCATTAAGTGGTTCTACTAGCTCCCACACTCTGTTATGATCCATAGACCACATTTATGCTTCCATTGCCTTTTGCCAAGAAACCGCATCCTTGTCTTGGATTGCCTCATCATATGTCCATGGGTCTGATTCGTCTTGTCAGGGAATCAAGTCCGAGGACTCTCCTATCCCCATGAATCTCTCGGGCTGTCTTACAACCCTCCTACTACGACGAGGTTCCGGTTGTGAAACTGTGTCGTTTGGAATATCATCTTGTACAGTTGGCAATGAGGTTAGCCCCATTAGCTCACTTAAGGTAATCTCACTTCTGGGTCTTCTTTCGTTCATATAGTCTTCCTCCAAAAAATCTAAAGTGGGTGCTTATTACCACCTTTTGATCTTCGGGACCATAGAACATACACCCTTTTGTTCCCTCGGGGTATCCTATAAACAGCCTTAATTCTGATCGAGGATCCAATTTCCCGGCTTCCTTGTCCAACACGTAGGCCGGACACCCCCAAATTCTCATGTGTCTCAAACTAGGCTTGCGCCTGTTGGGATTATACTGAAAAGTATGCTTTTTACTTTGTATAATCGAAACTGAATTTTCAGACTTATTTACTGAAATAAATTGTTTATCACTGATGCTTTAAATATGATTGAATGTTATATATATTTACTGCATAACTGTTCAATAATTCGTACGTGTTACACTGTAGTTAATTTAGTGATACCAGATCACAGAAGATTAAATTAACAGTCCCTTGTAACTAAAAGTACGCCATTCTCGACCTAGATGGAAATGAACAACCATCGCGGAAGGTTGAGGTGTAAGGCTCAGATTGGTTTGTCTTGACCAAGAGATTACACTAGTGCATGACTGATGCGCTGAATAGGACCTACAGGAGGATAAATGTTGGGGAATATAATCCCAACAATAAATTCTTCAGAACTTAACAAGGAAGAATTAGACCTCAGTGGTTCGTTGTTTCTTAACCTTCGTCCCTTAAATAGGATCACGTGGGATTGGTAACTATTGCTTTGACTTATCATGGGTAGCGAATCAGAGAGATTCAATACTTTTTATCTTGGGCAATATTATTGGTCACATGTGATTGCTAAGATTTAATACGAAGAATCGTGTGCAAGTACGCTTGCTTGATTTGCCCCCTTGGGAGGTTCATAAGTTTTATCATACCAAATCTTGCAAGTGGAATTAGTTTCCGGTATGGATAATAATGTTGAACCGTTCCTCGACCAAGGACAAAAGATATTAATTAACGGAAAGCTATTTCAGTGGCTTGAATTAATTGATGGGCTAGATAATCTTAAACACGGGAAATAATGACCGGGAGCCATATTGACTGTAATATGGGTTAAGATGGATGGTGCAATATTAATTATGTAGTGGGATTAATTAATATTTATGGGCTTGAATTATATTGTGGCTCAATATTAGATATTCAAGATCCATTAGAATGTCCAATCTTAATTCTCCTAAAGGCCCCCTGAGTAGCCCAACAAATAGTCCAATAACTGAAAAAGGTGATTAAAATAAAATAAATATTGTTGCTTAATTTTCCTATGATATTTTCGAAATTTATGGATAAAAGAGGGAGAAAGATTTTCTTTGAAAATGAAGATATGTATTCTTGGAATACAAGATTATCTCATTAAATTCAAGAAATCTCCCACTTGGTTATTCATTAAGGAATTTTGAAATTTTTGGAAATATAGTGGGCAAGAAAGATTTTCTTGTTTTTCTTGTAAAGATATTATGGAAGATATGTATTTCTTGAAATACAAGAATATCTCATAAATTCAAGAAGATCCAAATCTTGGTATCTTGCCTAGTATTTTCGAAAATTATCCATAATTGAGGAGGTGGGATTTTTGTGGAATATTTTAATTATGAGAAAAAGAATATAGGAGATATATTCAAGATTTCTTGGTGACCAAGAAAAGTCTTTTTCCACATTGAAATATCACTAAAATTTCGACCACCCTCTCTCTTATAAATAGGGGATGATTAGTTCATTCCCAAGTACAATTCCATGTGCTGGAAATATTAGCAAATCCACATAAGTGGTGCAACAAAGTTTATTTTTTTTTTTTTTTTTGTTAATTGTTCGTGAGTATCCTTCCAATCGGATTGTCGAGCAAGGGCTAAGGGAATACTTGGGAAGTTCTTTTTGGTTAGTCCGTCCGACCAAAGCCCTTTATCATCCCGAGAGGTACATTCATGTAAACCCGTAGATTCCGCATCGTAGGTTTTTACGTGGCTTTTTTATATGCATGATATGTTGTTGCAATTATTATTTGAATTAATATAGGATTAATTCATGCTAGTAATAATTAATGAATTAAATTTGTATTTAAATATTCACCCCGAATAGATTTGTGCAAGTCATTCCCCAACAGCGCCCGGTCCACAATTCTTTGGGAGTTTTGGGAACCGATTTGGATGGCACCAAGTTCAGAATGTAAGCCACTGTTTCCAAGGCATGACCCCAGAACGATTTGGGAAGATCCGCATAACACATCATTGATCTAACCATTTCTAAAAGAGTTCTGTTTCTTCGCTCTGCAACCCCGTTTTGCTGAGGGGTTCCAGGTGCAATAAGCTGGGATGCAATCCCTTCATCTGACAAGTAGTTCAAAAACTCATCGCTGAGGTACTCGCCTCCACGATCGGATCGTAGAGACTTGATACGTTTTTCCCTATGATTCTCTGCTTGAGCCTTAAATTCTTTGAATTTCTCAAAGATCTCAAATTTATGCTTCATAAGGAAAATATAATCGTACCTCGAGTAGTCATCAATAAAAGTGATGAAATACTCGTAAACTCCTCTTTCTTTGGTTGACATTGGTCCACATACGTCTGTGTGAACGATTTCTAACACTTCTTTGGCTCTATTCCCCTTGGCTCCGAATGCCCTCTTGGTCATTTTTTTTTTTCCAAACATGATTCGCGAGGTTGGAATTGGTTCAACTTGGAGAGACTCCAGTGAACCATCTTTCACCAACCTTTGGATCCTCTTTGGATTAATATGTCCCAATCTTAGATGCCATAGAAGTGTCTCGTTCAAGTCTGATGAACGTTTTCTTTTCTCGAAAATAGTTGATGTGTTATAGGATGCATTTCGTGAGTGGTGTGCACAGTTAATTGTATAGAGATTATTCGACAACGTTCCATGACAGATAAATTTATCAAAAAGAGAAATGGTAATAACTTTATTAAAAAGTAACCGAATATCCATCAAGAAAAAAGTTTAGAAACCAAATTAAATTCTTTATAAAACTTCGGAACGTAAAGAACATCTCTTAAAATTAAAAAACTCGCTTTCAAAAGACAGGTGCACTTCTCCCATCCTTTTTGCCACTCTCTAAGATTGCATTGCCCGGTGTGATGAGGATCTCACTCCCACTAAGTTGCCGGGTCCGCTTGAACCCACAGTAAAGTGAAAACGAACATGATCGATGGACCCCAGTATCCTACTACCCATAAATGGAAGGCATACCTCTAAGCAAGTTTCAACAACTAGTGCGTGAGAATTACCTTTCTTTCCATTCCTTTTGGGTTTGGAACAAAGTGACCTCAATGTCCATTTTCACCGCAGATTGAAGCACTTCCCCTTAGTTTTGCTTGCTCCTGCTCCACCCTTCTTCACCTTTTCTTTGCCATTGGCAACACTTGAGTTCACTTGCTTGTGTCTCTTGTCCCTTTTCTTGTTCTTACCAAGGCTTGGCTCTTTTGCCCCAATATCGCCTCTGCCGAGACTAAAGCTTGCAATAGATCAGGCATCGAGAACTTCTGATTATTCATCTGGTAGTTCAGCCTGAACTGTTCAAAACTTTTCGGCAGAGAGTGGAGCACGAAATTGATTTGGGTCTCGATGTCGTATTCAGCGCCAAGTACCTCAAGTTTAGTAAGGTGAGCCATCATCTGGAGAACGTGCTCCCTTACGGGCGTTCCCTCCACCATTTTTATAGAGAGCAAGTCCCTCATGGTGATCTGACGAGCAACACGGTTCTAATGTTGAAACATCGCTTTAAGATTAGTCATGATGTCTGCAGCGGTCTCAACGTTCTGGTGTTGGTGTTGCAACACATCGACATAAAGCCAAGATGGTACACTTTGCCATTTCGTTGGAACTCTCCCGGTCGAAGATACTCTTTCTTAACCGTTTTAGTTGACTTATCTTTTTGGCTTTTTCCGGTTTAGGTGTGGTGAGAACCCGATTCACGGCTTTGTGCGCGAAGGAGGACAATAGTAAGTTTACGATTCCACAACAAAATTTTCACCAGTAAGCAAGTTGTTTTTAAGTATATTGAATAGTGGATTAAAAGGTTGATACATGATGAACTGAAATAAACAATAAAATGCATAAGCACAAATATATCACAAGGTTCGATCACATGCATCATATTTAAAATCTAAAAAAAATATGAACATGCATCAGCCAACATCTCAAAACAGTTTAAATAAGCCACGTGGGGTGGGTCATTATTTAAACACATTCAAGCAGGTTACAAACAAGAACAGTTATTAAACCTTTAATATCCAGATTAATAGTTGGCTCCCACTTGACCAATATAAAATTGACAGGGACTTCGGGGAAGTATATGTTGGGATTATACTGAAAAGTATGCTCTTTACTTTGTATAATCGAAACTGAATTTCCAGACTTATTTACTGAAATAAATTGTTTATCACTGATGCTTTAAATATGATTGAATGTTATAAATATTTACTGCATAATTGTTCAATAATTAAATGCTTGTTACATCAGAGTTAATTTAGTGATACCCGATCACGAAAGATTAAATTAATCCCCTTTGTAACTAAAAAGTACGTCATTCACGACCTAGATGGAAATGAACAACCATCGCGAAAAGGTTGAGGTGTAAGGCTCGATTGGTTTATCTTGACCAAGAGTTTACACTAGTGCATGATGATCTTGTTGAATAGGACCCATGGGAGGATAAATTCTTGAACCGAACAAGGAAGAATTAGACCTCGATGGTTCGTTGTTTCTTAACCTTCGTCCCTTAAATAGGATCACGTGGGATTGGTAACTATTGCTTTGACTTATCATGGGTAGCGAATCAGAGAGATTCAATACTTTTTATCTTGGGCAATATTATTGGTCACATGTGATTGCTAAGATTTAATACGAAGAATCGTGTGTGCAAATGCGCTTGCTTGATTTGCCCCCTTGGGAGGTTCATAAGTTTTATCATACCAAATCTTGCAAGTGGAATTAGTTTCCGGTATGGATAATAATGTTGAACCGTTCCTCGACCAAGGACAAAAGATATTAATTAACGGAAAGCTATTTCAGTGGCTTGAATTAATTAATGGGCTAGATAATCTTAAACACGAGAAATAATGACCGGGAGCCATATTGACTGTAATATGGGTTAAGATGGATGGTGCAATATTAATTATGTAGTGGGATTAATTAATATTTATGGGCTTGAATTATATTGTGGCTCAATATTAGATATTCAAGATCCATTAGAAGGTCCAATCTCAATTCTCCTAAAGGCCCCCTGAGTAGCCCAACATATAGTCCAATAACTGAAAAGGTGATTAAAATAAAATAAATATTGTTGCTTATATTTCCTCTAAATTTTCGAAAATTATGGATAAAAGAGGGAGAAAGATTTTTTTTGAATTTTGTTATGGAATGAAGATATGTATTCTTGGAATACAAGATTATCTCATTAAATTCAAGAAATCTCCCACTTGGTTATTCATGAAGTAAATTTTGAAATTTTGAAAATATAGTGGGCAAGAAAGATTTTCTTGATTTTCTTGAAAAGATATTATGGAAGATATGTATTTCTTGAAATACAAGAATATCTCATAAATTCAAGAAGATCCAAATCTTGGATTCTTGAATCACTTAATTTTCGAAAATCATCCATAAAATAGAGGAGGTGGATTTTTGTGGAATATTTTAATTATGGGAAAAATAATATATGGGATATATTCAAGATTTCTTGGTGACCAAGAAAAGTCTTTTCCCACATTGAAAAATCACATAAATTTCGTTCACCCTCCCTCCTATAAATATGGGATGATTAGTTCATTCCCAAGTACAATTCCATGTGCTGGAAATATTAGCAAATCCACATAAGTGGTGCAACAAAGTTTATTTTTCCCTTTTGTTAATTGTTCGCGAGTATCCTTCCACCGGATTGTCGAGCAAGGGCTAAGGGAATACTTGGGAAGTCCTTTTGGTTAGTCCGTCCGACCAAAGCCACTTGCCATCCCAAGAGAATGCGTTCTCACGTAAACCCGTAGATTCCGCATCGCGTAGGTTTTACGTGGCTTTTTATATGCATGATATGTTGTTGCAATTATTATTTGAATTAATATAGGATTAATTCATGCTAGTAATAATTAATGAATTAAATTTGTATTTAAATATTCACCCCAATAGATCTGTGCAACTCATTCCCCAACAATCGCATCGTCGAGCCACTTGTTTTTGGGCTCAATTTTTCAAATTGTAATTTAATTAAGTGGACATTAAATTTGAAATTGGATAGTAGAACTGTTAGATTTGTTTTTGCGGTATCCAATTGTCATGGATTTTAATGTTTTATTTTGCATGCATATAAACTTTTTTTTAATTCGATTCGTTCGGATTTGTTTGATTTGATCAATGTAATAGACTAGTCTAGATCTAGGTTTATTTATTTTTTGTAAATAAATTATAACCTGGATCGGGAACAAAAGAGAAAAAAGAATTAAAGGACGAAATCGAGAACCCCGGGCGTGGCCTGGCCTGTATTTGGCACACTTCTGGCGCTTGCAGGCAAGGCGGGCGGCAGCCTTGAGGATGATGGCCCAAGCGACGCCGCAGGCGAACTTCCAGACTCGGGGAGCGGATGATAGCGGCGGAAATGAGACGCGGCGGAAGGTCGCGTCTTGGGCGAGGCGAAAATGCGCCGGGACGCCTTGAATCTTCCGCTCGCCGACACTCTGCCGAGGCGCCGACTATCTTAAAGCGTCTTAGACTTGCCACCGGGCACTTCGCCGAAATGCCAGTTCTAAACCAGCGGCGCCGGATCTTTGACGCGTGCATCCCGCCGCCATGAGCCGCTTAGCGTGGAGGTTCGAGAGACGCAATTATTTTTTTTCGAGACGAACGAGTGGGAGAAATTCGAGACATGTTTCTTCAAGATCAAGCCAAGAAAAAATCAAACCATGACAATTGGATAATTTGTGCCCAATATGTTTATTTTTTCTGCTTTTGCTTGATTTATTTGTGCTATCTTATGCTTTGTTTAATTTGTTTAAATGTGTTTGCATGAGGGTTGCCAAATTGAAAAATCTCAACTTCAAAATTACTAAGTATGTTTTAAATAATTAATTGACAATTTTATTCCTGATAATAAAATTGAATTAATTTTGACCTCCATGATTTATTTATTTGTGAATTCTTTTGGAGAAATTCCCCCCCTTTTACCCGGCTAAAAGATAGGTTTCACATGAATGAATTCGAATCGGATGATTGTGGGTTATTACTAGTGGCGATTTATGACCCTCCCACGAGGCTCGATCAAAGCGAAATAGTAATCCTCATTTAATCATGGTTATTACTTAGGTATAAAATTGATATGCATATACTTCCCCAAGTCCCCCGTCAATTTTATATTGGTCAAGTGGGAGCCAACTATTAATCTGGATATTAAAGGTTTGTAAATCGTTTTTGTTTGTAACTCGCTTGAATGTGTTTAAATAATGACCCACCCCACGTGGCTTATTTAAACTGTTTTGAGATGTTGGTCGATGCATGTTCATATTTTTTTTTTAAGATTTTAAAATATGATGAAATGTGATCGAACCTTGATATACTTGTGTTATTGCATATAGTTGTTTATTTCGATTCGAAGATGTCGTTACCTTTTAATCCACTGTTATTATACTTAAATTCAAATATGTATGGAAACTATATTGATTGGAAAATTATAATTGTCCTAACTGCACAAAAGCACAAGTGGATTTTGACACACCAAAATCAGATGAGCCAACTGACGAGTCAAAACATGCGGGACTCATCAGATCACCTTGCTAGAGATGTCGTCGCTGAAAAAGGTGGAGGGCAAACTCGTAAGGGATTACGTCCTCAAAATAGATGGCCCATCTGAACAAACTTGAGATTCTGAGTGCAGATTATGATCTGGAGACTCAGATGAATTTGGTACTTCATTCTCTGCCCAGAAAGATTTTTGAGCATTTTAGCCTCGCTAGCTAATTTGTTGCAAACTTTTGGACTCGGCAGAAATGATGATAAGGCACCAAACTCAAGCTTTGACGACAAGTGGTCCGTCTTCATCTTCTAGGCCAAGGGTAGGCAAGATAAAGAAGAGGACCAAAGGCCATAAGCAATAAAACTCAACTGTTGCCAAGGGCAATGGTAAGATGAGGAATGCTTGTTGTGTCAAGGAAAATCCAAAGAGGAAGTGCTTAAGCTGCGGTGAGAGAGGACAATGAAAGTTTTTTGCCTGTTCCAACCCCAAAAAGGGACGGAAAGAAAGGTAATTCTCACACACTAGTTGTTGAAACTTGTTTAGCGGCGTATACTTCTCATTCGTGGGTGGTTGATACGAGATCCACTAATCATGTTGGCTTCACGGGTTCTAAATGATCCGGCAACGTAGTGGGAGTGAGATCCTCATCACACTGGGCAACGTTACGAAAGTAGAAGACATTGCAATGCTACGTAAGTGGCAGATATTGCAATGCTACGGTAGTAACGATTATTGCAATACTACGCAAGTAGCAGACATTGCAATGCTACATGAGTAGCAGTTAAAGCAGTGGGAGAAGTGCACCTATCTTTTGAAGATAAAGTTTTTATTTGAGATTATCTTTATGTTCCCAGTTTTAGAAAGAATTCACTTTCAGTTTCTAAAATTCGATTAAAGGACACTAAGTTTCTTTTAATAAGAATGACATCATTTTTGAAATGATGAGTGTATCTGTTACGGGACATTGATGGAAAATCTCTATACAATTAACTATGCACACCACACACGAAATGTATCCTATAACACATCAACTGTTTCCGAGAAAAGAAAGCGTTCATCAGACGTGAACGAGACACTTCTTTAGCATCTATAAATTAGGTCATATAAATCCAAAGAGGATCCAAAGGTTGGTGAAAGATGGTTCACTGGAGCGTCTCCAAGTTGAATCGATTCCAACCTGCGAATCATGTTTGGAGGGTGATATGACCAAGATGGCATTTGGAGCCAAGGGGAATGGGGCTAAAGAAGTGTTAGAGATCGTTCACATAGATGTATGTAGTCAAATGTCAACCAAAGCAAGAGGAGGTTATGAGTAATTTTATTGATGATTACTCAAGGTACATTTTCCTTATGAAGCATGAATCTGAGACCTTTGAGAAATTCTAAAGAATTTAAGGCTCAAGCAGAGAATCATATGGAAAAACGTATCAAGTCTCTACGATCTAATCGTGGAAGCGAATACCTCAGCGATGAGTTTTTGTACTACTTATCTGATGAAGGGATTGTATCCCAGCTCACTGCACTCGAAACCCCTCAACAAAACGGGGTTTGCAGAGCGAAGCAACATAATTCTTTTGGAAATGGTTAGATCAATGATGAGTTATACGGATCTTCCCGAGTCGCTTACGGGGTCATGCCATTGCCTTGGAAAAAAAGATGACTTACATTCTAACTTGGTGCTATCCAAATCGGTTCCCAGAACCCCAAAGAATTGTGGACCCAATGCAAGTCTAGTATGAGACACATGAGAACTTTGGGGTGTCCGCCCACGTGTTGGACAAGAAAACCGAAAATTGGATCCTCGATCGTAATTAAGGCTATTTTGTAGGATACCCCGGGGAACAAAAGGGTGAATGTTCTATAGTTCAAAGATCAAAAGGTGGACATCCGCACCCACTTTAGATTTTGGAAGAAAACTATAGAACCAAAGAATACCAAGTAGTGAGATTACCTTAAATGAGCTTAGAGGGCAAAACTCGAAGACTAACCTGTACTAGATGATATACCAAACGATACGTTTTTCACAACCAGAGCCTATTCATAGTGGGAGGGTTGTTAGACAAACCCGAGAGATTCATGGGAATAGGAGAGTCCTCGGACTTGATTCCAGGAATCAGACCCATGGACATATGACGAGGCACTCTAAGATAAGGATGCAGATTCTTGGCAAACAGCAATGAAAACCAAAATGGGTTCTATGTTTCATAATAGAGTGTGGGAGCTAGTCGAACCACTTAATGGGGTCAGACCCATTAGATGCAAGTGGGTATATAAGAGGAAAAGAGGATCGGCGTGAAGGTTGAAACCTTTAAAAAAGCAAGACTAATGGCGAAAGGTTATACTCGAAAAAAAGGGATCGATTATGAGGAAACTTTTTTCGCCCATAGCCATGTTTAAAGTCCATCCGTATTCTCTTATCGATTCTTTGCGATTTTGACTTTGAAGTCTGGCAAATAGATGTCAAGACAGCTTTCCTTAACGGAAGTCTTGATAAAGAGATCTATGTGCAACAACACCAAGGTTTCATTGAAACAGGCCAAGAACACCTAGTTTGTAAGCTCAAGAGGTCCATTTACGGACTCAAACAGGCATCCAGAGCTTGGAACCAAAGTTTTGATCATATAATAAAGTCTTATGGGTTTGATCAAAACAAGTTTGAAAGTTGTGTGTATAAAAAGCGTTTCGGAACTGCATTGGTATTCTTAGTACTATACGTAGATGACATTGTGATCATCGGGAACGATGTGAAGGTGTGGTTAGACGTAAGGGCATGGCATTTCAAAACAGTTTGATATGAAAGACTTAGGGAAAGCCGGACACATCCTTGGGATCAAGATTACTCAAGATCGCAAGAAAAGGATGATCGGGTTATCGCAAGTATTCATACATTGACACTGGTTTTAAAATGATTCAGCATGCAAGATTCCAAGAAAGGATTCGTACATTTCAAACTTGGAATCCATCTATCCAAGAAAATGTCCCCTAAGACTCAAAAGGAGATAGATGACATGAAAGGCATTCCTTGTGCTTCGGCTGTAGGAAAGCTTATGTATGCAATGCTGCGTACGAGACCGGATATATGCTTTGCCGTAGGCATGGTACCAAGATATCAGAGTAACCCAGGGAAAGCGAATTGGACAACAGTTAAAAACATCTTGAAGTATCTGAAAAGAACTCAGGATAGAATGTTGATTTATCAGTCAGATACTCCAATCCCCATCGGCTACATGGACTCGGATTCCCAATCAGATATAGATTCCATAAATTATCTGCCTCAGTTAGTGTGTTTCCATTTGGCAAGTGTAGCCATCAAATGGACGAGTGTGAAGCAGAAATGCATCACTGACTCAACCATGGGACTCGGGTAAGTAGCTGCTTGTGAAGCAGTGAAAGAACCGATTGGCCTCTAGATCTTCTTAGTGGACTTGGATGGTGTTCTAAATTTGTCTAGCAATAGCTGCTAGGGGCAATTGTAAATTCAAGAGAATCAAAAGTCCACGAGTCAAACAAACACATTAAAGGAAAGACATCTTATACGAGAAATCGTTAAGAGAGGAGATATAGATGTGGTAAAGATAGCGTCTGAGGACAGCCTAGCAGATCCATTCACAAAGCGTCTGTCTCTGAATACATTCGAGAGACATGTGAGTGGAATGGGTGTCAAGATCGTTGCCAATCTGCTTTGAGTATAAGTGGGAGAAATTATTAGGTTCGTGTAGGTGACATTAGATGTCACGGACTACTCGAGACGTGTTGTAGTATACTTAAAAGCAAACTTTGAGTATAAGTGGGAGATTGTTGGGATTATACTGAAAAGTATGCTTTTTACTTTGTATAATCGAAAACTGAATTTCGGACTTATTTACTTGAAATAAATTGTTTATCATCGATGCTTTAAATATGATTGAATGTTATATATATTTATTGCATAATTGTTCAATAATTCGACGTGTTACATCAGTTTAATTTAGTGATACCCGATCATAGAAGATTAAATTAATAGTCCTTGTAACTAAAAAGTACGTCATTCACGACCTAGATGGAAATGAACAACCATCGCGAAAGGTTGAGGTGTAAAGGCTCGAGATTGGTTTGTCTTGACCAAGAGATTACACTAGTGCATGACCGATCTTTTGAATAGGACCTCAGGGAGGATAAATTCTTCGTAAATCGACAAGGAAGAATTAGACCTCGGTGGTTCGTTGTTTCTTAACCTTCGTCCCTTAAATAGGATCACGTGGGATTGGTAAATATTGCTTTGACTTATCATGGGTAGCGAATCGGGAGGAGATTCAATACTTTTTATCTTGGGCAATATTATTGGTCACATGTGATTGCTAAGATTTAATCTGAAGAATCGTGTGTGCAAGCACGCTTGCTTGATTTGCCCCTTTTGGAGGTTCATAAGTTTTATCATACCAAATCTTGCAAGTGGAATTAGTTTCCCAGATGGATAATAATGTTGAACCGTTCTCGACCAAGGACAAAAGATATTAATTAACGGAAAGCTATTTCAAAGGGCTTGAATTAATTAATGGGCTAGATAATCTTAAACACGGAAATAATGACCGGAGCCATATTGACTGTAATATGGGTTAAGATGGATGGTGCAATATTAATTATGTAGTGGGATTAATTAATATTTATGGGCTTGAATTATATTGTGGCTCAATATTAGATATTCAAGATCCATTAGAAGGTCCAATCTTAATTCTCCTAAAGTCCCCCTGAGTAGCCCAACATATAGTCCAATAACTGAAAAGGTGATTAAAATAAAATAAATATTGTTGCTTATATTTCCTCTAAATTTTCGAAAATTATGGACAAAAGAGGGAGAAAGATTTTCTTTGAATTTTGTTATGGAATGAAGATATGTATTCTTGGAATACAAGATTATCTCATTAAATTCAAGAAATCTCCCACTTGGTTATTCATGAAGTAAATTTTGAAATTTTGAAAATATAGTGGGCAAGAAAGATTTTCTTGATTTTCTTGAAAAGATATTATGGAAGATATGTATTTCTTGAAATACAAGAATATCTCATAAATTCAAGAAGATCCAAATCTTGGATTCTTGCATCACTTAATTTTCGAAAATCATCCATAAAATAGAGGAGGTGGATTTTTGTGGAATATTTTAATTATGGGAAAAATAATATATGGGATATATTCAAGATTTCTTGGTGACCAAGAAAAGTCTTTTCCCACATTGAAAAATCACATAAATTTCGTTCACCCTCCCTCCTATAAATAGGGGATGATTAGTTCATTCCCAAGTACAATTCCATGTGCTGGAAATATTAGCAAATCCACATAAGTGGTGCAACAAAGTTTATTTTTCCCTTTTGTTAATTGTTCGCGAGTATCCTTCCACCGGATTGTCGAGCAAGGGCTAAGGGAATACTTGGGAAGTCCTTTTGGTTAGTCCGTCCGACCAAAGCCACTGCCATCCCAAGAGGTACGTTCACGTAAACCCGTAGATTCCGCATGCGTAGGTTTACGTGGCTTTTTATATGCATGATATGTTGTTGCAATTATTATTTGAATTAATATAGGATTAATTCATGCTAGTAATAATTAATGAATTAAATTTGTATTTAAATATTCACCCCGAATAGATCTGTGCAACTCATTCCCCAACAGTATATGCATATCAATTTTATACCTAAGTAATAACCATGATTAAATACAGAATCATTATTTCGCTTTGAATTAGCCTCGTGGGGAGGGTCATCGTCGCCACTAGTAATAATTAACAATCATCCATTTGGAATTCATTCATGTGAAAGCTAACTTTTGACCGTCCCGTGGGGGGAATTTCTCCAAAAGAATTCACAAATAAATAAATCATGGAGGTCAAAATTAATTCAATTTTATTATCCGGAATAAAATTGTCAATTTATTATTTAAACATACTTAGTAATTTTTTAAGGTGAGATTTTTCATTGGGCAACTCTCATGCAAATACATTTAAACAAATTAAATAAAGCACAAGAAAACACAATAATAAATCAAGCAAAGCGGAAAAATAAACATATTGGGCACAAATTATCCAATTGTCATGGTTTGATTTTTCTTGGCTTGATTTTGAAGAAATGTTTCTCCCCAAGTCGAAAAAGAACTCCATCTCGATACACACCGCGATCCGGATACCGCGCCATCCGTGCCGAAGCCACTTCGGTCGGCTCGGCGGCCGGACGTCTCGGCGAGCTCGCCCGCCCGTGCCTCGGCAAGCCTCGGCGGCGGCAGCGTACTGCGCACATCCACGTCGTCTTGCCAAATTCGCCCGCCTCGCCTCGCCCGTGGAGCTCATCGGCCTGCGTCCCAAGACGCCGCTGCGCTCTCCTTGCGCCCGTCTGCCTCGATTAAGCCGTGTATGGCCCGTCTTGGCCCGGCGTCGTCTTGCCCGTGCTCGTCCTTTCGCGCCCGCGTGCGCAAAAGCCGATCCGCTTCGGCCTAAGCGTCGCGTCCGTGCACAAGGTGACGTCCGTGTCACGTGCGTGCCTCCCTTGGCACGTTTCGCGCGATGCACGTCGTCCGCGTACGGTTCTGGATCTATCCTTTAATTCTTTGTCTCCGCCTCCGTTTCCGATCCGGTTACAATTTATTTACAAAAAATAAATAAACCTAGATATAGACTAGTCTAGTACATTGATCAAATCAAACAAATCCTAATCTACTCGTGGATTTTCTCACGAGGTAAAACGAATTCGAATGAATCGAATTAAAAACCACAATTTATATGCATGCATAAATAAACACATTAAATTCCATGATAATTGGATACCTGCAAAAAAGATCTAGCAATTCTACTATCCAATTTCAAATTTAATGAAAACGAATTAAATTACAATTTAAAAAATTCAGAGCCCGAAACCGAGGCTCTTATACCAGTTGTTGGGGAATAAGTTGCACGGATCTATTCGGGATAAATATTTAAATACAAATTTAATTCTGATAACTATTACTAGCATGAATTAATCCTATATTAATTCAAATAATAATTTAACAACAAATCATGCATATAATCAATTCACGTAAATCATACGCATGCGGAATTTCTACGAGTTTATGTGAACGTACCTCTTGGAATGGTAATGGCCTCGTTGATTAAACACACCAAAAGAACCTTCCCAAGTATTTCCTTAATCCTTGCTCGACAATCCGGTGGTAGGATGCTTGCGAACAATTAACAAAAGGAAAATAAACTTTGTTGCACCACCTTTGTGGATTTACTAATTTTTCCAGCACATGGAATTGTACTTGAGAATGAAAGAATCATCCCCTATTTATAGACAGGGTGGTGGTCGAAATTTTAGGGAAAAAACAATGTGGGAAAATATTTTCTTGATCTCCAAGAAATCTTGAATATATCTCATATATTCTTTTTCCCATAATTATAATATTCCACAAAAATCCCACCTTATCAAGTTATGGCCAATATTTTCAAAAATTTAGGGCAAGAATCCAAGATTTGGATCTTCTTAAATTTTTTAGATATTCTTGTATTTCAAGAAATACATATCTTCCATAATATTTTTTCAAGAAAATCAATAAAATCTTTCTTTCCCTTAATTATCAAAATTTCGAAATATCAAGTATGAATAACCAAGTGGGAGATTTCTTGAATTTAATGAGATAATCTTGTATTCCAAGAATACATATCTTCATTCCATAACAAAATTCAAAGAAAATCTTTCTCCCCTTTTATCCATAAATTTCAAAAATTATGAGGAAAAATAAGCAACAAATTTATTTTATTTTTAAACACCTTTTTCAGTTATTGGACTTTATGATGGGCTACTTAGGGGGCCTTTAGGAGAATTAAGATTGGACCTTCCAATGGATCTTGAATTATCAATATTGAGCCACAATATTATTCAAGCCCATAAATATTAATTAATCCCACTACATAATTAATATTGCACTATCCATCTTAACCCATATTACAATCAATATGGCTCCTGGTTATTATTTCCCGTGTTTAAGATTATCTAGCCCATTAATTAATTCAAGCCACTGAAATAACTTTCCATTAATTAATATCTTTTGTCCTTGGTTAAGGAACGGTTCAACATTATTATCCATACCGGAAACTAGTTCCACTTGCAAGATTTGGTATGATAAAGCTTATGAACCTCCCAATGGGGCAAATCGAACAAGCGTACTTGCACACGATTCTCCGTATTAAATCTTAGCAATCACATGTGACCAATAATATTGCCCAAGATAAAAAGTATTGAATCTTGTTGATTCTCTACCCTTGATAAGTCAAAGCAATAGTTACCAACCACATTTGATCCTATTTAAGGAACGAAGATTAAGAAATAACGAACCACTGAGGTCTAATTCTTCCTTGTTCAGTTCTGAAGAATTTGTCCTCCTATAGGTCCTATTCAGTGCATCAGTCATGCACTAGTGTAATCTCTTGGTCAAGACAAGCCAATCCGAGCCTTACACTTCAACCTTTCACGATGGATTGTTTATTTCCATCTAGGTCGTGAATGATGTACTTTTAGTTACAAGGAATTGTTAATTTAATCTTCTGTGATCTGGTATCACTAAATTAACTACAATGTAACACGTACTATTTATTGAACATTTATTCAGTAAATATATGTAACATTCGATGATATTTAAAGTATCAGTGATAAACAATTTATTTCAGTAAATAAGTCAGAAATTCAGTTTTGATTATACAAAGTAAAAGCATATTTTCCAATATAATCCCAACATTTCCATCTGGGTTGTGAATTTGTACTTAGTCACGAGGAACTGTTAATTTGATCTTCTATGATCTGGTATCACCAAATTAACTACAACGTAACACGTACTGACTTTATCGAACGGATATGCAGTAAATATATATAACATTCATTCATATTTAATGCAACATGTGATAAATAATTTATTTCAGTAAAATAAATAAGAAATTCAGTTTGGTTATACAAAGTAAAAACATACTTTTTAGTATAACCCCAACAATCTCCCACTTATACTCAAAGTCTGCTTTTAAGTTTACTACAGCATGTCTCGTGTTCTATGTGACAACTAATGTCACCCTACACGAACCTAATAATATTTCTCGCACTTATACTTAAAGCAGATTGGCAATGCTCTTGACACCCATTCCTTCCACATGTCTCTCGAATGTACTCTGAGGCAGACCCTTTGTGAATGGATCTGCTAGGTTGTCTTCAGACTCAATCTTTGCCACCTCTATGTCTCCTCTCTTAACGATTTCTCGTATAAGATGGTATTTTCTTTCTATGTGTTTGCTGGCCTTGTGGGCTCTCGGTTCCCTAGAATTCGCAACTGCTCCGGCGTTATCACAGTAAACCGTGACCGTGCTGGACAAATCCGAAACGACATCCAAGTCCACCAGGAAGTTCTTGAGCCAAACCGCTTCTTTCGCTGCTTCACAAGCAGCTACATATTCAGCTTCCATGGTAGAATAGGCGATACATTTCTACTTAACGCTTCTCCATGTCATGGCTCCTCCCCCCATGCAATACACACTACCCAAGGTTGACTTTCTGGAGTCTATGTCTGATTGGAAATTTGAGTCCGTATAATCGATGGGGATTAGACTGTCTGATTGATAAACTAACATTCTGTCCCGTGTCCTCTTCAGATACTTTAGAATGTTCTTAACCGCACTCCAATGCTCTTTCCTAGGGTTACTTTGATATCTTGCCACCATTCCTACGACGAAGCAGATATCCAATCTCGTGCACAGCATTGCATACATGAGGCTTCCCACAGCCGAAGCATAAGGAATGCCCTTCATGTTATCTATTTCCTTTTGTATTTTGGGACACATTTTCTTGGATAGATGGATTTCGTGTCTGAAAGGTACAAAACCTTTCTTGGAATCTTGCATGCTGAATCGCTTCAAAAGGATGTCTATGTACGAAGCTTGCGAAAGCCCGATCATCCTTTTCTTGCGATCTCGAGTGATCTTGATCCCTAGGATGTGACCGGTTTCTCCCAAGTCCTTCATACAAACTGTTTTGACAGCCATGCTCTTACGTCTGACAACATATTTACATCGTTCCCGATGAGCAGAATGTCATCTACGTATAGTACCAAGAATATCAAGGCAGTTCCATCACGCTTCTTATACACACAACTTTCGAATTTTTTTTGATCAAAACCGTAGGATTTTATAACTTGATCAAAACACTGATTCCAAGCACGTGATGCTTGCTTTAGCCCATAAATGGACTTCTTTAGCTTGGAAACCAGATGCTCTTGGCCTTTTTCAATGAAGCCTTTGGGTTGTTGCATATAGATTTGCTCGTCAAGACATCCGTTGAGGAAAGCTGTCTTGACATCCATTTGCCAAATTTCAAAATCTAGGTCGTGCAGCAATCAACAAGAGAATTCGGATGGACTTGAGCATGGCTACGCGAAAAAAAGTTTCCTCATAGTTGATCCCTTCTTTCTGAGTGTACCCTTTCACCACGAGTCTTACTTTAAAGGTTTCAACCTTTTCGTCTGGTCCCCTTTTTCTCTTGTATACCCACTTGCATCCAATGGGTTTTACCCCATTAAGTAGTTCGACTAGCTCCCACACTTTATTGTGATCCATTGAACCCATCTCGACTTCCATTGTTGTTTGCCAAGATGTCGCATCCTTGTCTTGGATCGCCTCGTTGTAGGACCATGGATCTGATTCTTCTCCTGAGATCAAGTTCGAGGACTCTCCTATCCCTAAGAATCGTTCGGGTTGTCTGACAACCCTCCCACTACGACGAGGTTTTGGTTGTGTATATATGACGCGTGGTATGTCATCTTGTACAGTTGGCAACAGAGTTGGCCCCCTAAGTTCTTCTAAGGTAATCTCGCTTCTAGGATTTCTATCGTTCATATAGTCTTCTTCCAGGAATCTAAAGTGCGTACTGATTACGACCTTTTGATCTTCAGGACCATAGAACATGCATCCCTTCGTTCCTTCGGGGTACCCTATAAACAACCTTAATTCTGAACGTACATCCAATTTGCCAGCTTCCTTATCCAACACGTATGCCGGACACCCCCAGATCCTCATGTGTCCTAAGCTGGGCTTGCGCCCTGTCCACAATTCCCTAGGGGTTTTTGGAACCGATTTGGATGACATTAAGTTCAGAATGTAAGTTGTTGTTTGCAAGGCGTAACCCCAAAATGATTTTGGTAAATCTGCATAACTCATCATTGATCTTACCATTTCTAGAAGAGTTTTGTTTCTTCGTTCTGCAACCCCATTTTGTTGAGGGGTACCGGGTGCAGTCAACTGGGATGCAATCCCTTCATCCGACAGGTAGTTCAAGAATTCATCGCTGAGGTATTCGCCTCCACGATCGGATCGTAGAAAATTGATACTCTTTTCCTTATGATTCTCTACTTGAGCCTTAAATTCTTTGAATTTATCAAAGGTCTCAGATTTATGCTTCATTAGGAAAACGTATCCATAGCGTGAGTAATCATCGATAAACGTAACAAAATACTCGTAGCCACCTCTTGCTTTGATTTGCATTGGACCAGATACATCGATGTGAACGATCTCCAACACTTCTTTAGCTCTAAGCCCCTTGGCTCCAAATGCCCTCTTGGTCATCTTACCCTCCAAACATGATTCGCAAGTTGGAAATGGTTTAATCGGGAGGGACTCCAATGAACCATCTCGGACCAACCTTTGGATCCTTTTTGGATTAATATGACCTAATCTTAGGTGCCAAAGAAGTGTCTCGTTCATGTTAGTCGAACGTTTCCTTTTATTACTCGAAACAGTAGATGTTTTATAGGATGCATTCTGTGAGTGATGTGCACCATTAATAATATAGAGATTGTTCTGTAAAGTTCCATGACAGATAACCACATTGTTACGTATAACAGTAACATGTTTAAAATGAACAGAATATCCATCAGCAAATAGTTTTGAAACAGAAATTAGGTTTTTACGAAAATAGGAACAAAAGAACATCTCTTAAAATTAAACTCTTGTCTTCAAAAGAAAATTGCGACGTCTCCCACTACTTCAGCTGCCACTCTCGTAGCATCGCCTAGCGTGATGAGGATCTCACTTCCACTAAGTTGTCGGGTCCGCTTGAATCCGTGAAGTAAACATGATTAGTGGACCCCGTATCCATTACCCACGAATGGGTAGCATACTCCGCTAAACAATTTTCAACAACTAGTGTTGAGAATTACCTTTCTTTCTGGCCCTTTAGGGGTTGGAACAGGCTGACCTCCAATGTCCTTTTGCAGTTTAAACACTTCCTCTTTGGATTTTCCTTGACACCACCAGCATTTCTCATCTTTGTTGGGGTTATATCCCAACAATCTTACCATTTCCCTTGGCAACAGTTGAGTTTGATTGCTTATGGCTTTTGGTCCTCTTCTTTTTCTTGTCTTCCCTTGGCCTAGAAGATGAAGACGGACTATTTGCCGTCAAAACTTGAGTTTGGTGCCCCATGAATCTCTCTGCCGAGACCAAAGCTTGCAACAAATTAGCTAGAGAGACCAAAATGCTCAAAAACTTTTGAGGCAGAGAGTGGAGTACCCAATTGATCTGGGTCTCTAGATTATAATCGTCACCCAGAACCTCAAGTTTGTTCAGATGGGCCATCAATTTTGAGGACGTAATCCCTTACGGGGTTTTCCTCCACCTATTTTCAGCGAAAACATCTCTTGCAAGGTGATCTGACGAGCCCCGCATTTTTGACCGTCAGTTGGCTCATCTGGTTTTGGTGTGTTAAGAACCCACTTGTGCTTTTGTGCAGTTAGGATAATCATAGTTTTTCGTTTCCAATCAACATAATTTCAAATATAATTGTACTGACTTTAAGTATATTAATAGTGGATTAAAAGGTTGCGACATGCTGAACTGAAATAAACATACATCTTGTGTCGATATCCGGATCAACACAAAGTCAATCACATAATTCGATCACATGATTCATATTGAAATCTCAAAAAAATATGAACATGCATCAGCCAACATCTCGAAACAGTTTTAAATGAGCCTCTTGGGAGGGTCTTCATTTAAATCATATTCAAGCAGGTTACAAACAAGAACAATTACAAACCTTTAATTTAAAAAAAAAATTAATAGTTGGCTCCCAATTGACTAATACAAAATTGACAGGGACTTCGGAGAAGTATATGCATATCAATTTTGTACCTAAGTAATAACCATGATTAAATACAGAATTACTACTTCGTTTTGATCGAGCCTCTTGGGAGGGTCATCGTCGCCACTAATAATAATTCACAATCATCCTTTTGAGAATTTATTCATGTGAAAGCTTTCTTTTGGCCCCTTTAGAATTTCTCCAAAAGATTTCACAAATAAATAAATAATGAAGGTCAAAATTAATTTGATTCAAAACCAAATTAATTATTTAAAACATACTTAGTAATTTTTGAATTTGAGATTTTTCGTTGGGCAATTCTCATGCAAACACATTTAAACAAATTAAACAAAGCATAAGAAAATACAACAATAAATCAAGTAAAGTAGAAAAATAAACATATTAGACACAAATTATCAAATTGTCATGGTTTGATTTTTCTTGGCTTGATTTTGAAGAAACGTCGTCTTGAATTTCTCCCACTCGAACTTCTCGAAAAGAACACCGTCTCGAAATGCCACGCCAAGTAGCTCGCAGCCGAGATGCACGCCCGCATCGGGCCGGCCCCTGGCCGGAAGTAAAGGCAACCCGTCTTGCCCAAACCTGATCTTGGCGTCGCCTGCAACTCTCTCGACCTCGGCCCTCGGCGGCCGGTGGTGGTAGCGCCGTCTGCGTCTTGTAGCGTTCGCCTGTCGCCCGCTTTGTACGTCGGTATGCGCCCCGCCAGCGGCCTTCGCCAATGGCGCCCAATCTTGGCGTTTTGGTGATCGGCCCGGCCCCTAGCGTCATGCGATCTCCACTGGCGGCGTCAGCGTGTTGGCGTGCCTCCTTTAGCACATTGGCGTGATGCACGTCACCCGTCACTTGTTCGAATCCATTTTAATTTCTCGTCTTGTCTTCGTCTTTGATCAGGTTGCAATTTATTTTACAAAATAAATAAACCTAAAACTAGACTAGTTTATTACATTGAAAAAATCAAATAGCCTAATCTACTCGTGGATTTTCTCACGAGAAAAATAAATTCGAACTAGTCGAATTAAAATCATTCATACGCATGAAATAAATAAACACATTAAATACCATGACAATTGGATACCTACAAAACAGATCTAACAATTCTACTATCCAATTTTCAATAAAATTTAATGGCCAACATAATTTAAATAACAATTTAAATACAGAGCTCGAAACCGAGGATCTGATACCAGTTTTTGGGAAATTAGGTGTGTCCGGATCTATTCGAGTTGAATTTAAATACATATTTAAATTAATTTATTAATTACTAACATGAATTAATCCTAAACCTCTACATAATAATCAATAAGCAAATAAACAACATGCGTACACGTAATTCACGTAAATCCTAAGCATGCAGAATCTAAGAATTACATAAATACTAATCTCTCGTAGAGACAACCGTTGAGACGATGGATCAACCCAAAGTGCCTTCTCAAATATGTCCCACGTCCATGAATGTAATCTGGTGGGAGGAATATCAACGAACGATTTTAATTTTAAAGGAAAAAATAAAATATTTGGCCACCACCTTTGTGGATTTCTAATTTGTCCAACACATGGAATTGCAATTGGGGATGAAAAATCCATCCCCTATTTATAGGACTAGGGGGGATGAAAATTAGGGCTTTGTTGGTCATTGAGAAATTTTATTGCTTCTTCCTCAAGACACAATCTAGAATATATCCAATATATTCTATTTCCCAAAATATCTCCCAACAAAATTTCCTCTTCCTTTCTTGTCCATTATTTTCGAAAATATCATATGAAATAGGAAGAAATGAGATCTTTTTCCTTTCTTGAATTTATGGGATGAACTTGTATCTCAAGAATACTTATTCCATAAGATATTTCCAAGAAAATCAAGAAAAAATATTTTCTCTCTCCTACTCATATTTTTCGAAAATAAAGAAAAATAGGCAAAATACTTTCTTCTCCTTTTCATTAATTGGACTTTAATTTGGGCTATTTGAGGGGTCTTTAGGAGAATTAAGATTGGACCTCCAATGGGCTATGAAGCTTTAATATTTAGCCAAAATATTATTCAAGCCCATTAATATTAATTTACTCCACTATAAAATTAATATTGAACTATCCATCTTAACCCACATTACGACTTCACAATAATATGGCTCCCGGTCATTATTTCCCGCGTTTGAGATTATCTTAGTCCATTAATTAATTAAGCCACTGAACAGACTTTATATTAATTAATATCTTTGTCCTTGGAGTAAAGACAACTCAACATTATTATCCATACCGGAAATAAATTTCCACTTGCAAGATTTGGTATGATAAAGATTCTGAGCCCACCAAGGGGACAAATCAAGCAAGCCGTACTTGCACGCGATTCTCTGTATTAAATCTTAGCAATCGTCATGTAAATAATAATATTGTCCAAGATACAAGGTATCGAATCGCATTGATTCTCTTCCCATCATAAGTCAAAACAATAGTTATTAATTTCACACGTTCCTATTTATGGGACGAAGATTAAGAAATAACGAATCACTGAGGTCTAATTCTTGTATATTCAGTACCGAAGAATTTATCCTCCTATAGGTCCTTTTCAGTGCATCATAATGCACTAGTGTAATCTCTTGGTCAAGACAAGTCAATCCGAGCCTTACATTTCAACCTTTCATGATGGGTTGTTCATTTCCATCTGGGCTGTGAATTTGTACTTAGTCACGAGGAACTGTTAATTTGATCTTCTGTGATCTGGTATCACCAAATTAACTACAATGTAACACGTACTGACTTTATTGAACGGGTATGCAGTAAATATATATAACATTCATTCATATTTAATGCAACATGTGATAAATAATTTATTTCAGTAAAATAAATAAGAAATTTAGTTTGGTTATACAAAGTAAAAGCATATTTTTCAGTATAACCCCAACATTAGAGTCTCGTGATGACTATTTTAGGTCGAAGGTCGATGCAACGGGAAGGAAAAGTTTCTCAGCACTTCAAAAATGTATTGTGGCCATCCGTCAATTGGCGTATGGAGGTCCCGGTGACCAATTTGATGAGTACCTACGTATTGGTGAAACAACTGCCATTGAGAGCTTGTTCAATTTTTGTCGTTGTGTAATCAATATTTTTGGAGAAAAATACTTGAGAAAGCCAACTAGCGCTGATTGTGAACGTTTGCTCCATATGCATGAGCAAAGACACAGTTTTCCCGGAATGTTGGGTATCCTTGATTGTATGCATTGGGAATGGAAGAATTGTCCAGTAGCTAGGAAAGGACAATTTACTCGAGGTGATCATGGAACACCAACAATAATGCTTGAAGCAGTAGCATCTGCTGACTTGTGGATATGGCATGTTTTTTTTGGAGTTGCAGGTTCCAATAATGATATAATTGTGCTTAATCAAAGCCCTCCTTCCAGTGACGTGTTAAAAGGTAATGACCCATATACTAACTTCATAGTGAATGGTAGACAATACCAGAGGATACTATCTTACGGATGAAATCTATCCTGAATGGGCTACTTTCATCAAGAGTTTTCAATGCCCTCATGATCCTAAGAAAGAATTGTTTAAGAAAATGCAAGAAGCTGCAAGAAAGGATGTTGAACGAGCATTTGAGGTCTTACAAGCTCGTTGGGCGATGATTCGAGGACCCGGACGTTTTTGGTACCAGAGTAACTTGAAGGATATCATGTATACATGCATTATTTTGCATAACCGGATAATTGAGGATGCAGGGGATTTAACATTCAACTGGTCGGATGAACCCAACGACACGAATAATACAATTCCAGAAATATTTCAAGGCCCCATCTTGAGGATTTCTCGTATACAAAGAATGCACGTCTTTGAACTACGTGATAAGCAAATGCATCATCAACTTCAATTTGACTTGATTGAGCACATTTGGGCACATTACCAGAATTAGATGCAACTTTTAATTTAGTTATCTATTTCTTTTCATGTATTATTGTGTTTTATTTTAACTTTGTACTCGTTTTTCAATTCTCAATAAAAGTGTGCAATTTACTTATCACAATTTTGTGCAAAAATTATCATTGATTTATTGTACTATTATTTTCATGAAAAGTACAATTAAAAGCATACGGATTTTTTTAATTAAAAATTTAATATTAATTATAATATTTATTATTATTTAATTATTTATATAAATTAATATATTTAAAAACAAAATAAAGTTCAAAATTATTGAATTAAATAAATATTAAATGAATTAGGTGATGTGAAAAGTGGGGTTCTTGAATAGTAACATTTGTACCTGAGATGATTGAGGAGTAGAGGAGTAAATTGATAGGTATAATTTACTTTTGATGTGACAGTTGATGTGACAAAAATTTGTACCTGGAAACAGGTACACGAATGGAGATGCTCTAAATGAACCAACATAAGTTTGGTGACTGTATGTACGTACTGTCCTTTTGCAATAATTGTTCGTTGAGAAGGCGGTACAATATTTAATTATGGCGAAAAGGGCAAAACAAGTTTCGCAGAAATTACTAATGGTTTGTACATGGGGGATACAAGGTGATTTTCACACCCTCAGACCAGTGGCACACGACTAATTCATATGATGAGGACACACCATTTGTTGAAAGTTTCTTGGATCCTCACAATGTTAATAATTGAGAGCACGATAATCGTTCAATCCAACATCTTTTTTTTTTTTTTTTTTTTAGTATTAATCCACTGCTGATTTGAACTAGTTCCAAGGTAGAAATTCAAAATAGAAAACAACAAAATCAAGTGTGTACGTACATAACTGTAAGAAGAAGGCACTTCTTGATTATCAAGAGAGTTAGTGCCGGAATTAAAAGATATGGTTAGGTCCATTTACTTTGAGTGATTAGCTAGGTTGAATAACAATTAATTATCTAATATAGTCACTTATTTACTTTGATTGATGATTTTTTTTTATTATCCCATAATCCGGGAATAACCCGTAAAATCTCAATTTAGGTGGATAGTAAATCCCTCCAAAAGAGGTGTGATTATTTATTTTCAGTTTTGGATAGAACGTATTTTACCAATATAACCTTGTTGTAGCCATTGAATTTTCACTACTACACATTTTAGCTTGGACAACTCTACTTGGACAACCCTTTTAGAAAGAGCTCTCCAAAAACAACCTTGGAGAGCGGTTTTTAATTAAAAAAAATAAATTAAAAAGCGGTTCGAAACCGCTCTCCAAGAGAGAGCGGTTCAGAACCGCTCTGCAAGCCACTTAAAATGCGGTTCACAACCGCTCTTCAAGAGAGAGCACTTGGAATGTGGTTCAGAACCGCTCTGTAAGAGAGAGCGGTTCCGAACCGCTCTGTAAGGGCGTAGCCCTATATCCAGACGCGTCCCCATCGCACTAGTACACATTTCATATTATTCCTCGTCCAATATTCCTCCTCCCCATATCGCTCCCTTCTCCATTTTTTTCGACGAAAGGCCGTCGCCACCATTGTGCATTGCCGCCACGCTCGCCCTCCTCCTCCCCTACCGTCGTGCGATGCCCTCCACCTCCTCCTCCCCTATCGTGCCGTGCGTCGCCCTCCACCTCCTCCTTCCCTACCGCGTCGTCGCCTCCTCCTCCTCCTCCTCCTCCTCCTCCCCTCTGACCCGCCTCCCATCCCCTCCTCCCCCCCCCCCGCCTCCTCCTATCTATATATAGGTAATTTAATTATTTTATTTAATGTTTTATATATATATATATATATATATGTATGTGTGTATATATATATGTATATATATATTTAATTGTTGTTTGTTTGAATATTAGATTGTTTAATTTAGTTTAATTGTTGTTATATGTTAGGATTAATTGTTGTTTGATTAGATTGTGGTTAATTGGTTGTCAATTTGTGTGTTGTTTCACTCAAAAGTATTAGTTGTTTCATTTAAAGGTATTAGTTGTTTCATTTAAAAGTATTAGGTGTTTCATTAAAAGGTAATATTAGTTGTTTCATAAAAAAGTATTAGGTGTTTCATTCATAGGTATTAGTTATTTCATTCAAAGGTATTAGTTGTTTCATAATAAGGTATTAGGTATTTATTCAAAGGTATTAGTTGTTTCATTAATAAAAAAGTATTAGGTGTTTCATTCAAAGGTATTAGTTATTTCATTAAAAGGTATTAGTTATTTTATAATAAGATATTAGGTGTTCCACTCAAAGGTATTAGTTGTTTCTTTAAAAAGTATTAGAAATTTCATTCAAAGGTATTAGTTGTTTCATTCAAAAGTATTGTTGTTAGTGTGTGATTAATGTTGGTTTAATTATATTGTTGTTAGTAGCTTGGATTAATTGTTGTTAGTACCTGTCTTGAATTAATTTTTGTGTGTTTCTTTAATTAGATGATTAAAATGAATGTAGATTAAGTATAGTTAGGTATGCTTTTAGGTTTAATACTTTAAGATATATTGTCTTGAGAAACAATCTTCATATTGTCTTTCCGGATCTTGTTAACATTTATGGTCATGAACGAGAAAAGTCAACCAAAAAATGAAAAAGAAAAACAAGTGCTAAAAAGAAATGTACGACTTTATTGAATGTTTTTGCTTCTGTTTTATTAAATGTTGTTTCTTTTGCTTTATTGAATGTTATTTCTTCTGTTTCCTTAAATATTGTTTGTTTTTTGTTTATTAAATGTTGTTTCTTCTGCTTTACAGGATCATGTCTTATCTGCCACATCCCGGAGATGATGGAGATGATGATGGAGTACATTTAAGAGATCATGGTGGAGATTATGATGGAGATCATGGTGCTGATGATCGACATCATATTGATGACTTGGGATAGGGTGACACTTCTGCTCCCACCACTAGCAGCTCTGGGGATAAGCGCAGTAGAGGTATAATCACGATGTCTTCTGTTAAGAGGGCTCATAGCAAGGGGAAACAAGTGCAGGTAATTTTATTACAATTGAACAGTTGAAATTGTAATTATATTGATTGATCGTTGAATCTAATTAAATAATATGTTATTGCAGTTATCAATCAATGAGTATGGGCAGGCAATCAGTAAACAGAGTGAGACGTTGTCTTTCTACCTTGGAGCTGCAGTCAGGCATATAATCCCTATCGTGCTGCCATCCAAGGACTGACGTAGCGACAAACTGACTTCTTTGATGGAAAGATTATGGGATGAACTTTCGGTATGTTAATTATATATATACTTATTGAAAGTTGTTGTATGATTACTAAATTTACTACATTGTTATGTTATATAATGTTACATAGTACATTTCTCGCCTTGATTATTCAAAGAAGAAGCAAATCTTTATCATAATTTGGAGTATTGGCCAAGAATTTTTGGGCTTGGTGAGAAGTCAAACCAACGAGATCCGGATCTTGGTCGTTACTTCGGTTAGTCCGCTGAGGCGTGTCGAATTATACTGCGGTGGCCCCATCTTTGGGAGTTTGTGTGACGATCTATGGATGATGAGTTCGAATAAAATTGATCAATATCATTTAATGCCCTATGCTTTTCAGTGTTTATCGTATTTCTATTACACTGTAGTTACGAAGTGAGAAAAATCGTAAACAAGCCAAGTCGATGGTGGCGCGATATCGTGGATTGAACAAAGGTTATGCATAAGAGAAAATCTGGTGAGATCAAAATCCTAACATTTAATTTTGTTTATTTATTCACTTTTAATATATCTAATAAGGGGACACGTTAATGACTATCGTAGAAAGAAGAAAAAAAAAAAGCTGGAGAGAGTGAGCCTGTTGTTACTCGTTTCGAGTTATTTCAAACTACAAGAAAGACTCAAAATGGGGATATTCCCGATTCCAGTGCACAGCGTATCATCGAAGAAGGGGTAAGCTATCCATTAATTTGTCTTTGAATTACAAACTATTATTTCTAAACAAATGATTAAATAATAATCTTTTGTAATTCAGGAGCTTATATGTCAGACCATGAAGCCCGAAGACATCCGCTTTGTCGGTACCGATGATCTACTTGGACGGGCTATAGGTCGTCAGGAGCATCTCGGCCTCTTACGGAGTGTTGGATATGGCATGACGAAGTCATCATTGGCCATGTTACCTGGTCTTCAAGCCATGAATATGGTGGGTATACTTTCGGAACAGGTTGCCCAGATGGCTAAAGAGTTGGAACAGATGAGGTCCGAGAGAGGCTCGCATCACGGAATGTCCTCGAGTGGAGCAAGCTGTGAAAATAGTGTCGCTGATGCTATGTTTTCGGCTAATGCTAGGGATGATTTTATTGAGGCACTTCGAAACGACGTACCGCAGGTATCAGACGTGTCTCACATTTATTTTAATTAAACACTAGTATATATATTAAAATTTTCTAACTAAATATCGTATTCGAACAGTCACCGACCTCATGCTACCTTTATTTGGAGGATCCTACTTGGTTGGTGGCTACAGGAATGTTGCTCAATAACTCCGATGGAGTATTCATGGTAGTCCCATCACGCTCGATGTACCCATAATCGGAGAAGAGGATTCACCGGTGCCTAATTGATGAGGTTGTCACAGTCGGAACAACGGTCGGGCACTTCATCGAATGGCCATCCAACTTAGTCTCTCTCACCATGAAGGTAAATTTAATATATGTTATTAAAGTTCATTATCTTATTTGTCGTTCTAAATAATGTTGCAAATTGATTGTAGAAACTGCCGACACCACAAAAGCCTAAACAGAAATCAAAGGGTGTCGCAGCCAGTCAGAGGGAGATAACGAGGGACTCCACTATTGGTGATCGCAGACTTGGTTATCCCTTGCCTGGAGACTTAGATCACGACTACACCGTACAGAATACGGTGCAAGTGATAGTGGAGTCCTCTGATTTCAATATGATAACAGTTCCTATGAATGCTTACTTTCATCGGAATTCTATTGAAGAATACATCGCTTGGGAGCATGTGATTGAAGTCGTGAACGACCAGTGGTTGAGTGCAACGAGCATAGCCTTTTACCTCAGGTATGTGTTTACTAATTAATTCTCAGTATTTACTTTCTATATAGTTTAATTTTCAAATTAAATATTAATTAGCGTATATATGTTGGTTAAAGATATTTGGGTGAGGTATATCTCTCTAGAGATCCTCGAGCATGTGGAATGTATTCCTTCGTCTCCCCCCAAGTGTCTTGCTTAATGGCTGATAGGGCATAGACCATGGAGTAGTTAGTTTCTCATATGCTGAGTTATACTGACAGAGATCATCTCATTTTTTGGCCAACAAATGTGGGGTGAGTACAATAAACATTTCGTTAAAATTTATTTTCATAATATATATGATATTTGCACATATGCTAAATTTACAGTTAATTTTAATATTCTTAATATAATATATGAATCATTGGGTGTTGGTCCCATAAATATGATCACATTAAGTGTGTATTTTATGGATCCAGCTGCGAATGGGTTGGCTTCAAATCGACCTGATCTCACTTCGTACATGGAAACGTAAGTTCATTTTTAATATTATAATATAATTATTTGTTTTATTTATTAAAATTATGCATATTTAATCTAACTTTATTTTTTTAATTCTAATAATAATAATAGTGTGATGACGATGTATCGGAGTCGCCTTCCTAATCAAGGCTCAAGAGCTAAATTCAATAAAGTGAACTGGAATAATGTTAAGGTAAATTTAATTTATTAAGTTATCAAATTAATATAAAATAATTATAATTGTAATACGTGATTATATTGCTAATCAACAGGTACCGAGCCAACGAGATAGTGATCACTGTGGACATTTTGTGTGCTATTATAATGAAGATATAATATGTGCTTCTCAAACGGAGGTTCCTATCAACGTAAGTCAATTTATCGATTTATTTAAATTATTATTAATTGAATAAACATTCATACTATATATCTAACTATATTGATTAATTGATTATTGTTTGCAGTTTGTCTATGATCGTCCGGTCAAGTCTTACTCCAAACAAAGAATGAACAAGAATGAACAAATGGAAAATGGATTGGACAGGGTACCTTTACAATCGATTCTTGTATAATTATAGATAGAGTGGGATAACTTTTGGTAGCAAATTACATTTATATATATATATATATTCGTATTGATATACTTCATGCATATTTTAATTTGTTGTATTGGACGGATATTTATTTCATGATGTGTATGCGTTTATTAATTTATTTGATATTTTTGTATTGGACGTATATATATTATCGTGTGGTATAAAATTTGGTTTTTAGTTTTGGTTTTGGTTTTGGTTTTATATAAACAGGATTTTAAAAATATAAATTAAAAGTAAATATATATATATATATATATATATTGGACAACGATTTTTAACCGTTGTCCAAGTGTATTTATATATATATATATATATTAAAAAAAAGGGTTAGGACAGAGATTCACAACCGCTGTCCAACTGAATATTCTTGGACAGCGGTTACAAACCGCTGTCTAAGTGTAAAACTTGCAATTCGGTTAGAAATCGCTGTCTTAGTGCAATATCTTGGACATCAGTTTTTTATCAGTTGTCCAAGGTTGGACAACTGTTACTTGGAGTGCTGTTATAACCGCTCTTCAAGGTCATTTTGAACAGTTTTCCAAGCCCAAATCAGTATTAGTGTTTCTTTTACACGATTTTGAGAGCTTTGCTCATAGAAAATTACGAAATGGGAAAAACAAAATGCCGCTGCCGTTATGGTGCCCAAAAATAAAGGACGACGACCCACTTCAGAAATTCCTAAAATTTGGGAATAAGTGATGTTTATACCATGAAATAGATTCGTTTCCATCCTGAAAAGGCTTTAGAAGGTTGATTTCTTCTAGAAAAATGAACTAGGTTGATTTTTAATGTATTCTATGTTTCTGGAATTTCAGTATATGATTTTTTGTATTTTAGCAGTTGAAATTTTTGGTTCATGGTTGGTTTCTCAAATTATTAATTAATTCCTTAATAAAGCAGTTGAGAAAAAGAGAAATTTGGGGAAACAGATAAAAGAGGAAAATAAATTTCAGTCTGTATGTTGGGGCATGAAGAAAATCTTGAATCTTTGAACAACAAATCTGCACCACTGATTTTGTATTCAGATCTTCCGCAACAATTTTTGGAACAACGTTTTCAATAAATTGGGTTAGATTTCGTCAATAATTTTTTGTTCTCAAGGTTATATCGTTGGTTTTGTATTCAACGTATTCAACAAATCCGCATTCCTAGGAAAGAATAATTCCAATAATCTTGTTCTTGATATGAATATATTTGACTGTGTTGTTCATGTCCACGATGAATTTATGTTGCTATAAATTCAGGGAATGAATAAGAATTCTTTTTTTGAAACGATGAAGGCGGAAGTGGAGATAAAGGTTGAGATGAGGGCTATTTCAGTAAATGATAGAATTGAATTTTATCAAATTCATTAAAGTAAATGAGTAATGAGATATGAAAATTTAATGTTATCCCCTATTTTCATCCCACTTTATCTTATCAACTCTAATTCTTATTTTTAAAGTAAACAGAGCCTTAAAGTATCACTCCAGTTTTTTTTTTAAGAAAGTTATATCGTCTCCATTTCATCAGTTTATTGCTACTCATATACTCTGTTTTAAAAAGCGGATCGGACCGGTCCGACCGCTACTCGGCAGCTGCCACCAAGCCACTTTGACACGTTAAATCGGCCGATGATTGACTCGGCCAAGAACCGCTAAAAGCGGTGAAAAGCGGCACGAACCGGCGATCGGTTGAACCGGTCAGCCGTCTGTTCTTCTTTGTCAGGAAACAAAATGGAGCTTCTTGAAATTCTGAAAATTGAGAATGAAGTCGCAAATCTTCTTCACCCCATCTATCCATAAACATGATATATGGTGTAACCATTTTTTTTAAATTGAATGTATAGAATTTTACCTTGAATCGGACGCCGCTTCTCTCACTCTCATATTAGTTTGACGACAATCAGAAAGGAGGTAGAATATTTGGATTAGGGTTCTGATGTATTAGTTTAGGTTTTAATATTTTTCTTTTTCTTTTAATAAAACTGATGGGCCTTTTTGAAATTAACGTGATGGACTTATATTTCAAAATTGGTTGGCCTATTATTGGATAAAAAATAATGAGTTGAACATTTAATTAGTCAAATCTTATGAGACAATTAATTAACAATATATAAATATATTTAGAATTTATATATTTAATTATATATTACGTAATTATGACGTCATATCGGTTCAACCGTTTTAAAAACGGTCAGACCTGATCGGACCGGTCCGACCAAAAGCGCTAAGGCTGTCCGGTCCGATCTCCGCTTCCGCTTTTATAACATAGCTCATATAGATAAATACTTCAATTATCAAATGAAGATACATTTACCTAGTATATGACCAGACACAACTAAGAATGTAATCATGCCAAAAGTCTATCATACACCAAATTGGATTAAATGAAGCTTAACACCAGACTATATCAAGTATCAACACTTGTTTTCTCAAAAGACATCAAGCACACCTCAAAAACTTGCATATTTTCCTTGGGACAAATTGCAAAAAAAAAAATATCTTTGTCATGGTTGAGATCAATCAGATGTACCGCCTTCTCAACGGACAATTAGGGTATGTTCGTTTTGCGACTACTACGGACGGACTTTGACTATACAATCCCAAATACCTTTTTCTTTAATACTCAAACAAAGTATTTTGAAATCCTACAACATCCACCTCTAATACTATTATCGCACCCTACACCCTACACCCTCACTCCCCACTTTTTACACAATTTCCAAAACATCACATTCATTCAATCATTACAATAATAATATAATAATACAAATCAATCAACCTTTTCTCCATCCTACACAATCATATCCTATAAAATCCCCAATAAACATATACTCAACTTTTTTAATAGGATTTTGAAATCCAAAAATTTTGAAGTCCAGAATTTTCTACGCCCACTGTAAGCGCAAAACGAACATACCCTTTGGGTTATACGTGAATAAAGATAAATCCATTGATAGTTCGGTACAAAGTTGTAAAAAAAAAAACCATTTTCCCCCTCTTCCTCTCTCCAGTCGCGCGCACATGACGGATAATTTGGGGATTTTGCCACCGAAGAAATTGCCGCTGCCACTGACCTACCCGTCGTCATCGCCGCCGCCGCTACCACCGTGAGAGGGCAGGTTGCGGATTTCAATTGCGATCCAATTTCAATTGCAATTGCAGATTTGTAAGTTTGAGTATTTGTGGCTTCGATTTTGATTTCAGTTCGCGCCTCCGCCGTTGCTTGGCTTCAATTACTAATCCGTGAGCTTACCGAGTTGTTGCTCGCTTTCTCTCCCTCTCGATTGCACGGTGGAAGACGAAGCTATTGGAGAATTGATTTCTGCAATTCAATTTCTAGGTTTGGTTTCTGCAATTAAGTTCTGTAATTTATAGGTTCAAACTGGAAATTTAATTTCTGCAATTAAGTTCTGTAATTTGTAGGTTCAAACTGGAAATTTGATTTCTGCAATTAAATTTTGCAATTTAATTCGATTATAATTTTCTGGTTTGATTTAGTCGTTGAAGTGATGAATTTGCTCTATCAAGGATTTCTTCAAGTTTTAATCCTCTCGCAACTTGTAGTATAATTGTTTACAATTACAGTTACAGCAGTCTCTTTACTAAAAAATTCAATGTTAATCATCTTCAGCAAACATATAAAATTAAAGGTGAATTAAAGGAAAATGTTGACGTCGTCGAGGGACAACTGGGAGAGGCTGGTGGCAGCAGTAATAAAGAGACAGCAGATTTGGGAGCTCTGCCATCAGCAATCAAGAACCCCAAGCATATGCAGCACGACAGCATCAACATCTGATGATGATGATTTGAGTCAACAATTTCCCAGGTTCATATCAATTTCAATTATACTAATACCGACTAGTAATTGATTAATTAATTAATTGGGTTATATTTCAGTTTTTCCGGTACCAATTTCGAACCTTTTTAGTACCTCCATCTCCTCTACTCCCACCCACAGATCCCTCAATTTCTCAAGGTTTGTTCATCATCTAATTTCATGTTTCTTTCTGCACAATTAGTTCAAAATTGGAGTCGTGGACGTTTAATTTGATATATTGATTCACAAAAATCTTTTAGTCATCTCGAACTTGGGGAAGTAGAGTTGGTCTTGTGTAAATCAGTTTTTACAGTGCACCTTATTTCAACTATAACTTTATAGTTAAACAACTAATACTTTACAATTAAACAACTAATACCTTTTAATGAAACAACTAATACTATCAAATTAGTACCTTTTAATGAAACAACTAATACTGTTAAAAATATACACGAAATGCAAACCAGTTGCTCAGTAAAACTGGTCTATACAAGCTTTGTTGGGGAAGAAAATTTGCAACTGCTGCAGGGTTTTTGTTGTTCCAACTTTCAACTGGTATATTTATATAATTGGTATTACTTCCCCAATATTTTTCACTAATCTGGATAATTTCTCATCAAGTAGTAAAGACCACCGCAGGTAGTAACAATGCTTCTTCTCGATCTATTACACGGATGCTATTTTCTGGTTGGTATGGCAGAAACAGGCTTAAATTTTTACCTTGTGTATATCAATATATCAATGAAAATTTATTTTTTGTGCGGGATCATTGTTTCTTTTTGTGCATCATACGAGCATACATCCTTTTTTTTTTTTTTTGGCATATTTTTTTTTGGATAACAGCATTCGATGTACCATGTTCGTATGAATTTTTTTGTTAAACACTTTAGTTTATCTTTCATAACTTTGCTGCAGAGTACCCTGAAGTCTATCTGGGACAACTTGAAAGATTCTCTTTCCGCCAACTGCAACTTGCTACTGATACGTTCAGCAATAAAAACTTATTGGGGAGAGGTGTATTTGGGAAGGTATATAAAGGAGAACTAGTAGATGGTACACTTGTTGCCGTCAAAAGGATGAACATGAACATGGTGCAGACAACTGGCAAAGAGATTCAATTTCAGACGGAGGTTCAGATGTTCAGCATTATGGCAGTGCACCATAATATACTTAGACTGTGTGGCTTCTGTACGACTACTAAGGAACGATTGCTCGTTTATCCATACATTGCTAATGGAAGTGTTGCATCCTGTTCAAGAGGTGATGCTTTTAAGTCGAATATTGTTATTTGATCCAACTCCCTTTTGTTTACTTGCAACATTACAAGTGTGGGAAGAGTGTGCCAATCGAGGTTGGCAGAATCATAAATGACTAAAACAAGTGCTTATATATAAATGCAGAAAGGCCACAAAATGTACCGCCACTTGATTGGGGGACACGAAAGCGCATTGCTCTGGGAATTGCAAGAGGATTATCTTTTTTGCACGAGCATTGTGATCTGAAGATCATTCATCGTGACGTAAAAGCTGCAAATATATTTTTGGAGGAAGAGTAGGTTGTTAGGGATTTTAGTTTGGCTAAATTGATGGATCATAATGATACCCATGGAACTACTGCTGTGTGTGGCACTATTGGACACATAGCTCCCTATTGATCCTTTTTATTTTTTATATTTTGAAATTATTAGTAACTATATTTTGAAATTATTAGTAACTATATTTTGAAAATTATTAGTAATTTTTTATATATTGAAACTAGAGTTGCTTTCTGCGGGAATTGAGCCCGGATCTGGGCATGAGCCAAAGACCTAGAAACCATGATAGAGTTTCATCTCATCTAAAAGTCCAAACTTATAGAGAGGTGTGAAATTGATGAGTTTATATTATATCCCTAATAGTTCATATTCCTTGTAAGGCAGAAAGTGGCTTAATTTTAACCTTTTGTGTGTGTATATCATTATAAAATATATCTTAAGTAGTTACTTGTATTTAATTGCTAGCAATTCATTTCCGGCCCTTTTAGAGATTTTATGGTAAATTTTGTGTTGCAATAGAGGAATTTGTTGTCGTCATGTTAGCGTCATTTGTTGAGAGTATCAAAATTTCAATTTCAATTTTAATTTTATTTTCTTGTGCTGATTCATTGTTATCTGTGCATCGTATAAGCATACATTCTTTACGGTATGTTTTTATTTGGATGATAGCATATGATGTACCATTTTCGTATTTAGTTTTACAATCTATCAGTTGCATGACTTTGTAGCAGATATATTTGGTACAAGTTGAAAGATTTTCTCTGCACCAACTGCGAGTTGCAACTGATGCGTTCAGCGATAAAAACTTATTTGGAAAGAGATGGATTTGGGAAAGTATGTAAAGGACGGCTAATAGATGGTACACTTGTTGCCATCAAAAGGCTTACAGAGGAGTGGAGGCCTCCAGGTGAGTTTCAATTTGTGGTACATAATATTCTTAGACCACGTGGCTTTTGTATGACTCCTACGGAATGGTTGCTCGTTTATCCATACATGGTAAACGGAAATGTTTCATCTTGTTTAAGAGGTGATGCTTTTCAAGAATGCTAACGTGTTGAGTTTTCCTATTTGGTTGGGAAAATAGTTTTTTAATATTGTAAGCTATCCCTATTTTTGGTTACAGTCTTGTCGACTTTTACGATTTGAAAATAACAGTGTAACTTTCAATTTTTTATGTTTTGGTCCAGTAACTGGCTGCAAGAGGTGAAACATGTGATTGATGCTGATGTGGCAGTTTCTGATTTGTCAATGTGGCAAAGTCCAATTAATCGACCTGACATCTCACCTCTAACATCTCACTTGATTGGTGGAGACGGAAGCGCATTGCTTTGGGATGTGCTAGAGGATTATCTTATTTGCATGATCACTGTGATCCGAAGATCATTCATGGTGATGTGAGAGCTGCTAATATATTCTTGGATGAAGACTTTGAGGCGATTGTTGGAGATATTGGTTTATATAAACCTAAACTCATGGATCATATATAGGACACTTAGCTCCTGAGTACCTATCCACAGGAAAAACGTCAGAGAAAACTGATGTTTTTGCGTATGGGGTTACACTTCTTGAGCTGATAACTGCACATAGGGCATTTGATCTTTCTCTTGCAAATGAGGAGGATGTCATGCTGCTTGATTGGGTATATATATATATATGTGTGTGTGTGTGTGTCTTTTCTATACTCTGTTCCGAATTAGACTGAATATTTCCAAAAGTGGCAATAAAGCAATTTAATCAACTTAAACTATCCCCTCCAAATATCTCAATAATACACCACGTCATTACTTTTCTCATACTAAAAGCAATTTTATCTCATTTTATTTACACCAGATGCTATTACTTTATTATTTAACCCTTGAAAAAAAGTAACTTCTACTAATATGAACAATTCTCACATTAAACTTCGTTCAAACAATAAATGTCAATTGATTTTGGGACGAGAGAGTATAATCTAACCCTCTCAGGAAATTTGATAGTTTTGTGTCTTGTATTTTTCTGGTGAAAGGGCAATTAAAAGAAAAGAAACTAGAAACGATAATTGATATGTGTATTGTGACACATTTTTTATCACACTATAAAATGATTATTGTAATAAATATTCTATAGATGCATTAAATTTTTTTGGTGTATTAATATGTGTTTTTATAAAGACACTAAATAGTGTGTGTGAATATTTATGCTATTATCACACTCTTCAATAAACAATGTTTATTGTAACACCTCTTTTAACCCATTACAAAATAAATGTCTTTATTAGTGCTCACTAGATACGTTATGTTTTAAGTGTATTAATAGGTATGTTAATACTAACTGCTTAACACTATTAACACCCTATTAATCAATTATGTATAGAAGTCGAAATTAACAGCAAAATTGTTGCATATCCAAATATAATTCGTATACTTGGTTTTTGTATTACAGCTGGTCGTTTATGAGTTTATCCTTTGAAGGCTAATGGAACTGTTGCATCAGACACTGTCACTGGGGTAAGTTCAATCCACATTTTCCATCTCTTTCAACTCTGTTTCATAACAACATTTTGTTGAGAGAGTTATCAAATATTCATTAATATTAGATATGGGTTCATATAAATTTTTATTTATTATAGTAACATTCTAAATAACCTGCGACATGAAAATCCCAACCTTCACTGAATTGTGCATGTGGCGCCTGAATACCTTGCTAATCACAGGGCAGATAAATTTTGATCAGGATCGGCTTGAGGCTTATGATGCATGATCTGATGTTACTGGATTGGGTGACTCTTCCTTTAATCTCATTCTCTTTCATATTTTCTTACTTTCCTGGAACTATAATAAAAACACTATTCATATCAAGAATTTAAAAATATCAGGTAAGAATATGATGCAGAAAAATTGTAAAGAAACAGGTCACGCACTAAAGTCAATATAAAGGCAAAAGTTATTATAAATAAGAATTTACTAAAAATATGTTCTTATTGATATTTAAATAATAAGTGAACTCGACATACAAGGAAAGATTGTATGAACACTATATATATATTTGGTCCAGTAAATTTTTGAAAATTTTGACATTGGTCTGGAACCGACTCCAGCAGATTAACGAACACGTAATCTGTCACTTGTGTATTTAGTTTTTGAGATTATATTTTTTGTAGTCTAATAATTTTACATCGTTTTGAAATTGATCCTAATTAATTTTACTTTTTGATTTTGGTCCCGTGAGTTATCGAAAATTTTAAAATTGGTCCAGGAACCAACTCCCCACGTGTGTATCATTTTTTCAATTTATTTTTAATGTGCCGTCTGACATTTTTTAATCTAAAATATCTGAAGACGGGTCCGGATCGGGTTTTAGGATGAATTTCGGATATAGCAACTTATAAAACAGGGTCAGGTTGGGTCAGATAAAAAACAACCTAAAAATTCAATTTCCAAATCTCAAAGGGTCGTCTTGAAGACTGCAATTTCTGGATTTCACGAATTCAATTCGTATCCTACCACGTTTGTTCAAGCGGACACCACCACCTTCAAACAGTTGGTGCAAATGCTCACCGGATCCTCCAATTTCGCCAAACAAGCCTCCAAATTGGATAGTAAACACCGGGCAGAAAAAAATAGGGTTCAATCTCTATGAAAGGAGAAAGAACATGAAAAACGGCCTCATAATTAATATATTCGTACAAGCCGAAATTTCTTAGAATTTGCTGTGGAAGCCGGGGATCTTGTCGCCGAGCATTCTTGATTTCCCATAGCTGATTCTTAGCCCTGCGACGCCGATGAATGAGGACAAACCTCGGAAGACCGAATTGCATTATTTTTAAACTGAAATTTTATTTACCAACATTTATATTAAATTGCAACTTGTGAAAGATGTAAATTGTTTTCACTTAAATATATAAATGTTTTAGTCAGGGGCTGAACCAGGATTTTAGGGGGGCAGTACATGTAGCATAACACTAATATATGTTCGATATAAAATTTTAATTTAAATATTTTATATTTTACTAAATATATTAATATTCATTGTTAAAGTACTATTATGTTAAAGCTAAGTGAATTTTATAAAATTTAAATAACGAACAATGTATAATGATAAAATCAAAACGAAGGAGTATTTTAAAAGCAAATTATTAGAAGAATTGCATAATTTAATGAGTTGCTTGCACTGCTATATTACCTGCTTGTGCCTTTTGTGAAGGCCTGCATCGAAATGCCTGCAAATTGAAAATTGGGATGAAAACAGTTTTGATCCCAATTTTCACAATGGTGATCTAAATATATTATTTAAATTCCTCAAGGCCCAAACTATAATAGTACAATATATTTAAATCCTCAAAGCCCAACAAGAATAAATATCTTAAAGCAACAAGGCCTCACCAGTAATGTGTAATATCTATAAGTTAACTAAACAGTGAGTATTTTATATATATATATATATATAACACTAAAAAATTAGAAAAAACTGGGTTTGGGGGGCCTACCCACGCTGATAACGTAGTTCCGCCCCTGGTTTTAGTGTTTTATTTAAAAAATGAGACCTAGTGTATTTCCATTGTGTCTTTGAAATTTGAGCCCCCATTTAATTAGTGTCCTTGAGTTGACTGTTGACCCAGGAAAGAATTTAGGAAGTTTGATAATCTTTTGGTTCTGTATCTCAGTCATCTCTCTGTTGATCCAGGAAAGAATTTAGGAAGTTTGATAATCTTTTAGTTCTGTATCTCAGCCATCTCTCTGTTGATCCAGGAAAGAATTTAGGAAGTTTGATAATCTTTTAGTTCTGTATCTCAGCCATCTCTTTAAAATAAAAATTGAAAGTGTATTCAAAATATCTGAATGTTGACGTCGTCGAGAGACAACTGGGAGAGGCTGGTGACGGCAGTGGTAAAGAGACAGCAAATTTGGGAGCTGTGTCATCAGTCATCAAGAACCCCAAGCATTCGCAGCACAATATCATCATCTGATGCAGATGATGATGATTTCAGTGAACCCACTCTCAGGTAATTATCAGAATTGATTTTATACCTGTATGCTTTCAGAATTCAATATTTTAAAAAATCACTAGTATGATTTGATTTCTACTCTATTAAATGCTTAATACAAGACAAGAAAACCTTTTCCTCTTTTTACTACTCTATATCGATCATGTATAGTCGATCGACTGATCTTTCTAATAAAATTAATTGATGATAACATTTCAATTTTCCTGTAGCAATCAGCTGGAACCTTATTCATTGCATCCATCTCCACGATTCTCAAGGTTCGTCATAAACATTACCTTTTTTGCCTCATTGATTATATATCATTTTTATTACTAATTCTTACATTAATTTCTTGTTCCCTTGTCTATAATTAATGACCTCCTCAGTAAGCAGCAGTGATTGTTCTTGGACTTTTGCACGGGTCCTATTTTCTGCTTGGTATGGAGTAAGGAAATCCAAGGACAATGACTTGGATATTCATGGTAAGATAGTTTAAAGTGGCTTAAATTTCTGGAATATATACATTGTTACTTAATTACAAGTATATATATATACCCGCTGATGTATCATTTCATTTGGGATCCTGTAGATGTTGCTACATGCATGTTATAAAATAATTAATGAGCTAACGAAAACAAAAAAACAAAATAGAACCAATAATATGTCTATTTTTCTCTAAATTATAGAAAATAAATGTTGGTTGAGATTTTACATCCAGTTGTCTACCATATAAGCATACATCATAATTCTGAGTAAATCAAGAAACACATGAATCAGTGCTTCCACTTTCTTCAATGTAATTAACGTTCATATTTTTGTTTTATGATATAGTCAGTTCTATGCTAACCTCCCGAGCGAAGCTCAGAAGATTCTCTCTCCAAGAACTGCAAGTTGCAACTGATAAATTCAGCAATAAAAACATTATGTGGATAGGTAGCTTTGGGAAGGTATATAAAGGACGTCTAATAAATGGTTCACTGGTTTCCATAAGAAGTCTAAAGGACGAGTGGACACCTGATGGTGGAGAGCTTCAATTTCAGACGGAGGTTGAGATCAGTTGTATGGCAGTGCACCGTAATCTCCGTAGACTGCTTGGCTTTTGTATTACGCCCACTGAACGGTTGCTTGTTTATTCATACATGGCTAATGGAAGTGTTGCATCCTGTCTAAGAGGTGATGGTTTTCAAGACTGCTACTACTGTTGAGTTTTCTCGGGGGGCGGAACGGTAAAATATTTGGGGGAATTGCCTAGAAATAAAACTTAAGAATATTGATCTATTATTCATACTCAACATTTAAAAATATAAAAATGGGGAGAGGCACTACCTTAACCAAAAATTACTACGTTTTCTGCAAAACTAACAAATGAGGCAAAGGAGTTTTCTGGGATTAAAGGTTGACAGTAGAAAAATAATTTTACAGAATTTCTTCTCCTATTGCTAATCAATTCTAAAAAAATCATAAGATAAAATCATCTAGGTTTTAATTTATTTTCTGTGTCTGCTTCAATGTTTCGGATACTGTGACTTAGATGAAATAGCATAAATGAAAATTTTAAGGTGAATACGGCGAGTAGACCTCAATCAAGATAGGGTTAATTAGAAATTACTTTTTCAATAGCAACTTTGTTTTTGGGCTAAATTTGTAGACGTGCTGTATAATTAATAATTTAGAAAAAAAAAAAAATATAAATGCTAATTTAATTAATAATACTGTGGATTTGTTTCTATGCACTAGCAATGTTAAAAGTGTGAATCGAGACTAAAATAAGTGGTTATAAATGCAGGAAGGCCACAAAATGTACCGCCACTTGATTGGAAGACACGGAAGCACATTGCTCTGGGATCTGCTAGAGGATTATGTTATTTGCATGACCAATGTGATCGTAGGATCATTCATCGTGATGTGAAAGCAGGGCATATATTTTTGGATGAAGAGTATGGGGCGGTTGTGGGAGATTTTACTTTGGCTATACAGATGGATTTTCAAGATATGCACGTGACTACTTCTGTGTGTTCCACTACAGGATACATAGATCCCGAGTATTTCCTTGGAAACGTTTCAGAGAAAACTGATGTATTTGGGTACGGTTGCATACTTCTTGAGCTGATAACGGGACTGAGGGTATCTTTATCTTGGTCTCCTTTTAAATGTCAATGATATGATGCTGCTTGATTCGGTATATGATGTGTTTCTATATAATCTAAGCTTTTTCTCCCACCCTCTCTGGAAATTTGATTAGTTTGGCCTTTTGATTTCAGGTGAAAGGGCTATTAAAAGAAAAGAAATTGAAAAAGATCGTTGATCCTGATCTGCATAGTAATTATGTGGAGGAAGAGGTGGAACAACTAATCCAGGTGGCTCTGCTTTGCATTCAAAGTTCAGCGTTTGGGCGGCCCAAGATGTCGGAGGTGGTGGCACTGTTACAAGGCGACGGCTTGGCTGAAATGTGGGACGAATGGGAAAAGATGGAAGATGTGGAACTTGTCTGATTTCTGATTCTACGGATGATTTATATGTTGTTGAATTATCAGGTCCAAGATGATAACAGAAACTCATATGCACACGTGGCCCATTTTTACTTTCCTCGTTTGTTCCCTTTGTTACTAACATTGAAAAATTTCAAGTAATACCTTCATATTCTTCTGTATTATAAAGTTGAAACTAGTCATGAGATCTTCTACTGGGAATAATGTTTTAACATTTTGGAATGACTAGTGTTAATTTATGCTTGTTTGTAAATCGTTTCACCGTGAGTTCTAAAAAATATAATTCCCATAAAAATTAAATGTCTTTTTTTTTTAGCAGAATAAAATTATTATGCTTACTTCTATTTTATTGAGTTTCTTTTACATGTATTTTAACTATGTTATGACATTAGTAAATCAATTGAGGTTTTTTCACAAAATATTGTCTCCCCCAACATCAACAATTCAACGCTACGTTCTGTGGCCGATAATCGAACCAAAGTGCAAAACAGTGAAAAAAATTCAAATCTTAAAGACTAAAACTATTACTTTTATTCCCTTGAGTTGACTCAAGACTTGTAAATCGCATTCCTACCTTTTGTCGGTCACTTACATACCTTGGCGGCAACAACAAAAATAAATAATCACTACACTTTTAACTCTATATATACACCAGCAGAAAATTCCATATTAATATTGAATACAAGTTTTTGGCTTTAATTTTTATGGACAATACAGAAGACAATATATATGGCTCATACTCGCTCCTTTTGGGTTGACTCAAGACTTTGAAACCGCGTATTTCCAGTCAACAGAAAAAAAGAACCAGCATTTCCATGAAATTGCCAAAACAGTGTCTAAAAAATGTACACTTTATCTGATCTTAAAATCCCATGCACTTGCAGCCAGCCATCACTTTTGCTAAAAAAAACTCCACGTTAATCATCATTAGAAAGCATATATTATATATATTATATATATGCATATTATATTATATCATATTATGATATATATTAATATGAGTTGGGGTGAATGGATTATGGAATTGACTATTGAAGTGTGGGTCTTGGCCCAAATGTTTAATTCGCAATTTAATATTGATACTTCTTATACTAAGCCTAATATGTCAAATCAATTTTAAATTTTAAATTCAATAAAATCTAAAATTATTTAGGAAATTAATTGAAAATTTGAAAAATCATTTTCCAAACTCGTCTTCTTCCTGATTTCTTCCTAACCTTTGCAATTTGTTAATATATATTGAGAAGCAAAATTGCAAAGAAAATTTGTATAGACCCAGTTATAATAATTTTCGTGATATGCATTATGCAAGAGAGACGCTTTACGTTTTAATAAAAATGACATATTTATGTATTTTTTAATTATCTAAATTTTATTATTGATTTTTTATTAATTTTAAATTATACCATTGGCCCCCCTTTCCCCTAAATCCTGGCTCCGCCCCTGTGTGTCACCCGCAATTAAGACACAAGTTTTAATTACCATTCAAAGAATGTATACTCACATAATCATGTTAATTGGAAGTTTGAATGGTCTCATTCATTGTTTTTTGCCAAAGTACAAAAGAATGGTTAATGGACTTACGTATATGTACATTGAGATCAATGCAGATTTCAAGTTCAACAAAAAACAAGTAATAATAGATTCATATTTTACTAAATTATCTTAGAATGTTCAAGCTGATAACATATACTAATACCGACTAGCAGTAATTAATTAATTAATTAATTGGGTTATATTTCAGTTTTTCAGGTGCCAATTTCGAACCTTTTTCAGTACCTCCATCTCCTCTACTCCCACCAACAGATCCCTCAATTTCTCAAGGTTTGTTCATCATCTAATTTCATGTTTCTTTCTGCATATATAATTAGTTCAAAATTGGAGAGTTTAATTTGATATATTGAATCACAAAAATCATTTGGTCATCTCGAACTTGGGGAAGAAGAGTTGGTCTTGTGTAAACCAGTTTTTACAGTGCATCTGTTTTTCAACTAATACTTTATAGTTAAACAACTATTACAATTAATGAAACAACTAATACTATTAAATTAATACCTTTTAATGAAACAACTAATACTGTTAAAAGTATACATGAAATGCAAACATGTTGCTCAATAAAATTGGTCTATACAAGACTTTGTTGGGGAAGAAAACTTGCAACTGCTCAGGGTTTTTGTTGGTCAATTTGTGGCTTGGGTGGTTCGTTGCCCTCTCAGGACAACCAAAATAAGAACTACCTGATAAGATTTCTTGCTCAATTTGCTATGTGGTGCGAGTTCGAACCAGTAATTGCGACAATCTTAACTGTCGCAATTTGCAACGGTTATAATGGTCGAAAATTCTGACGGTTGTAATATGCAAGGTTTACTAGCCTTATTGTTCCGTATTTTTCCAACACGTAAAAATAGTCAACCTCAAGTGTACGGTGTCTATCCTAGTGTGGTAAGTACGAGTCGATCCCACATGGAAGGGTTAGTGTGAAAGCAATTTTTGTTAGCTCGATTCTATCTAGCTAGACACGATTGATTTTTTTTGGAAGGTTTTAAAAACTACAGATTAATTCTAAATGCTAACTAAAATGTCACTAAGAAAGCACTTAAAACTAATTCAACCAAATCAACAACAAACTCATGAAAAAAAAAAGATGGTTCCAAGGAAATTGCTATAATTAGAAATCAATTTATGGCTAACTACTTAATTTAAGATGGTTTGTGATTGATCTCATAAGGTTGGTCACTCAATAAGGATTAATCAATCTTCCAATATATTTTAATTCAAGGAAAGCACAACATAAATATGTATTCCTACCAAGCAAATGTCATACTCCCCTAAATAGCACTAAAGACCAATAAATTCCCTCCCAATAATTACTCATCTCCCGAGCTCATAATAAATTGGGTGGAATGCTTAGGTTCTATTAATGAGATAAATCTTCCAATATTACCCCAATTAACAATAGATTAATTAAACACATTATCATGGCCAATAATAACATGCTTTCAAATAAGATTAAGCAAGCAAATAAGAGTAATCACACAAACACTAAAAAATTAGTACATAAACTTTAATCTAAATAAGCAAATGCCCTAAAATCAAAATGGTTCTAAAAAATTCTACATAATATCTCAATTACAATAATAGAAAAAGAATAATAAAAATAAAAGAGAAAGAAATTAGACTAATGTAGATGGTGGAGATGAAAATTCCCAAGGGTGAGAGAAATGGCGGCTGCCCAATCTGATGAATTCAATTCTCAAATCTTGATGCCCTATTTAGTTCTGTGCGCCGAAAATCGTTGTTGGGGAACGCGCTTTTCTTTTCTGTTGCGCTGAAAACGTGTAGCTTTTTAGCAACTTTTCATCAAAGTTTGGCGCCGAGACAAATAATAAGGTGGGCCCTTGGTTTCATCAATTTTCAATTGCTGTGCCTCAAACAATTTAGGCAATGGGCCGCTTCCTTTTTTACTTCAATTTGGACATCAAAGTGGGCTTGGTTGATGGAATTATTTCTCAATTTTCATGGGCCACTGCATTGCTGAAATGGGCCTCCACGTGGGCTTCAATAATTCTTCTCATACCCGTTTTTCTCCTTTTCTCGATTATTCTTTTCTCTTTTGACTTCACAAAAAATTAGGCACGTGATTTCTATTAAAAAATATTCAATTTTCCTACAAAATTACAAAACACGACCTTTCTCCAAATTAAGTGTAATTAGACAATTAATTGATAAAAGCATGAAATTAAATCAAAATTAGGCAAAAAAATGAGCAATAAAATCATGCAATTTTCACCCGAATCACTCATATGCTTAGTGTTCGACATCTTATGTCAAAGATGGTCTGTGGCTCAGGTGGTTCGGTGCTAATTCAGGCGTCTCTATGGTGCGGGTTCGAACCACCTTGAGCCATTTTTTTGGAAGACTGGTGGTTTTGCGACGGATTACTGACGTCATAACCATCGTAATAAACGACGGTTAAACTGTCACAAATTAGTTATGGTAGAAACCGTTGTTAATTTACGATGCATTTAATGACTGCTTTGCGACTAATGTTTAACCCGAATCCGGACAAATTACATTGCATTCTTATACAGGTAGATTGCATTCTCATCACTTATATTGCATCAACGATTTATACTGCAAAAACATACACCAAATTGCATCCGAACTAATAGAATATATGTAAATATATAGATTTATATTAGGCGTAATTGTTTCCTTGACTCCTTAATTATAGCCTAGATTGAGGATTGTACATTGTATATATACTTGACCTCTTTGAGGATATCAATAAATGGATTATATTCCTACATGGTATCACGAGAATAAGGTTTTCTTTCTCCTTCCGCTGCGCCCTCACGTATCTCGTTTAGCCGTTCTCTTTCTCATCTCCGATCTCTTCCACTGTATCATGTCAACATCGTCGAACAAGAATTCATTCTACCCGATTCTTGCAGTCTCGAACATTAAGAACTACATCTCCATCATCCTAGAGATGGAGAATGTCCAATATGCGACGTGGGCTGAACTCTTCAAAATTCACGCACGATCTCACAAGGTTCTTCATCATATCATTCCATCGGCAACAACGACGGAAAAGACGCCTACGACTGATGAAGAAAAAGACTTGTGGGCAACTCTTGATGCCACGGTTATGCAGTGGATTTATGCTACCATATCTATTGATTTGTTGCACACAATACTCGAACCGAATTCCACGGCAAAAGAGGCTTGGGATCGTTTGCGTGATATTTTTCAGGACAATAAGAACTCTCGTGCGGTTACTCTCGAGAAAGACTTTTCCCACACGACAATGGAGGATTTTCCCAATGCCTCTGCTTATTGTCAACGCCTCAAGGTATTATCCGATCAATTGAAAAATGTCAGTGCACCGGTATCCAATGACAGAAAGGTTCTTCAATTGGTGGCGGGTCTCACGGAGGCTTATAGTGGAGTTGGCACTCTTATTCGTCAAAGCAATCCCCTGCCAAAATTTTATCAAGCCCGTTCCATGCTCGTCTTGGAGGAGGCAGGCTTGGCTAAAAAAAGTTGCTACTGTGGCAGCCATGGTTGCAACACCGCCGAATACAGAATCTTCGGTGACTGAGAATACCTCACAACAACACTCCTCCTCGGGTGGTAAGAAGAATCCTAAGCGTAATAATGGAAAGGGGGTCAAAATGGGAAAACTGGTGGTCCGTCGAATGGGGGTGGTAATGGCCAACAACGATTCGGACAACAGCCTTGGCAACAGGCTTGGAATGGCGCTCCACAACAATGGCCTTAGCAGTGGCCTTGGTCTATCCTCCCCACCGTATCCATCGACACCGTGGGCACGACCTCCCAATGTCCAGCGTCCACAAATGCAACAACCTGGGTTACTTGGACCTCGTCCCCAAGCGTTCTCGGCCACGAATCAGCCGTCTGCAACAGACATTGAAGCTGCAATGTACACACTTGGGCTCAATCCTCCATATGTTAATTGGTACATGGATACGGGTGCCACATCTCATATGACATCCACTCAGGGTACTCTCTCACCTTATTTCAATTTGAGCAATAAACATGGTATAATTGTTGGTAATGGTCATTCGATTCTAATTTCTATTTATGGGCACACACATTTAACCCCACCGTATCCACCCTTAGCCTTGAAGAATGTTCTTCATGTTCCCCAAATTATTAAAAACTTAGTTTAAGTTCGTAAATTCACAACTGACAATTCAGTTTCTGTTGAGTTTGATCCATTTGGGTTTTCTGTTAATGATTTTCAGACGAGGATTCGTTTAATGAGGTGTGAGAGTCGTGGCGAGCTTTATCCCATCACCATAGATAAAGTCCATTCACCATCATCTTTTGCTGCAATATCTCCATCCTTGTGGCATGATCATTTAGGTCATCCGGGAGCACCGGTGTTTGATTCCCTTAGGCATAATAAACTCATTGAGTGCACTCAGACTCGTGTATCTCATATTTGTCATCATGTTCTCTTGGGAAACATGTTAAGTTGCCATTTGGTGATTCTCATTCGTATACTTTGATGCCTTTTGATATTATACATTGTGATTTGTGGACATCTCCTGTTTTGAGCTCTTCGGGCCATTGTTATTACATGCTTTTGTTGGATGATTATTCTAATTTGTTGGTCCCAAAAAATAATTTAATTTTATGAAAAAGGGGAGGGGGAGAAATGGTGATTTAAAATTTTTTCTTTCTACACGATGTGTTTTGCTTATAACCAAATGCATATGACAAGTAAGAACATAAAGCAATAAAGAACACAACAAAGTATAGTGGTTCGGAGACTCAAGCTCCTACATCCACTCTCCCTTATCCTAGGGAAATTCCTTCAAACGGGACTTATCTCCCTCCACCGGATTGTCTAGAGATATTTAACGAGCTCTCACTCAAATGGGACTTATCACCCTCCACGGGATTGCCATACAAGCTTTCTGACTGTTTAAAAAAGTTTACTCACTTCTTCTCTAGAGCTTTCTGGCTGACTCAACTGCAGCTTACTAACTCTTTACAACTCCAACAATCACACAAACTACCTAACAAGAGGGTTTGAGTTTGGTTGATGTCTCCAACTAGATTGAGATTTTCCCTTACAATAGTTTAGCCTTTATGCTAAGGTTGGGAAAATCTCTCTAAGCTTAGGATATATCATGTGTTGCTTAGATTTGGTTTTAGAACACTCATGGATGTATTTGTATATCTACAGATTTGTGTTCTATGGTGGGAATGCTTGAAGATATGGCTTTTAGCTTGATAGCATTTTTCCACACTTAATTTGATGGAAGAGCTTGTATTTATAGTGTGGATTTGAATGTTACCGTTGGAGAAAGTCACATTCAAATTCATACTATTCTGTAATTTCTGCACCTTTTTGTCAGGCTTTTTGACCACCTCTGATTGGTCCACGTCAGCATTCAGGCCTTCTGAAATTAGCATTCAGCGTTCGAGATTTCAAATTCAAAGATTCGGGATCTCGGCGTTCAGATTTCATTCAAGATTCAAAGATTTCAAAGATTTCAAATTTTTCAAAGATCGATTTTCAAATTTCATCATCGATTTCAAAGATTTCAAAGATCCCCGAATTCACATTTCAAAGATTCCCAATTCAACATTTCAAAGATTCAACACTTCTCGTTCAGGACATTCTGACATTCAACGGTTTTGGACTTCAGCCTTCTTCCATTCATGCCACTTTTCCTCAGGTTTATTTTCCATTCAGGCCACTTATCTTCAGGCCCATTTTCTCAGGAAACTTCAGATCAGTTCTCCCTCAACTTGTTCACTTCCCCCTCAACTTGTTACCTGTAGAAATGAACTTAAACAATACAAGTTGACAAATACATAATGTTTTGGCATAAATAATCAAAACTAGAATATCCCAACATAATTATTTGGTGGACTTTTCCCATATCTAAAAAATCCCATGTGTATTCCACATTTTTGTCTTTTAGAACATTCATCCGCACACAATTTGAGTGGGAGATTAAAACTTTTCAATGTGATAATGGGAGGGAATTTATTAATGGTTCTTTTTGGGATTTTTGTACGAATAATGGTATGGCGTTTAGTCTATCTTGTCCTTATACTTCTTCTCAAAATGGAAAGGCGGAACACAAAATTTGAACCATTAATAATATTATTCGCACATTGCTAGCTCATGCATCGTTACCCCCTTCCTTTTGGCATCATGCTCTACAAACGGCCACATATCTACTTAACATACTTCCGAGTAAACAACTTATCTATACTTCTCCACTCAGAATCCAATATCACAAAGATCCGACATATTCTCATTTACGAGTATTTGGATGTTTGGGTTATCCTCTATATCCCTCCACCACTATCCATAAACTTCAACCATGATCCACCCTGTGTGTGTTTTTGGGTTATCCATCAAACCATCGTGGATACAAGTGTTTTGATTTATCTTCGAATAAAATCATTATAAGTCGCCACGTTTTGTTTGATGAGAAACAATTTCCCTTTGCGAATTTACATACTCAAACACCAGTTTCCTACAAATTCCTGGATTACGGACTTTCTCCCTATGTGATACATCATTTGGCTAATGATGATCCTCCTCAATCGCCTCTCCCTCATCTTGCCAGTCCTTCACAGTTGAATCATGCTACAGACCCAAACCATACGTAACATGTCATGGTTCCGGCAGCCCCAGCTCCACCAGCTCCTCATGCACAAGTTTCTCGTGTTCATCCTTCTTCACATCGTCCCGTCACTCGCAGTCAACGTGGCATTTTTAAACCAAACACTCGGTTTAATCTAAACACATCTCTACAAAAATCCCCTTTGCCCCGTAACCTTCTGTGTGCTCTTCGGGACCTTAACTGGAAATTGGCTAAGGATGATGAGTTTAATGCTCTAATTGAAAATAAGACATGGGAGTTAGTGCCCCATCCCCCTGATGTTAATATTATTCGATCTATGTGGATATTTACTCATAAAGAACGTTCTGATGGTTCATTTGGGAGGCATAAATCCTGTCTTGTAGGTGATGGTAAAACTCAATAGGTTGGCGTGGATTGTGGTGAGACATTTAGTCTGGTGGTCAAACCGGCTACAATTCGGATAGTTCTCAGTTTGGCACTCTCAAAGTCGTGGCCCATGCACCAACTGGACGTGAAGAATGCTTTCTTACATGGCACACTTTAGGACACTGTGTATATTCATCAACCACTCGGCTTCAGAGACCCGAGGCATCCGAATCATGTGTGTTTGTTGAAGAAATCGTTATATGGGCTAAAGCAGGCTTCCCGGGCCTGTAATAGGAGGTTTACTGACTATGTGAGTACCATTGGCTTTACTCGAAGTACTTCTGATCACTCACTCTTTGTGTATCGACGAGGGACATAAATGGCTTACTTGCTTTTGTATGTCGACGACATCATTTTGACTGCCTCGACTACTTCTCTTTGTAAGACGATCATCTCTCGTCTGAGATTGGAATTTGCAATGAAGGATTTGGGTGAATTGCATTATTTCTTGGGCATTGCTGTGACTCGTTATGCGGGTGGTCTATTTTTATCTCAACGAAAGTATGCTACTGAGATAATAGAAAGAGCGGGTATGTCATCGTGTAAGCCATGTACCACTCCGGTGGACTCTAAGCCCAAGCTTAGTGCTCATTCAGGCAAACCATATGAGAATCCATCGCACTATCGGAGTCTTGCCGGTGCGCTACAATATTTAACTTTCACCAGATCGGATATCTCGTATGTTGTACAACAAGTGTGCTTGTTTATGCATGATCCTCATGAAGAACACATGAATGCTCTGAAACGAATTGTTCGCTATCTACAAGGCAAACTTGATTATGGAATTCATTTGTATCCTTCCTCGACAACATCTCTCATTGCATATACGGATGCAGATTGGGGTGGTTGTCCCGATACTCGTAGGTCGACATCGGGTTACTGTGTGTTTCTTGGGGATAACATTGTGTCTTGGTCTGCTAAGCGGCAGATGACGTTGTCTCGATCAAGTGCGGAGGCAGAATCCCGTAGGGTTGCCAACGTAGTTTCCGAATCGTGTTGGCTCCACAACTTGCTGCTGGAATTACATTGCCCAATTTCCACAACAACGATGGTGTATAGTGATAACATAAGTGCCATTTATCTTGCCGGAAATTCAGTTCAACACCAACGGACTAAACATATCGAGATGGACATACATTTTGTTAGAGAAAAGGTTGCTCGTGGCCAGGTCCGGGTCTTACATGTTCCATCTCGCCACCAACTCACTGATATATTTACTAAAGGACTTCCTTCGATCCTATTTGAAGATTTTCGAGACAATTAAAGCTATAGACACCATGGACGCGACTTTTATTGACTTGGACGACTTTCGACTTTTCTCTAACGCCTTATTAAATTAAGTTGACTAAAAGTCGTGGTCTTTGCACATCCTTCAAGCAAACTTTCATATTTCTACACTTTCGTGTGAGGCGGGTTCCATTTTGACATTTGGTTCATAATATCCAAATTTAAAATATAATTAGATTGGAGCTCATAAACTCAAGTATCATACAAAATGTACGTGTACATGAGTAAAACACTCTCATATCATAAAATAATTATGGCTAAGTTTTATATGTATCAGCGAAGTCGTGCACTTTATATTATATTTTAAAGTAGAGTAGGTTTAGTGTGAAAATTTTCATGTATGAAAATCTATAAAATTGTCCTAAATCTACCATCTACACCCTAAACACTAAATAATGAACCCTAAATTATGACATATTCGGGCCGGGTGAACCATGAATCACTTGGGCCGGGTGAACCATGAACCACTTAATTTTGTCTTACCTTCACCAATTACAGAATTTGATTGTAAATTAAAGTTTTCCATGTATGAAAATTTTCATATTAGACTTTGTCTTTAAAATAATGTAATTTGTTGTATTAAAATATGCAACTTGTTTGAACCATGTGTTGCGAGTCGTTTTATATGGAGAATATTATGTGGCTAATTCGATGACAACTCACAAACAAAATAAGTACGTGTAAAATATACTGTAAATAACAGGAATTTGTTGACCAGTTCGTTAAGAAATGACTACTCTGGGGGCATTCCAAGCCAGGGATGTAGTATTGCGAGTTTTACACATACAATACACGATACTTCTCATGAGAAGAATTGCTATGAATGAAGATGATTTGGAGAGTAAGTATATAAGTGCTAGGGATTTTTGTGAGCTCTGGAATTTTTCTGAACCTCACCACTCTGGGAAATTTTTGTGAACCTGTCTCTTGTTCTTTTTTCTTCTATTTATAGTACTTTGACAAGCATGAGCTGGTTTGGCAAGCATGAGCTGGAGACTTCGGGTCTTGCAAGAACTCATGTAATGCTGCCACGTTTCCAACTTCGTCTTCCTGGTTGATCTTTGCACTTGCTTGTCTATAAGGCACTCTTTTGGTCGTACAAATCAATCTTTTGCTCTACTGACTGCTTTGTTCGCCCCTTCAACCACATCAATTTTATGCCAGAAAACTTTCCTCATCGAGCATGTCCGAGTCCTCAGGTTGTCTGACCACTCAGGTTATCTGAGCATCGAGCATGTCTGAGCCCTCAGGTTATCTGAGCATCGAGCATATCTGAGCCTTCAGGTTGTCTGAGTCCTCAGGTTATCTGAGCCTTCAGGTTATTCAGGCTTACTTAGTTCAGTTCTTCTGAATTCGGACATCCTGACCCTGAGGTCACTTGACTCAGGCTATCTGATTTCTTCTTTCCTGATCTGATCAGTTTGACTGATCAGATCAACATCTTTTCAGGATCATCTCAAGATGGCATCAGGTTAATATGCGGTTGGTAAGTCATGAGCATATTTGCTTGGTCGGCAAGTGGCGAACATACCTGTTTGCTCGGTAAGCTGGTTGAGCAATCTTGGTTGGTAAATGGCGAGCTGGCGAACAAAACTTGCTTAGTAGGCGAGCATACTCGCATGGTTGACAAGTGGCGAGCTGTCGAACAAACTTGTTTGTTCGTCAAGCGGCGTGCACACTTATCCATCGAGCGTGGTTATTTTAATAGTTGAATATTACACGTGTCCCTCTGACGTGTTCGATTAATATTGTTAATTGTATCGAACACAACAATACCCCCCAGCCGGGTAGCTTTGTATTCATCATGGGGGCCCGGCTGTTGGATAATTTGATTGTGCCCTCAGTGTCGTTTCGTGTTCTGTACCGGATTTTCAAAATTTTTTCAAACCCGGCATCTATAAATACCTATTTTTGCCGCCTCAGTTCCCTTTCTTTCTTTACATCTTCTTCTTGCTTTCATTCTCTTTCTCGTCTGAAACTTCCGGCAGGGGCTTTCCTATTTCGGTGAAGGATTTTATTCAGTTAACTATTTCATCCCCTTTTTCATTCCGATTATGGCTTCTCGTTCAAATTCTTCTGCTTCAGTAGAATCAAATCGCCATAGTTCCTCCTCTCTCGTATCGACGCTGATGCATCGGAGATAAATGCCTCGGGATCAAGGTCTCGTTGGCAAGTTTGGCAGCCGTTTACCGTTCTTTCCTCAGATTCCGATGATGCCCTAAATGAATTAGATAGGGATTTAGCCCGTACTGATTTTTTGGATGATTCGGGTGAAGATTCTTTGCCCCAACCCCAAATTAGGTCTAGGGTTGTAAATAGGGATGATGATAATGTGAGGGAGGAAACTCTGATGGTTGAGGATGGTGATGAGTCGAATAGAGGATTCGATGGCGAGCAGAACACGGAGCTCGACATCCCTGTTGGTCTTCCTCATAGCCCAACATATAGCGAGTATAATGCTCGTTATAATTTTGATTGGCCCGAACAACCTCATAGGACTAGGGTTGAGAATGAATACCCGGTGAGCAAAATTACGAGCTTAATTGATGTTGATATGCTCGCTCAGCTGTATAGGAATTATGAAACTCCGAAAGATGTATTTTTTTTAAGCGCCGGGTCCGATGATGAAAGCGCAACCCGACCTCCTCGAGGGTTGTGTTCTTTGGAATTTAGACACGATGGAAGAGGGCCTTCGATTCCCACTTCATCCGGCTATTACTCGTCTACTCGTGGAATGGAACATCACCATTACACAGCTAAAGCCGAATGGGTGGCACATGATTATGAGCTTCTTGACTTTGTTCGGCAAAATGAAGTCCGTTTATTATTCCACAACAGCAGAACTCTCACGACTAGTGCATTTAACTCGTCCCAAGGGCGAACATGGATGGTTGTTCATGCAGGCTAATGCCAAATGCAAAGTCATTGAGGATGTGCCGAACAAAATTACCGATTGGAAGGAGAAGTTCTGGTTCGTTGGGGGCGATTGGAAAAGCCCGACTTCTGGATATGAACCAGATGCTCGCTTAGATATCCCTACGGATTTTGGGATTTGCCGAAGTAAGCATTTTTGTGTTTTTGCTCTACAACTTGAACTGATTTTAACTGATTCTCGATTTCAGGAATTCAGGCGGCGACAGACAAAGAGACTAACAACGGCTATTTCAGCAGCATCTGGCAAATCGATCTCGAGCCTTACTCGGAATGATCTGTGAAGACTTTGAATACCGCCGATCAAAGGAAGAAAGGAGGCATGTACGTGCCCCCTCATCATTTAGTTGCCGTCAATCCAACTGGTAAGGATTATTTTTTGCATTTGTTAATGTGTTGTACTCTTTGTTCGCAATTTCTCTTTTTTTTTTTAATGAATTGTTTTGTCTACAGCCTTTCCTGCCGTCACTGTTGCTGTGAGTACCTCTGAGCATACTGAAATGGCTCGAACAAAAAGACCTCAAGAGCTTGCTCGAATTCAAGCCGAGTGGGATGCTTAGCGAGCAAATCGATGGGAGGTGAGCAGGGTGAGAAAGGCGAGCCGAGCGGCTGCGTCTGGACCTGGGGAGTCGAGCCGACTGAAGAGGACGACTCGTTCGACCGAGCAGGGGGCGAGCGAACAGGCTCCGTCGCCAAAAAGATCAAGGAGGGCAGCTGACGAGCAGGATTCGATAGCTCAGACGAGCATCGATGCCACTGGGGAGACCCCCACCACTGAAGCGATCAGAATGGCCGCCTCTGTGGTCGGTCAAGTCGCGCAAATCGTCGAGATGGAGGTCGGTACATCTTCTCCACCTCCTGCAGGACCTCGAACTTGGACTCCTATGAACCCTCAACTCTGGTCCCCCGAGGATAAATCATTTTTGGGATGGGACCCTGCTCGGGCGAACAGGTACGTTTGTTCGCCTATTGGATTATTTTTTCCTTCAATCAATTTTGGTCGCTTAATCACATTTGTTTGCTCGTGTGAATATGTAGGTTGAGCAGATTGGCGCCTCTAATGCCAGAATTGAAAAATTATTACTGCTCTCCAAGTGTTCGCAATGTTCCGGGTCTTCCCGAGCATGTTCAGAAGGCGTGCGAGACCCCTATTCGAGCATGGACTACTGAGCTGGAAGAGGCCACTAAGGGTCCTACACCTTTGGAAACCATGCGACTTGGCCTAGTGCACCATGGCCAATCTTTGGTTCTTCTTGAGAAGGCTTATGCCGAGTCCGCCAATCTTCATGCCAACTACTTGGCTCTTATCAGAAGTTTTGAAGAGAAGGTGAACGAGCTGAGCAAAACTCAGGATGAACTGAAGTTGGCTCAGGGACAAGTATCCTCAGCTCAAGCAGAGGCTCACAAGGCTCAAGAGGATGCTTGTCAGGCTCGGGAAGATGCTCGCCAGGCGAGGGAGGAGCTAGGCCTTGCTCAGGAGGAGGTGGTCGGCATTAGGAGAGTACAAGATGAAATGAATGTCGAGCTTCGCAAACTCAGATCTGGCATTGAGGCCGTGGAATGCGAGAAGGATTTGCTCGGCCAACAACTCCTTATTGCTGAAGAGACCAACACTCGTTTGGGTCTCGAAAATTCAAGATTGCACAGTGAGGAGTATGTTGATTCCATGTCGAATTTCTCTTACATATGTGCTTTTGCCGATGCCATCCGTTCTGCTCGACACACGCTCACTGTCGAACAAATTGCCCCGCTCATATCCTATTTTCAGAAGTACCTGATCGACAACCCCCCAGATCGCAACCTTCCGATATCTGATTTGAGCGATCTGTGCGATTTCTCTAATCTTCCTAACGGGATCGAGATTGATGATCCTATTTTGGACGAGGAAGATGGCTCGGATGCGGACATTGTTGATACTGTTGACCAAACTCACCGAGCCGAGCACGGGTTCGATCAGGTGCAGAACAAACATAGGGGGCCTCCTGAAATCGAGCAAAGTGCACTTCCTGGCGAGCAGATTAGGCCTGACAATGCTGGAGGAGCTGTTCCTGAAGGGGCCGAGCAGATGGGGCATGGTTTGTTCGATACATCGCTTCCACCCACCCCCAACAACAAATTTGTTCCTTACTGTAATTTTTGCTTTGCTGAACAATTTCTTTTGAAATTGTTATGTAATTTTTTGTCTTCTTCTCTCTTGTTCGAACAATTTCGAAGTTGAATGATTGAATTTGCTTATTGAACAATTTCCTCTAACCTGATCATTGAGGATGAATGTTGTTGCTGATGAATGACTGATGCTTGTGTTGCTTGATGTTCGCTTTGCTTTCTAGTTTATGCCTCTTTTCTTCTGAATGAATTCGAACATGATAAATGTCCTTGATCTTGTATGTTTGGTCGTTAGCGCCTGTTTTTCCGTATAAGAATTGAACAATCGGATGTGTCTGTGTTTGACTTGACTTCGGTTTATGATTGGCTTACGTTGGTTCAATCATGAAGGTTGGCTTATTTAGGTGCAACCCATCGTTCGCAATCGGCTTACGTAACTGGCAATCGCTTCTGCTCTGGCCGTCTTATTTATGGTGCGACCTATGTACTCAATGCGTGCTTTGTAGCGAGCATGGTAAGTACACGCTCTTTCTCCAAGCAAACACAAACTCTGCTCTGTCCAATTCTTGTTGGATTCTGGTCGTCTTATTGCGATGCGACCAGATTGGGCATATGGCCAAACAAACTAGATAAATGAATAAACACCACGCATGATGTTTTTAATCTTTGAGGCTCCTATCCACACTTGTTAAAACTCCTTTTTTGTAAACAAGACTTGCTTACGTATTTACACTCGTATAATAACCTTATTGATGCCTTGAAGTCTTTGCCTTTTGCCGGTTGAGCAGAGGTTTTCTAGTTATGCGTTCGACACCCCTTGCTCAGCTTTTGTGGTCGATCTGCTTGTATTGAGCGAGCGAAGGTTTTCTGACCATCTGCTCGTGATCAGGCGAACACAGGCTTGTGCTCAACCTTGATTTTTCTGCTGCGCTCACCAACATAGATAACATTTTTTCAAATTTGACGCATTCCATGAAAAAGGAAAGCAGAGTTCCATCCATCATCTCCAAATCGTATGCTCCGTTTAGTAAGCGCTCCGATATACGATATGGGCCTTCCCAAGCTCGGCCGAACATACCACCCAGGACCCCCGTTGCACGCCTTTGTTTATATATGGCATTCTTGAGGTCGGCCTCGTATCTTTTTTCCTCAAACAAGTCTGTGCTGAAGGCGAGCGCCTGGTCCTTGGTATGTTTGCCAAAACACATAGTTCGGTGGCTCAGGATTTTAACTTCTGTCGGAATAACCGCTTCCGTACCAAAAGCTAAAACGAACGGAGTCTCACCCGTGGGTGTTTTGAAAGTGATGCGGTATGCCCACAATGTTTCGGGTAGTTCCTCGGCCCATGACTCCTTAGAATCACCAAGTTTAGCCTTAAGGGTATGCTTGATGATTTTATTGACCGCTTCAACTTGTCCGTTTGACTGGGGATAGTATGGAGTGGAATAGTGTTTTTTAATTCCCCAGCGAGCACAATTCTGGCGAAACTCGAATTACTTGCCATTGTCCGTCACCAGCGATTGGGGTAGCCCGAAGTGACATATGATGTTTTTCCAGACAAAATTCCACATTTTTTGTTCCGTGGTTTTCATAATGGCTTCAGCTTCTGCCCATTTTGTATAGTAATCGACGGTGACCACAGCAAATCTTACCCCCGATGTGCAAGTGGGGAAAGGGCCGATCAAGTCGATCCCCCACTTGGAAAATGGCCACAGACTGTTCTTTTTGCGGACTATGAATAAGCGGGGCATATACCTGTCAATCATGACACGCGCGAGTATAGACGAGCGAATCCTTTTTAAGTGTGGACCAAAAAATACCCTTGTCCGATCGCCTTGTAGGCTAGAGCATGTCCGCCTGTATGATTCCCACACACCCCGGAGTGAATTTGCATGAGAATCGTATGGCCTTCTTCCGGCGTTACACATTTTAACGATGGAAGAGAAAATTTTGCTTATGCAAGTGCCCGTCTAAAATTGTGTAGCGAGCAACTTGCAAACGTAGGCGAGTAGCCTGTGCTTTGTTCTCCGGGAGGACCCCCCTTTGTTAATAGCTTAAAAACTGGGTCATCCATGTCTCTTGTTCGACCTCTATTTGGGCGATCATAGTTCTCGTGATGGATGGCGAGTACGTTGTGACAATCACAACATCTGTTAAATTAGATGCATCTGCGGTAGCCAATCGAGCTAAAGCGTCCGCAAATGAATTCTCCATCCTGAGGAGCTGTTTGATATATACCTGCTCAAATTGCTCGAACAATTCTTTGGCAAGTAATTTATATTGAGCCATCTGCTTGCCTCGAGCCTCATATTCGCCCAGAACCTGATAGACGATTAGCTGGGAATCACTGTAAATCATCAGTTTCCGAATGCCCATTGCCATAGCCATGTGTAACCCGCTGATCATAGCTTCACACTCGGCCTCATTGTTGGTGGCCGGGAAGTCGAAACGAATGGCCGTTGAGAAAGTTTGCCGAGTTGGACTGATGAGCACCACCCCTGCTCTGACTTTTGTGCTCGTCGACGAACCATCGATGTACATGTGCCATGGCTAGTCGATTTCTTTTTCGGGTTATTGTGTGCAAGTTAACCCAACCATAAAATTGGCCATGGTTTGACCTTTGATCGCCGTTCAAAGTGTGTTCGTGGTGCCGAACTGGCATAGCTCTACAACTCACTTTAATAATATTCCGGCTATATCCGGTCGATGCAGAACTTGGCATAGCAGGAAAGTGGTAAGAACTTCGACAGAGTGGTCGAATAAATAAGGCCGTAGTTTGCGAACACTCATAACAAGTGCATATGCTAGCGCCAAAGTTCAACATCTTTCAATACTTGGCTGACATAAAATACAAGCAAGTGGGTTATTACCTATGCTCGGACGAGCACAACACTGATCGCGTGCTCAGAGGCGGCCAGGTACAAATATAGTTGTCTGCCCGGTATGGGTTTGGAAAAAATTGTCCATGATATGAATCTGTTCAGAGAGGTCAGACTTCCCGTCAGTCTTTGAATTTGCTTTACATTTCTGGGAGCTGCATTTCTTCGGGTTTAGCTTCATATTATATGCCCGGAGGATACCAAACGCCTGTGTTAGGTGGGCGAGGTGGTCTTCTTTGTGCTCGCTTTTGACCACAATGTCATCAATGTACACCTCGACCGTCCGCCCTATATGTTCGTCGAATCATCCTGTTCACCAGCCTTTGATATGTTGCTCCGGCATTCTTTTACCCGAAAAGCATACGCTTCTAACAATACATGTTTTTTCCGTTGCAGAACGAGGTGTTTTCCTGATCGTCGGGATGCATAGGGATTTGATGGTACCCCCAGGTTCTGTTTGGTTTTTGGACAAGCACAGGGTTTGCTAACCATTCTGGGCATTTGGCTTCCCGGATAAGCTTATTATTGAGCAACTTTTTAATTTCAGCATCTAGAGCCGAGTACTTTTTTGGATCGAACTTTCTTCGTTTCTGAATTATTGAGATTTGTGCTGGGTTGACATTGAGATAGTGGCATGCATGCTTAGGATCGACGCCGACCATGCCCTTATGTGACCAAACAAACACATCCAATTTTGCTCGAAGATACGCGATTATTTCCGTTTGAAATGGTTCCAGTATTTCCGAACCAATAAATTCTTCTAATTCTGGTTTGTCCGGGTCAGCCATGACGGACTCTAGCTGCTCAACAAGTGTTACTCGTCTTTTCTTTTGTTTCCACCGGGGATCTATGTTCGACCCCCGGTGCTCATCTTCTACCTCCATAGGGTCGAAACCTATGCGAGGTTCTAAGTCCGATAACCCGCAGTCAGATTGTTCTTTGGGCAGATCTATACTCATGGGATCGGGGACCTGTCTGGTCGCCCCGGGCTTCGTGCTCGCCCGGGGAGTTATATCCATTCGGAGCGATGTATTCGCTCGTTGGCTTGAATCTCCGACTTCCCATAATAGTTCTACCATGCTGACAATATTTTGTCTTTCTGGTAAGTACGATAGTAAGTAATCTCGAGCTTTTTTCTGATCATCCTTTATGCTGCCCGTTCCATCAAAAATAGGAAATTTAAGACAATAGAAGTAAGTCGAACAAGCTGCCTTAAATTCCTGGATAAATGGGGCGACCTAAGAACTCGTTATAGGTAGATGGAGCATCGACGGTTACAAAGTCTAGCATTATAGTTCGTCGGATCTCCGGATTTAAAGTTAACTCTAATCTCGACTCCTAACCCGATTATAGCTCGACTCCTAACCTGTTCAGACCATAGGGCCGGGTTATAGATTCCCCGAAACCCATGATGGTGTGATCACATAGTTCTATATACATACTTAGATCCCCAACTTGCTTCTCCATTTGGTGCAGAGTGTTTACGAACAGAATGTTTGCATATACTCCGGTGTAGACCAGGAGACACTGTACGTTCAAATCGAGAAGACAAGCACTGATGATGGTTAGAGAGTCATTGTGGGGGGTGATTATGTCGTCGAGATCATCTTCCGAGATCATGATTTGGTGAAAGGGTAGCGTGCTAGCTGATGTGCTCGCCACATTCACCTGATGTGCTCGTCTGTTTAATAGGGAAGGGACTTGATAGCAAACCCCACCCAGGGCCATGGTTCGGACGAATCATGTTAATTTCTTGCCCCTCCCTTCCTTTGTTCGTGGTTGGGGCCCCTTTCTTTGGTAAGTCCAGCTGTCGGCGGAATTCCTCCTGATCGCTGTCAGACTCCTCTTCCGCCTTACGCTTTCTCTCTGATCGCCCGATCTCTCGCGCCAGGTTTCTCTGTTCGCCGACTTCTTTATATATTGGGTAAGGCGATTTTCCTCATATAATTTCCAGAGCTGTCGCATGAGGTTGCGGCACTCGTCTGTATTGTGCCCGATAAACTTATGGAACGAGCAGAACTTGGAAGGAGTTAGATGAGTTTTATCCCTGAAAATACGTCGGGGTTTTTCCAACATGTCACGATCCTTGATCTGATTATATACTGTCTCGGCCGAGACCCCGAGAATACTCTGAAGCGCATGTGCTTCGGCCCCTGCTTCAAATGGTTTGAAAGATCCTGGGGGTTTGTACCCCCCTTCGCCTATTGGTTTCTTTTCGGCGATCACCTTCCTGGTCGCCACCTCTTGACCTGCTCGCGACTGGGCGAGCAGGTCTTGCATCGTTATAATCTTGGCTGCTCGCTCATGGAATTTGGCATATGTGTTTGGCCATTCTTGATGCATGGCCTTCCACATGTCCGAATTCAGGGTTAGGCCTCCGACCACGGTGAGGATCTTGGCATCCTCTTCGACGGGAGCCCCATCATACAAACATTTATCAAACCTTTCCACGTATGCCCAATCTGACTCTCCCTTGAGTTTGGAAAAATGTGCTAACCGTTGCTTCGGGGTCGAGCGAGCACACATAGATGAGAAATGGGACAGGAATTTCTGTCCCAACTGGGCGAAAGACGTGATGGGCCTTGTGGGCGGGTAGAAAACCATCTATGTGCTCGATCACCCAAAGTCATGGGGAATGATCGGCATCGCGTTGCATCGATGGCACCCATTGCGATCATATAATCCCGAATATTTCTTTGAGGTGAACATGTGGGTCGGACTTCGGCGCCGAACATAAAGGATTGGTGGTCGATTTTTTACCACTTTTTCTTGTACTTCAACTGCCATGATCGCCGGTGTTAGTGGCGAGCACGACAGTGTGCTCGCTCGAGGGAGTCCTTTCGTTGCGGCCAGGTCGGCCTGTAAGCCCTCGATTGCTTTTTGCATTTCTGCAAATTTTGTGGAACTGACGGACTTGGATCGGGGCTGTGTCCCATCATGAGGACCCGGGGGGGTCATGCTCATGATGGGGCAGTCCCCCTCTCCATGTTCGTCCTTGACTACCCAATCGATGATGGATAGACAATTTGGTTCCAGCCGATTTTTGTTTTTTCTGCTGTCTTTCGGGATGCGGGCGATCATGAGGAGCTGAAAGAGCCGGCATGTTCGTCGGTTGTTCCTTCCAGGGATCCCGACGCCTATGATCGCCGATTCGGTCTTTAACAGAGAGCCTCAAATGTCCAAACACCGATTGTCTGGACCTTTGAGGCTACTCGTCATCCGACATATCAACAACCTTCTTGTTGGCCCACTTCCGCAAAACTTTCATCTTAACTTGCTCGCTATCAGGTGTATGCGAGCGTCGATCATCATCATCTTGAACTTCCAACTTGGCCAACTCTTTTTCGGCCCTCTCTTTCTGTGCTCGCAACAAGAAAGTGATGGCCTTTGTCCCGACCTTCAAGATCGTTGGCAATATCTTCAAGATTGATGGTTTCCGTTGTCTGATTTTTATGAGGCTGATGTTGAGCCTCTTTCCGATCGTGAGGCCGGCTCTGTCCCGACCTCTCTGTCTGTGTATTCCTAGATTGAGGCATTATATTTCTTTTTTCTGCCTCGGCTATCTACGGGATTGTGTATGGGTTGGTTTTTTGAGACCCTCCTTCTAGCGCCAATTGTTGCGAGTCGTTTTATATGGAGAATATTATGTGGCTAATTCGATGACAACTCACAAACAAAATAAGTACGTGTAAAATATACTGTAAATAACAGGAATTTGTTGACCCAGTTCGTCAAGAAATGACTACTCTGGGGGCGTTCCAAGCCAGAGATGTAGTATTGCGAGTTTTACACATACAATACACGATACTTCTCATGAGAAGAATTGCTATGAATGAAGATGATTTGGAGAGTAAGTATATAAGTGCTAGGGATTTTTGTGAGCTCTGGAATTTTTCTGAACCTCACCACTCTGGGAAATTTTTGTGAACCTGACTCTTGTTCTTTTTTCTTCTATTTATAGTACTTTGACAAGCATGAGCTGGTTTGGCAAGCATGAGCTGGAGACTTCGGGTCTTGCAAGAACTCATGTAATGCTGCCACATTTCCAACTCCGTCTTCCTGGTTGATCTTTGCACTTGCTTGTCTATAAGTAACTCTTTTGGTCGTCCAAATCAATCTTTTGCTCTACTGATTGCTTTGTTCGCCCCTTCAACCACATCAATTTATGCCAGAAAACTTTCCTCATCGAGCATGTCTGAGTCCTCAGGTTGTCTGAGCCCTCAGGTTATCTGAGCATCGAGCATGTCTGAGCCCTCAGGTTGTCTGAGCCCTCAGGTTATCTGAGCATCGAGCATATCTGAGTCTTCAGGTTGTCTGAGCCTTCAGGTTGTCTGAGTCCTCAGGTTATCTGAGCCTTCAGGTTATTCAGGCTTACTGAGTTCAGTTCTTCTGAATTCGGACATCCTGACCCTGAGGTCACTTGACTCAGGCTATTTGATTTCTTCTTTCCTGATCTGATCAGTTTGAATGATCAGATCAACATCTTTTCAGGAACATCTTAAGATGGCATCAGGTCAATATGCCAGATTTGGTAAGCTGCGAGCATATTTGCTTGGTCGGCAAGTGGCGAACATACCTGTTTGCTCGGTAAGCTGGTTGAGCAATCTTGGTTGGTAAATGGCGAGCTGGAGAACAAAACTTGCTTAGTAGGCGAGCATACTCGCATGGTTGACAAGTGGCGAGCTGGCGAACAAACTTGTTTGTTCGTCAAGTGGCGTGCACACTTATCCATCGAGCGTGATTATTTTAATAGTTGAATATTACACGTGTCCCTCTGACGTGTTCGATTAATATTGTTAATTGTATCGAACACAACACCATGTAACTATATATTAATATGAGAATCAAGTTGCATGGTTCAATATAATAACTACATATATCGATGCAACAACTACAAGTTCCATCGTTCTAAAATATCATATAAAGTGCACGGTGTACATGAGACTTGCTCAATAATTATATTTCATCTAAAAATTTGAGGGGGAAAAACTTTAAGGTACAAAGTGCAAAATCAAAAAGCTTTAAGGTACAAATGCAATTTTTTTGTACAAAGTGCAATTTTTTTTTTCAAACAAAATGCAATTTTTTATGTACTTTAGAGTAATTAAAAATTGTATTTATACCTTAGAGTTACTGCTTCCTATTTTTTGTACCTTATAGTCATTAACTCAAAATTTAAACTTATAAAGAGATATAAAATTAATTACTTCATTTAATTTTCCCCACCAATCATCAATCACGACGTGTGCACCGGTGCATGAATTTTGTGGCGCCTACTTTTCGCGACTAATTTTCTTGAACTTAAATTCTACACGCAACTTCACATGCAAATTCATCATTCTATCTATAAATACCATCAATCTCTCAAATGTCTTCTCACAACAACGACCATACATCTTCTCTCCCTTTCAATTTGTGGAATTGCCAACCTCTAGAGTGCATCCCGTTTAAATAGTAAGTTTTGATTGTTCTTGGTCTTGTTTGGATTGTATGGTTGGATTTTGAGTACCCTTGTACTCGTGAGTAATATATTTCATCTTTATTTCTTTTTTTAAAAAAAAACAATGAATATAATGTTGTGCACACTAATTGTCCTACTTCTGGCCGCCGGAAAATGGGTTTTCGGTCAGAACTGCGGCTGCAGCCCGGACCAATGCTGCAGCCGGTTCGGCTTTTGTGGTGGCGGCCCAGACTTTTGCGGAGCAGACTGTCGGGCCGGTCCATGCGAGAGAAACGGAGTCAACGTTGCTGATATTGTGACTGATGCTTTCTTTAACGGGATAGCTAATCAGGCCCCGCCATCGGGCTGCCCTGGTAAGGGATTCTACACCCGCCCCGTTTTTGTGCAGGCACTAGAGAATTACCCGGGTTTGGAACTCTGGGTACTGTCGATGATTCTAAGCGAGAGATTGCGGCCTTCTTTGCCCATGTCACACATGAGACTGGACGTAAGTTGAGTGGGTCTCATATGTACTGTGCACTCCACCATGTATTTTAAAAATATATAATTTATTGTACAGAAACATGCAATTTGTGTTCGTGAAACAAATTGCACGTTACAATATAATAAATTATATATTTCTAAAGTACACTGTAGAATACACGGTGCATACAAAACCTAGCTTCATTTTAAATATGTATGAACTTTTATCTTAGTTCTGAGTTTTTAATCAAGTTCCAAGTAAACATTACTCCTATTTATATGTATATATAATATCAATTGAACTGTTATACAATTATTGAAAAATAGATGTTTATTATTGAAAAATAGACGTTTTCTTGTGCGCATCAATATTTATATTTGTATGGTAAAACTAATTTATATTATTATTTTTTAATAAAATAAATTAATATTTTTTTAACGAAGCAATTAATGCTTTATAAAAATACACGCAAATTAAATCAAAGACATGTACTAGTCCTACAATAATAAGGGTGAAATAAGTTGACTTTCTGATTGACCCAGTCAAGTTCCAACGTAGAATTAAACTTGGATTTACCTAAATTCATATATATATATATATATATATATATATATACATATATTTATTATTCAAAATTTTATGTAAATTATAAGTTTTACTGTATGAATGTATTTTAAAATAATATATAGTGTTTTTATTAAAAAAAATATCAATTATTTTACTGTAACATAATATATAGTTGTGAACTAGTTGCAAACTTATACTAGTAAAATTATTTTATATAAGACAAGTTCATGTATAAATATATATGCAAAATACCAAACAACTTATAACTAAAACAATTATTTTCCAATGTAGATATGTGCTTTATAGAAGAAAATGAAGGTCCATCCAAGAATTACTGCGACACATCTAAAGGGCCATGTGCACCCGATAAAGGCTACTATGGGAGAGGACCATTACAACTATCGTGGAATTACAACTACATCTCAGCTGGTCAAAACATAAGGTTCGATGGACTGAACGACCCTGATATCGTTGCCAGAGATCAACTTATTTCATTCAAGGCATCCCTGTGGTTATGGATGGAAAATTGTCACAAAGCTATTACTTCGGGACAGGGTTTTGGTGCCACGATTCAGGCAATTAATGGCGACCTTGAATGTAATGGAAAAGACCACAACACCGTAGAGAAACGTGTTAGTTACTATACGGATTATTGCACTCAACTTGGAGTTGATCCAGGGACTAACCTTCGGTGTTAGATGGGTAGAGAGAAGTCGAATGTGAGAAATTGGTAGTAAGAGTGGTTTAATATGCCTCTTGCTTGAGCATGTAGGCTAGAATAAATTTAGTAATGGTGATAATTGAATGTAATATTTTGGTTAATCGAGAATTAATAAATTAATGTATGTTTTGTTTTAAAGGTAAAGATGAATTATTATAAAACAGAGTACAAGGGGTACTCGAACCCAGTGTCTTACATATTACAACTTAGACTGGATACACTCTAAAGGTTGAAGATTCCACACATGAAAAGGAACAACAAACGATAGTGGATAGTGAGATCTAAACTATTTCCACGAACAAAACTTAATCCCATCAATCAATTCATCCAAAGTGTACGAGCTATCCTTGAAGATAAGTCCATTCCGGATCTTCCAAATCTTCCACAAGGTAGCCTGCCAAATTAACCCGATGAACCTTACGCTTGACCTTACCACTCACGGACTCAACAAAATCACAGAAATGATCTCTAGCTGAAGAAGAATGAGGTAGAGGTTTGTTGAGCCAAGAGGATATGGCCTGCCAAACGAGAAGAGCCACCGGGCAAGTGAAAAGCAAATGATTTGATGTTTCGAGCGGTCCAAGACACATGGAACATGAGCCCGAACCCACTCCCGCAGCTAGCCCCCGAACAAGAAGATTATATTTCGTAGGATTCTTTCACGAATAACCCTCCATGCAAAAGATGAAATTTTAGCCGGAATCGCCTTCCACCACAACTTATGCCAAGGGAACGGACTCGAATCACTATCGCCCGCCGCTTCCATAAGGACATCATACATCGGTCTAGTGGAAAATGCACCGACTTTCGAACCCGCCAAACCAAAGAATGTGCAACGTTGGACTTAACTTTGTACCTGTAAATCAACATCCACAGATCCACAAAATCAAGAAAAGCATCAGCATTAAGCTCTCTCTCTCAATATAGTACCCACGATTCCCTCCCATGATCCCAAACTCTACCAACCACCTCTTCCTTTTGTGTTGACATCTCAAACAAATTTGGAAATCTATCCGCCAATCTACCACACCCCTCTACCCAAGGATCCACCCAAAATCTAGTACTACACCCATTCCCTAGAGACAAAGAGAGTAAAATTCAGTTTTGGTCCCACAGGACACGACACCTCACGATTTTGGCCCCAAGGTTATTCAAAAGTGGTCTCGTGGCGAATTTTTTTACACTTTTGGTCCCATAGGTTTTTTCCTTTAAGTTTCCCTTAACACTTTTGGTCCCATAGATTTCTAAGTCAACAGGGGCGCGTGAGTCAACACTTTTGGTCCCATACAAATTTTTTACCATTTTTCTCTCAAATTCTTCAGATTATTGCATTCATTCCCAGTTTTACAATTCCTTGTTTTACAAGCCCTGTTTTATTTTTTGGATTAAAACAATGTTGCAAGCAATTAAATTTGAAACAAGCATTTTATTGTCCTACAAGCATTCATTTGCAAGCATTCATTTTACAAGCAATACAGAAACAACCAGAACTTTACAAAAGCAACCTACATTTTAGCATTCATTTCTTGCACAAAAAGAGCCTACATCTGCACAAAAACAAGAGTCATCCTTCAAAGCTTTACCAAAAACTAAAACATTTGCACACAAAAGACTAAAACATTTACATAAACACCAACATCTGCACAAAAACCAACTTCATGCCACCTTCAATCACTCCAACATCAAGTCCTTCTTATGCACTCCTTCACCAAACATAAAGTACCAAACCTTAGCCAATGTAAAACAGAGACATACCACAATAGGCACCTTAACACAGAACTTTACAATGACATTAATGTTCACCCCTCCAGTTTATCATAAATGGAACCTGGTAAATGAGAATTTATCTTCAGAAAATTCTATATTACATGATGATGAGGTTCAACTTGTTAACACTGTTCAGAACACATCTGCATCTGCTATTGATTCAATTACTTATGTACATGTTATTGATAACAATCCTGATAATACTCCTATTGATGACATTTATGATAACCACAATTCTTTGAAAGATAAAACTCATAATGCATGGTAAATACTAAAGGAAGGCTTTATCCCATTTCTGATTATCTTTTTGTTCAAAGATTTTCACTAAAAAAAACACTGATTTAACGAGGGAAATTAGTGAGGGTAAAAGAACTCTCGGTATTTAACGAGGGATGAGATGAACGAGGGTTTTACCGAGGGTACCACCCTCTTCACATTTAACGAGGGAGATACCCTCGGTAAACCGCACGGCACAATTAACGAGGGCTGACTACCCTCAACATTTTCAACAAGCACAGTCAACGAGGGCACGTTTCCCTCGGCAGGGTCAATGAGGTTTTCAGCTAGCGCGATTGGCCCTCACCAATTCCGAGTCCCTGTGACGCCTGACATTGCCTGACCGCGTCGGTTCCCGAGGGCAACTTCCCTCTTTATTGCGCTTGCCCCAGTATATATACATGCGTCCCTCCTTATTTTCATTCATCAAATTTCAGTTTGGGGGGGGAGCTACTGAGAGGCGCAACGCGCAGCTGAGAGGCGAAATTCCAGGTAAGATTAGTTATTTAAATTGTTTTATTATTCAGTATTAGTTGTTTTAATATTGTTAATTAATATATTGTGTATATTTAGTATTACTTGTTTTATGTATTTAGTATTAATTGTATTAGATTAAATTAAAATTTAATTTAGCTTAATTTAATTTGCATGATAAATGTATCTAGCTAGTATTAGTTGTATTTAGCTTAATTTAATTTGCATGATAATTTTATATTTTAAGTATATTTTAGCTTAGTTGTGTAGTTGTTTAGTGTATATTATTGTAGTGTACGTATATTTTAGCTTAATTTTACTTGATAGTTTCATATTTAGTATTATTTAATTAGCATAATTTGTATCTAATACGTGTACATTAGTATTGTTTAGCTTAATTCCTAGCTTAATTTAGTATTAGTTTAATTTATCTTATTTGTGTACATTAGTATTGTTTAGCTTAATTCCTGGCTTAGCCCACTTGGCCACTGGGCTCCTCAATTGAGTGGGAGACCCAGGTTCGATTCCCTTTGGGAACGAATTGGAGTATGGGAGTTATAAGGTGGCTTGGTGAATTTGTGGAGCGTTTGGGTGATTGGTTTACTAACTACTAACAACTAATAACTAACTTTGTAATGGGATGATTCAGGGAAATATTAGGTGTCCATGCAACAAATTTAGATGTCGGAACAACAATACGTATCATGAACCTGATGAGGTGAGAGCACATTTGTATAGAAATGGGTTCATGCCCAATTATTGCAATTGGATTTATCAAGGTGAGGAAATGTGGAGTCATGAATACAATGATCATCCATCTGCATCGACTTCACATGGGCCGATTGATGAGACTTTTACATCTAGCTCATACCACGATATGATGACGGACTTAACCTCTGGTCCCTACTTAAATGTGGATGAGGAGTGTTTTATAACATGCTTCATGCAATGAAATGATATATTTTAGTTTTGATGAATTATGCCAAAACATTATCAAAACAGTGTTGTTGAAATCAAATTTTATGATAACAAGTTGAGTCGGCCCAAGAAATTTTCGAAAAGAACAAGTTGAGGGGGGTCTCCAAAGGAGAGGAAATTGTTGACGTAGATGATCGAGATCGACGAGGTAACTTGAAAATCAGAAGTTTTATGAGACCGAAACTCGACAGATCGATGAGTTAGATGAACCGTTCCGAGATGTTAATCATCCCTATGAAAGATTGTATCACAAAATCGGAAGAGAAGAAAAACGCTAAGCCGGATCGATCGGAAGATCGATGAAACATTTGGAAACAGAACCTGATCGATGATCGGAAGAACAATCGAGCCGGTATGGTGATCAAGAGACGCATAATCTACCCCGTGATTATGAAAGAAAATTCATATTTCTTATTTTTGCACCGCCCGGTCCAAAGATCGGAAAGAGAAGATTTTTGCAACCACTAAGAGGATTTGATATGAGAGTCGAATCGAGATCGACGTGACCGAGATCGATATGAAGATGAAGTTGTTTGATGATCAAGATCGAAGACGTGATTGAGATCGGATGTTCTAAACTAGATAGACGCCATCCATACCGGAAAACCTAATGTCTGTAGTAGTTGATGACTATCCACCTCCCATCTTGAGATGTTGATCTCCAAGATATGTTGATCGGCGATCGAGTCGTGATCGAATCACAAAAAGAAATGAAAAGAAAATCGAATTTGCCTTTGGTCAAAGTGATCTGAAGGTCGGGATGTCGAAAAATGTGTTTTATAATTTATTCTACAGAACCAACTTTATTATCGCAAGTACCCAAGATGTCGATTTGGTGGGATTTGCACCAAAAACCGAGATCCTTAAAGAGAAGTCTATAAATATTGAATCAAGAGGACGATCATCCGAGGCTGAACATAAAATAGATGATGATCCCGGATGAGAAAATCTGAGACTTGAATGGTAAACTCAAAGACTCGGATAGAATCGAGAGGAAGATGAAGGAAGATGAAGATGAAGATGAAGATGACAAGGAAGAGACTCGAAGATAGAATCTGAATGATTCCAAGGCGAAACTAATTAATCTTTTGGGTTATGAGGAATATAGCCGAAGATGATATAATCGGTGGCGTGGACCAATGAGAGGAAGACAACCAACTGAAGAAGGCTGAAGTTTTTTAATTAAAGAATAGTATGGATTTGAATGTGATTCTCTCCAATTATTCGGTAACATTCAAATCCACACTATAAATACAAGGTCTTTCATCATTCTAAGGTGGATGCGTGGAGATTATAAAGACAAGATGCTCTGAGCCAAAGAGAGTTATACCCAAAGCATTCCCACCCTAGAACACCAAAGGATGAGATATACAAATATATTCAAGAGTGCTCTAGAACCCAATCTAAGCAACCCAACACATGTATCCTAGCTTAGAGAGATTTTCCCAACCTTAGCATTGAGGCTAAACAAATGTAAGGGAAAATCTCAACCCAAGAAGTAATCTTGAAACCAAACAAACATTACCCAAATCAGTTTGATAGGTTAAGTTTGTAGGTGAAGTGAGAACTTATCTTGTAAACATCTAGCAATCTCGAAAAAAGGAGGGTAGGCAATCCCGAGAGGGTGATAAGTCCCGTTTGAGTGTGAACTCGATAAACATCTGTTGGGTGTTGGACTAACACGTTAAACTAAGTCCAGTTGGTTTAGTAGGTGCCCCTGATGATAGGGAAGAGTGGATGTAGGAGTTGGACTCCGAACAACTATAAAATCGTGTGTTCTTTACTGCTTTATGTTTATACTTGTCATATACATTCTTTTATAAGCAAAACAACACACATGAGCTTAAAATGCAAAAATCTGTAATCACTCTGCCCTCATCCCTGTTTTTATATGCATTGCTTTTAAAATGTTTGCTTCCGCACGCGCAAAATGGGTTTTCAAACCGGGAGCATCAATTGGTATCAGAGCAGGTGCTCAAAAGATTACTTTTTCAATGTGATCGCCTGAGCTGATCAATTTTTTAAAACTTGTCTCTGATCTGATACCATCAATTGATATCGAAGAGCCAGTGTTTCAAACGGTTCAATCGATTTCAAAGTAACCACTTGAATCGATCTTTTAAAAAGAAAACCCGCTTTTTTAAAATGCATATATTCTAATGTTTTGGCTTCATTATCAAAAAGGGGGGAAATTGTTGGGATATTTTAGTTTTGATGAATTATGCCAAAACATTATCAACTTGTGTTATTGAAGCTAATTTACTGATAACAACAAGTTGAGGGGAACGAAAAGAACAAGTTGAGGGGAACTCACGAAATCGGATGTAGATGATCGAGATCGAGGTCCGAATGACGAGACCGACGAGATCGAATGAGTTAGATGAGTTCCAATTTAAATGATGAAATTCGAGTCATCAAAATCAAAAGAGAAGAAAAGCTAAGCCCGTGATCGGAAGATCGATGATGGATAAACCAAATTTTGTCCTTTGATCGGATGATCGGAAGAACAATCGAGTCTCGATATGGTGATCGGAAGAAAGCGCCATATCCGATCGACGAAAGAAACACGACCGGAAGATCGAAGAAGAAGGTTGCGGATCGAATTCTCGAGGAGGCGGATGAGACCGACGAGATCGGGGAAACGTGACCGAGATCGATATGAAGATGAAGCGGATGATCAAGATCGACGCGATTGAGATCGGATGTTCTAAACCGATATGCTAAACCTAATGTCTTCGACTGATGCTATCATGAGATGTTGATCTTTAAGATATGTTGATCCGATCGGTCGAAATTTTATCGGATCGGTTCCAAGCAAAGAAGAAATCGGATAGCTTTGAGTCAAAGTGACTGAAGGTCGGGATGTCGCCAAGACCATCGGGAGAAAGTTGTCTTTGACATCCATTTGCCACTGGTGAATAATGTCGAGAGAATATGCCCGATCGACAAGGTCCGGCCAAGAGAAGTCTCGCTTGAATCAAGTATCCCGAGGCCTCTTTTTTTCTCTTGTATAAACCTCCAAGGTTTCGGATGAGAAAATCTGAGACTCGGATAAACTCAAGACTCGGATAGAATCAAGACTCGGGTCTATGTCTCTCTGAAGACACCCGAGACTCGAGAATCCTCTGAATGATTCCAAGGCGAGGAATCTGAGGAATATAGCCCATATCGATAGAATCGGTGACGTGGACCAATGAGAAGGAAGACAACCAGCTGAAGAAGTCAACAGACTTTTGACAAGAATAGTATGGATTTGAATGTGATTCTCTCCAACGGTAACATTCAAATTCACACTATAAATACAAGGTCTTTCATCATTCTAAGGTGGATGCGTGGAGATTATAGCACGAGATGCTACAGAGCCAAAGAGAGTTATACCCAAAGCATTCCCACCCTAGAACACCAGTCTGTAGATATACAAATATATTCAAGAGTGTTCTAGAACCCAATCTAAGCAACCCACGATGTATCCTAAGCTTAGAGAGATTTTTCCAACCTTAGCATTGAGGCTAAACAAATGTAAGGGAAAATCTCAACCCAGTTGGAAACCAAACAAACCTTACCCAAATTAGTTTGATAGGTTAAATTTGTAGGTGAGTGAGAACTCGGTAAACATCTAGCAATCCCGAAAGGGAGGGTAGGCAATCCCGAGAGGGTGATAAGTCTCGTTTGAGTGTGAACTCGGTAAACATCTGTTGGGTGTTGGACTAACACGTTAAACTAAGTCCAGTTGGTTTAGTAGGTGCCCCTGATGATAGGGAAGAGTGGATGTAGGAGTTGGACTCCGAACCACTATAAAATCGTGTGTTCTTTACTGCTTTATGTTTATACTTGTCATATGCATTCTTTTATAAGCAAAACAACACACATGAGCTTAAAATGCAAAAACCTGTAATCACTCTGCCCTCACCCCTGTTTTTATATGCATCGCTTTTAAAATGTTTGCTTCCGCACGCGCAAAATGGGTTTTCAAACCGGGACCATCAAGGAGCCCCCTAATGAGGAACCTCCTAATGAGCATGCTGCACATTTTTATAACATGCTTCATGCATTGAATCAGGATATAATGCCATGTTGTGAATCGCATTCACAGTTGTCATACAATTCCTTATTCTTCATTCCAACATTAAAACCGAAAATGCATTTTTGAAATTAGAAAGGGGCTATAATCAAATGGTTGATTCGATTCGTGTTCTTTGTCCTAATAGTCGGTGCCCAAGAAATTTTCTCGATAACAAACAAATCGATGAGTGAAATGGGTCTTCCAAAGGAGAGGATTCATTGTTGTGCACGCATGTAATCGCATGTTATATTGGGGTGCGACAATTTAAACTTGAAAATATTAAGTTTTTAATGGACCCGATTCAAACTCGCTAGACATGACGTGAATGGGCGATTGATAAAGAACCGTCCTTTTAAGGGGATGTTCTATTTTCCTATCATCCCTATTCTGCAAAGATTGTATCAGTCTAATGCTACTGCGACGGATATGACATGGCATGCACGTTGCTCGAACGACCACTCCGGTGTGTCGTCACCCCCAGACTCTCACGGGCTTGGAAACATTTGGACCACGATCGCATCGATTTTGCTTTCAAGAAATTCCATAACGTGAGGTTGGGCTTGAGCACTAACGGTTTTCAACCGTTTGGGGCGCATGGGAAACAATATTCATCATGGCCAGTGATTGTGACACCGTACAATCTACCCCCGTGGTTATGCATGAAGGATAAATTCATATTTCTTACGGTTCTAATGCCCGGTCCAATGAATCCAAAAGATAAATTGGACGTATTTTTGCAACCACTGATCTGTGATTTGATGTTTTTATGGAACATGGAGTGGTAACATATGATGTTGCTACAAAACAAAATTTTATGATGCGGACTGCACTAATCTGGACCATCAGTGACTTTCCAGCTTACTCGATGTTGTCTGGATGGAGCACAGCTGGAAGACTTGCTTGTCCACATTGTGCAGAATACACTGAGGCTTTCAGTCTGAGGCATAGTCGCAAGCAATCGTGGTTTGACAACCATCGTATGTTATTAGATAGACGTCATCCATACCGAAGGAAAAAGACTGCAATCAGAAAGAATGTAGTAGTTGATGACGATCCACCTCCCATCTTGACAGTGATCGATCCTCCAAAAAGAATTGATTGGGTGGCTTGAAGAAAGTAAAGAATAGAGTTGGGTGTCGATGATCACAACAAATGTTTACAATGTGGTTGAAAGAAGAAAAGTGTTTTCACGGAATTTGCCGTATTGGAGCTCATTGTTGATCCGACACAATTTGGATGTGATGTCCACTAATAAAAAAAAAACATAACACATAGAAAAAAAATGTGTTTGATAATTTATTCTACACAAAAAATAAATTCAAGTTTATTATTGCAAGTACCCGGATCTATGAGGGCATTGAGATTGGTGGGTAAGGTCAAAGAAAATTTGCACCACAAAACCGAGATCCTTAGTGGAAATCGATAGAAATACCGCACCAGAGCTTCCCCCACTTCAAGAGGATGACATATCATCCCAAATGAATGTACAAATAGATGATGATCCTGTCGTATTGGCAGATTTGAATGGTGCAGTAGTTGAGGAAGAAGAAGAGGAAGAGGAAGAGGAAGGGGAAGGGGAAGATGAAGATGACAAGGAAGAGGAAGATGAAGATGAAGATAGAGATCATAATTCTGATTCAGAAGATAATTGATGAAACTAATTATTATCTTTGTTATGTACGCTTGTTTTTAATTATTGATATTGATGAAGATGATATATATATATGTTGTGCCATGAGTTGTTTTAATTAATATATTCATGATGTATGTGTTGGGAAATACGGGGTGCCCGGATCTATTCGAGGTGTATTTAAATACATATTTAAATTATTCAATTAATTACTAACATGAATCAATCCTAAATTAATTAAACATAATAATTAAATAAGCAACAACAATATGCGTACACGTAATCCACGTAAATCCTAAGCATGCGGAATCTAGGAGTTATGAGATTACATACCTCTTGTAGAGACAACCGTTGAGACGATGAATCAACCCAAAGTGCTTTCTCAAATATGTCCCACGTCCACGATCGTAATCCGGTGGAAGGATTCTCACGAACGATTTTAATAAAGGAGAAAACCAAAAATATATGCCACCACCTTTGTGGATTTCTAATTTTTTCCAACACATGGAATTGTGTTGGGGATGAAAAATTCATCCCCTATTTATAACATAAGGGGTGGTCGAAATTTTGCCCTAGAAAAGATATGGGAAGATCTTTAATTCTTGTACAAGAAGTAATCTTGAATATATCCAATATATTCTCTTTCTCATAAATATATTTTCCACAAAATCTCCTCCCTTATTTATAAGTAATTTTTGAAAATTACCTATTAATGGGGAAGGAAAAAGATCTTTGGCTTATCTTGAATTTATGGGATAAACTTATATCTCAAGAATACTTATTCCATAAAATTCTTTCCAAGAAAATCTCTTCTCCCTCCTTCTTAATATTTTCGAAAATATTGGAGAAAAATATGGCAATAATATTTTGCTTCTCCTTTTCATTAATTGGACTTTAATTGGGTTATTTGAGGGGCCTTAGGAGAATTAAGATTGGACCTCCAATGGGCTATGAAACTTTAATATTAAGCCAAAATATTATTCAAGCCCATTAATATTAATTTACTCCACTATAAAATTAATATTGAACTATCCATCTTAATCCATATTACGATGCTACAATAATATGACTCCCGGTTATTATTTCCCGTGTTTAAGATTATCTAGTCCACTAATTAATTAAGCCACTAAAAAAGTTTTATATTAATTAATATCTTTATCCTTGGAGTAAAGACAACTCAACATTATTATCCATACCGGAAATAAATTTCCACTTGAAAGATTTTGTATGATAAAGCTTCTGAGCCCACCAAGGGGACAAATCAAGCAAGACGTACTTGCACACGATTCTCCGTATTAAATCTTAGCAATCGTCGTGTAACTAATAATATTGCCCAAGATATAAGGTATCGAATCACGTTGATTCTCTTCCCATCATAAGTCAAATCAATAGTTATTAATTTCACACGATCCTATTTAAGGAACGGAGATTAAGAAATAACGAACCACTGAGGTCTAATTCTTCTATATTCAGTACTGAAGAATTTATCCTCCTGTAGGTCCTATCCAGCGCATCATAATGCACTAGTGTAATCTCTTGTTCAAGACAAGCCAATCTGAGCCTTACATTTCAACCTTTCACGATGGATTGTTCATTTCCATCTAGGTTGTGAATTTGTACTTAGTTACGAGGAACTGTTAATTTGATCTTCCGTGATCTGGTATCACCAAATTAACTACAATATAACACGAACTATTTATTGAGCAGGTATGCAGTAAATGTATATAACATTCAATCATATTTAATGCAACAGTGATAAATAATTTATTTCAGTAAATAAATAAGAAATTCAGTTTGGTTATACAAAGTAAAAAGCATACTTTCCAGTATAACCCCAACAATCTCCCACTTATACTCAAAGTCTGCTTTTAAGTATACTACAACACGTCTCGTGTTCTACGTGACATCTAATGTTACCTACATGAACCTAATAATATTTCTCCCACTTATACTCAAAGCAGACTGACAATGCTCTTGACACCCATTCCTTCCACATGTCTCTCGAATGTATTCTGAGGCAGACCTTTTGTGAATAGATCTGCTAGGTTGTCTTCTGACACAATCTTTGCCACCTCTATGTCTCCTCTCTTAACGATTTCTCGTATAAGATGGTATTTTCTTTCTATGTGTTTGCTGGCTTTGTGGGCTCTCGGTTCCCTTGAATTTGCAACTGCTCCAGCATTATCACAATAAACCGTGATTGTGCTGGGCAAATCCGGAACAATGTCCAAGTCCACTAAGAAGTTCTTGAGCCAAACTGCTTCCTTCGCTGCTTTACAAACAGCTACGTATTCGGCTTCCATGGTAGAATTGGCGATGCATTTATGCTTAACTCTTCTCCATGTCACGGCTCCTCCTCCCATGCAAAACACACTACCTAAGGTAGACTTCCTGGAGTCTATGTCTGATTGGAAATCCGAGTCCGTGCAACCAATGGAGATTAGACTGTCTGACTGATAAACCAACATTTTGTCCCGTGTCCTCTTCAGATACTTCAGAATGTTTTTAAGTGCAGTCCAATTCTCTTTCCCAGGGTTACTTTGATATCTTGCTACCATGCCTACGACAAAGCAGATATCCGATCTCGTGCACAGCATTGCATACATGAGGCTTCCTACAGCTGAGGCATAAGGAATGCCCTTCATGTCATCTATCTTTTTCTGTGTCTTGGGACATATTTCTTTGGATAGATGGATTTCGTGTCTAAAAGGTACAAAACCTTTCTTGGAATCTTGCATGCTGAATCGCTTCAAGACAGTGTCTATGTATGAAGCTTGTGAGAGGCCGATCATCATTTTCCTGCGATCTCGAGTGATCTTGATCCCTAGGATATGAACAGCTTCTCCCAAGTCCTTCATATCAAACTGTTTTGTCAGCCATGCCCTTACGTCTGACAACACCTTTACATCGTTCCCGATGAGCAGAATGTCGTCTACGTATAGTACTAAGAATACCAAGGCAGTTCCGTCACGTTTTTTATAAACACAACTTTCAAAATTATTTTGATCAAAACCGTAGGATTTTATAACCTGATCAAAACATTGATTCCAAGCACGGGATGCTTGCTTCAGTCCATAAATGGACTTCCTTTGCTTGTAAATCAGATGCTCTTGGCCTTTCTCAATGAAGCCTTCGGGTTGCTACATGTAGATTTCCTCGTCAAGACTTCCGTTAAGGAAAGTTGTCTTGACATCCATTTGTCAGATCCCAAAATCTAGGTGCGCAACAATCGACAAGAGAATACGGATGGACTTGAGCATGGCTACGGGCGAAAAAGTTTCCTCACAATCGATCCCCTCTTTCTGAGTGTACCCTTCTGCCACAAGCCTCTCTTTGAAGGTTTCCACCTTCCCGTCCGGTTCTCTTTTTCTCTTGTATACCCACTTGCATCCAATGGGTTATACCTCGTTAAGTGGTTCGACTAGCTCCCACACTTTATTGTGATCCATTGAACCCATTTCAGCTTCCATTGCAGTTTGCCAAGAATCTGCATCCTTGTCTTGGATCGCCTCGTTGTAGGACCATGGGTCTGATTCTTCTCCAGAGACCAAGTCCGAACACTCTCCTATCCCCAAGAATCGCTCTGGTTGTCTAACAACCCTCCCACTGTGATGAGGTTCTGGTTGTGTAGTTGTGACGCTTGGTATATCGACTTGTACAGTCGGCAGAGGAGTTGGCCCTCTAAGTTCTTCTAAGGTAATCTCACTTCTAGGATTTCTATCGTTCATATAGTCTTCTTCCAAAAATCTAAAGTGCGTACTGATTACGACCTTTTGATCTTCGGACCATAGAACATGCATCCTTTGGTTCCTTCGATGTATCCTATAAGCAACCTTAATTCTGAACGTGCATCCAACTTACCAGCTTCCTTGTCCAACACGTATGTCGGACACCCCCAGATCCTCATGTGTCCCAAGCTGGGCTTGAGCCCTGTCCACAATTCTCTAGGGGTTTTGGGAACCGATTTGGATGACACTAGGTTTAGAATGTAAGCCGTTGTTTCCAAGGCGTAACCCCAGAACGATCTTGGCAAATCAGCATAACTCATCATTGATCTAACCATTTCTAAAAGTGTTCTATTTCTTCGTTCTGCAACCCCATTTTGTTGAGGGGTACCGGGTGCAGTCAACTGGAATGCAATCCCTTCGTCTGACAGGTAGTTCAAAAATTCATCGCTGAGGTATTCGCCTCCAAGATCACATCGTAGAAACTTGATACTCTTTTCCTTATGATTCTCCGCTTGAGCCTTAAATTCTTTGAATTTATCAAAGGTCTCAGATTTATGCTTCATTAGGAAAACATACCCATAGCGTGAGTAATCATCGATAAAAGTAACTAAATACTCGTAGTCACCTCTAGCTTTGATTTTCATTGGACCACACACGTCAGTGTGAATTATTTCCAACACTTATTTAGCTCTAAGCTCCTTGGCTCCAAATGCCCGTTTGGTCATTTTACCCTTCAACATGATTCGCAGGTTGGAAATGGTTCAATCCGGAGAGACTCCAATGAACCATCTTGGACCAACCTTTGGATCCTATTCGGATTAATATGACCTAATCTTAGATGCCAAAGAAGTGTCTCGTTCACATTAGTCGAATGTTTTCTTTTAGTCCTCGAAATGGTCAATGTGTTACAGGATGCATTTTGTGAGTGGTGTGCATAGTTAATAGTATAGAGATTGTTCCGTAAAGTTCCATGACAGATAAACACATCGTTATGAAAAATAGTAACATGCTTATTAAAACGAACAAAATATCCATCAGAAAATAGTTTAGAAACAGAAATAAGGTTTTTCCGAAAAACAGGAACATAAAGAGCATCTCTTAAAACTAAACTCCTGTCTTCAAAAGACAGGTGCACGTCTCCCATTGCTTTAGCTGCCACTCTCGTAGCATCGCCTAGCGTGATGAAGATCTCACTCCTACTAAGCTGCTGGTCCGTTTGAACCCCTGTAAAGTGAAATAAACATGATCAGTGGATCCCATATCCACTACCCAGGAATTGGTAGCATACGCCACTAAACAAGTTTTGACAACTAGTTCGTGAGAATTACCTTTCTTTCCATTCCGCTTGGGTTTGGAACAGGCCGACCTCCATTGTCCTTTCTCACCGCATTCCAAACACTTCCTCTTACTTAGACCTTCAATTTTGATGGAAGTCGAGTAGAACTGGTTTATCCTCTTTGTCTCCTCATCATTCTTACCACCAATTGGCCTAGAATGGGAAGAAGACCCCTTTTCAACCAAGTTCGTTTTATTGCGCTCTATTTCCTCTTCGACCAAAGTAAGAGCATTTACAAGATCATCCACAGTAAATTCCATATCTTCCATTAGATATTCTACATAGGGGTGATCATAGCTCTTTGGCAGAGAATTGAGAATGAAATCAACTTTGGTTTTGAAAGCACATTTTTCGTCAAGAATTGCAAGCTCCTCAAAAAGAACCATAACCCTAAGAATGTGCTCCATTGCGGTCGTTCCTTCTTCCATTTTCAACTTGACCATGTCATGCCTAATGCTTTGGATCGCCATATGGGCCGGATGTGCAAACATCGCTTTGAGATTTTTCATAATGTCTGTAGCTAATACAAATCCTTGATAAAGACTTTTCAATAAATCTGACACGTGTGCCAAGTCCCATTCATTATACTCCATCTCTTCCCATATACTAGCATTCTCAGCTGATTTTTCGGGTTTTGGTGTGTCAAGTACCCATTTGGATTGTTGTGTAGTTAAGACAATCATAAGTTTTCGTTTCCAACCAAAATAGTTTTCTCTAGTAAGCAAATTATCTTTCAGTATATTGAACAGTTGATTAAAAGGTTACGACATGATGATACTGAAAATAAAATACATCTTGTGTTAATGCTAACACAAAGAAAATCACATAATTCGATCACATGAATCATATTAAAATCTCAAAAAAATATGAACATGTATCAGCCAACATCTTAAAACAGTTTAAATGAGCCACGTGGGTGGGTCATCATTTAAATCACATTTAAGCAGGTTACAAACAAGAACAATTACAAACCTTTAATTCCAAAAAAACAATAGTTGGCTCCCACTTGACTAATATAAAATTGACAGGGACTTCGGAGAAGTATATGCATATCAATTTTATACCTAACTAATAACCATGATTAAATACAGAATTATTATTTCATTTTGAACGAGCCTCTTGGGAGGGTCATCGTCGCCACTAATAATAACTCACAATCATCATTTTTAGAATTTATTCATGTGAAAGTTTTCTTTTGGCCGTCCCTTAGGGGAATTTCTCCAAAAGAATTCACAAATAAATAAATTATGGAGGTCAAATTAATTTGATTCAAAACTATATTAATTATATAAAACATACTTAGTAATTTTTGAGTTTGAGATTTTTCACAAGCAATATCTCATGCAAACACATTAAACGAATTTAAACAGAAGCATAAGAAAGAAAATATATCAAAACAAAACAGAAATTAAACATATTGTGCACAAATTATCCAATTGTCATGGTTTAATTTTCCTTGTCTTGATCTTAAAGAAACCCTGTCTTGATTTCTCCCACTTTCGTTAAATAATAGTCTCGAAAAAAATTATGTCTCGAAAATCCCACCCAAGCCAAAGTATGGAATTTTCAAAATTAAGGGTTCCAAGAATCCAAGATTTGATCTTCTTGATTTATGAGTCATATCGGAAATACATACCATAATATATTTTCAAGAAAATCAAGAAAATCTTTCGCCCTCTATTTTCAAAATTTCCCGAATCATCTCATAGATAACCAAGGTAGATTTCTCGAATTTAATGAGATACCTCGGCAAAAGAATACATATCTTCATTCCATAACAAAATCTTGTGAAAATCTTTTCCCAATATATTCGGCCTTTTCAAAAATATGATGGAAAATAAGCAACAATATTTATTTTATTTTAATCACCTTTTCATTTAATGGACTATACGCGTGGGCCCGATAGGGGGCCTTTAGGAGAATTAAGCGGCGAACCTTCTAATCGGACGTGTGTTATTATTATTGAGCCACAATATTTTCGTGATAAATATTAATTAATCCCATCGCATAATTAATTCGAGTCCATTTTAACCCATATTACTTGTCCTCCCGGTCATTATTTCTTCGTCTTTAAGATCATCTAGCCCATTAATTTATTTTACAAAAAATATATAACCTAAATCTTTTATCCTTGTCTATTACATTGAACAAATCCAATAAACAAATCTACTTGCAAGATTTAGTAAAGTTCATGATTTTCTCCCAAGACCCAAGGAAAAACAAATTCGAACGAGTCGAATTAAAACCAATCATACGCATGAAATAAATAAACACATTAAATACCATGACAATTGGATACCTGCAAAACATATCTAACAATTCTACTATCCAATTTTCAATAAAATTTAATGGCCAACAAATTTAAATAACAATTTAAATACAGAGCTCGAAACCGAGGCTCTGATACCATTTGTTGAGATATACAAGGTGTCCGGATCTATTCGAGGTGTATTTAAATACATATTTAAATTATTCAATTAATTACTAACATGAATAAATCCTAAATTAATTTAACATAATAATTAAATAAGCAACAACAATATGCGTACACGTAATCCACGTAAATCCTAAACATGCGGAATCTAGGAGTTACGAGATTACATACTTCTTGTAGAGACAACCGTTGAGACGATGGATCAACCCAAAGTGCCTTCTCAAATATGTCCCACGTCCGCGAACGTAATCCGATGGAAGGATTCTCACGAACGATTTTAATAAAGGAGAAAACCAAATATATATGCCACCACCCCTGCGGTGCCATCAATAAGAATCGAACCAACCCCTGGCACATTTAGGCTTACTTAGCTACAAGTAGCACTGCCATGGAACTATCAATATCCTCTCTTATTTATAAGTAATTTTCGAAAATTACTGTTAATGGGGAAGGAAAAAGATCTTTGACTTATCTTGAATTTATGGGATAAACTTGTATCTCAAGAATACTTATTCCATAAAATTCTTTCCAAGAAAATCAAGAAAATCTTTTCTCCCTCCTTCTTAATATTTTCGAAAATATTGGGGAAAAATAGGCCAATAATATTTTCTTCTCTTTTTCATTAATTGAAATTTAATTGGGCTATTTGAGGGGCCTTAGGAGAATTAAGATTGAACCTCCAATGGGCTATGAAACTTTAATATTAAGCCAAAATATTATTCAAGCCCATTTTAATTTACTCCACTATAAAATTAATATTGAACCATCCATCTTAATCCATATTACGATGCTACAATAATATGGCTCCCGGTTATTATTTCCCGTGTTTAAGATTATCTAGTCCACTAATTAATTAAGCCACTGAAAAAGCTTTATATTAATTAATATCTTTATCCTTGGAGTAAAGACAGCTCAACATTATTATCCATACCGGAAATAAATTTCCACTTGCAAGATTTGGTATGATAAAACTTCTGAGCCCACCAAGGGGACAAATCAAGCAAGATGTACTTGCACACGATTCTCCGTATTAAATCTTAGCAATCGTCGTGTAACTAATAATATTGCCCAAGATATAAGGTATCGAATCACGTTGATTCTCTTCCCATCATAAGTCAAATCAATAGTTATTAATTTCACACGATCCTATTTAAGGAACGGAGATTAAGAAATAACGAACCACTGAGGTCTAGTTCTTCTATATTCAGTACTGAAGAATTTATCCTCCTGTAGGTCCTATTCAGCGCATCATAATGCACTAGTGTAATCTCTTGGTCAAGACAAACCAATCTGAGCCTTACACTTCAACCTTTCACGATGGATTGTTCATTTCCATCTAGGTTGTGAATTTGTACTTAGTTAAGAGGAACTGATAATTTGATCTTCCGTGATCTGGTATCACCAAATTAACTACAATGTAACACGTACTATTTATTGAACAGATATGCAGTAAATATATATAACATTTAATCATATTTAATGCAACAGTGATAAATACTTTATTTCAGTAAATAAATAAGAAATTCAGTTAAGTTATATAAAGTAAAAGCATACTTTCCAGTTTAACCCCAACAACCTGGACCCAGACACGGACCCAGATCTGACCGTGACCCCAAATCTGGACCAAACCCGGACTGTACCAGACACGGGCCTAGACCCGGATCGGACCTGAATCCGCACCGAACCCGCACTCAAACCGGCCTGGACCCAAATCCTGACTAGGACTTGGACCCGACCCAGGATGGAAACCGACCCGGACCCATACCCGTACCTGCACCTGACCCGGTCGCGCGGAGGGGTTGGGGAGGGTAGCACATGGGCCAAGTTCGGGATCATGGACTAATTTTTTAAATTTATAAATATTGTATTTTTTTTATTAAAAAATATAATAAGGTTATTTCAGTAATTTTATCATTTTTATTAAAAATTAATTATTTAGTCTTACGACAGGATCGCCCATGGCGAAGTTAAATGATGTGACAATCTTTTATTGGACGTCTAACATTAGGAAAGGCTAAGCCGTTCCTGACCGTAGAAAATCCCTTCTTGTAAACTATTACTTTCGAAACTATTACTTCCCTATAGGAACTAGGGATCTTCTAAGGTCAGGAACAATTTCGCCCTCCCTAACGTCAGGAAATCATTTGATTGCTGTTGGATCAGTATAATTTTAATTTTAAATGATTACACTTTGCACTAGTGCGTTTGCGATGTGCATACTGCAATCGCACTGCATCGCTCTACTAATAAATTAAATTAATATTTATAAAATGACGAAATTATCCAGGACTCAGATCCCGACCCATCCTGACCTTGATCCAACCCAGAACCGAATCTTGACCTGGACCGCACCGGACCGTGAATGGACCCGCATCCAAACCGGACCTTGACCTTGACATGGACCGGACCCTGACCCGAACCCGAACACTGGCCCAGACTCGAACCATGACATGGACCCTGACCCGGACCGGAACTTGATCCTGACCCAATTCGACCCTGACCCCGGATCCGGACCCAGACCGTACCGTACCGAACCATGGCCCAGCCCGGACCTTGACCCGCATCCAGACCCAACCTGGACACAAACCCTGATTAGGACTCGGACCCAAACTAGGACCCGGGTCCTTCTCGGATCCAAACCCGAACCCGACCCGGGTCGCGCATGGGCCGAGTTCGGGATCGTGAATTAAATTTTTTATATTTATGAACATTGTATTTTTATTTAAAAAATGTTATAAGGATATTTCAATAATTTTATCATTTAAAAAAAAATTAATTATTTAGTCTTATGGCGAAACAGTATCGCCCATGACGAAGTTAAATGATGTGTCAACCTTTTATTGGACGTCTAACGTCAGGAAGGCAAAGCCGTTCCTGACTGTAGAAAAAACCCAACTAACTAGGGACTAAGATCGAAGGCAATAAAATCTACATAGATTTTGAATTATGATGAAGGTTTCTTTGTATTTTCTAGGATGCTGCTAAAAAGTTCTATGTCGGAAGTCAATGAATGTAGCAAGTACAGTGTAAAGTCTTGGATGATGTCCCTACTAGGAAAATTAATTCTCATCGAAGATGGGGACTTCAAATTCAAATTCAATGCTAACATTATTAACAACTTAACAAGGGATTTAAATCCAAAGATAAGGACATTATTAGCGAGTTGAAGTCGGAATTAATCGCTCCATGTGTATATATTTCTCTAATAAATTTTACTCACCAATCGTTGTTCAAATAATGCTTAGTTTTTTTAGTATGTTTGTGGACTCGTGTTTATTTGAATTTTCCTTTTCAAATATCACTATTCAACATATAAAAATATATACTTGGGTCTGAATCGAATTTTAAAATGGGTTCCTCTCCTTTCACGTTTTTTACAAATTCAAAAATAATATAAAACAAATTTCCAAATATTAATAATATAATTTACGAAATATTTATTACTCTTAAAATAATATAACAATTATATCTTAAATAATTATATTAATAGGAGTACAACTCATCTAAAGACTTTGCGGTAAAAATATTAATTAAGTCAAAATAATCAAATTCTTCAATATGGGGAAACCACTCTCTATACATTTATTTATCCTTTTTTTCTTTTTTCAATCTTTCTCCAAATATTTTTCTTCCCTTTTTCTTTTTGTTTGCTTTGTCTTGTTGCGATAGTCTTTTCTGAGCGGCTATTTGACTTTTTTCTTTTTCCTTTTTAATAATTTAATTAAGATATTCAATTTTTTATGTCATACGAGCCTTTTTCAGGTGATTAGACCTTTCTCTTTAAAAAATTATTAACAAAAACGAAAAGAAATTTGTTTCTCATATTAAATTGGGGATTGATTTTATTACGTGATTTTATATTTTCACAAACTCTCCTGTGAAACTTGTTCATAGAATCACATAACACATATTCCTTCCGTCCCAAGATTACTTGAACACTTACCTTTTTGCTCGTGTTTTAGCGAGCAAATTGTTTATTAGTATTTGAAATAATAAAGTGACTTTTAAGGTGGGGTATGATAGTCTTACCCCTCCTCTATCATACACATTTCTTAAAATTACTTTATCATTTTGTATATTAATAAAAAACTCGCTCGCTAAAACACGAGCGAAACAGTAACTGTTTAAGTCATCCTGAGACGGAGGGAATACTTTTTAATTTTTTTATTTATTATGTGATACAAAATTATAAAAGTAAAAAATATTAGATTTTGTAATTAAGATAATTTGGACACGGGTGAATGACATACACCTTATAAGAATTAATCAATAAGCTGCATTACAATATTTATATATATATATAGAGTAATGATATAGAACCAACTATCTGGTTTTTTATGGAACCAGATTAATGACGCGTCATGCCAACTATTCCCTAAACCATGAACCATAAACCCTAAACCATGAACCATTCGGGTCGGGTGAACCATGAACCACTCGGGTCGGGTTCAGTTCTGGCCGAGTTGGGTCCGGGCCGGGTAAAAAAATATGTAATTTTTTTTTCTGTTCAGTTTTATTTTTTCAGTTCAATTCAATTTTTCTTTTTACCTGGCCCGGACCCAAACCCGGCCCGATTGATTCATGGTTCACCCAACCCGAATGGTTCATGATTTAGGGTTTATGGTTCATGGTTTAGGGAATAGTTGGCATGACACATCATTATTCTGGTTCCATAAAAAACCAGATAGTTGGTTCTATATCATTACTCTCTCTCTATATATATATATACCAAAAATATGGGCCCCTAAAATTTTTACATATTTTGAGGCCTGAATCGTTCGATTCGTTGGCCTCATAAAAGGATTGGTCCTAAATGCATACAAAACTTAGTCAAGTTTAATATACAAAAGATGTACTATGCAATTTAAATATATTTTTAAGTAATATTAGTTGTTTTCATCGAATATTATCGGTTGCTCATTCCAAATAGCATTCCACCTAGTGACGGTCCCACAGTGGCACTTTTATGCATAATGATATTTTTTTTATGTATAACAGTAATACGCCAAGAAAAAAAAAACAGTTGTTATGTTGTGAAACTTGTTCACAGTGAAACTAATTTATTTTTTTATAAGCATGACCCTTCAGTTATCATGACTACACTCTTTAGTAATACAAGTCACACCATTTAGTTATCACAATTATACTATCTGTTGTAATATAAGTCACATGACCCTTCATTTTTATGAGTAATACCCTTTATAGTAAAAAGTCACACTCTTCAATTATCACTACTAAACCTTTTAGTAATATAAGTCACACTCCTTAACTAGTTTCACCGTGAAACTTGTTCACCCTATACTTTATCAAAAAAATTATTCTAAAAAATTCATAATTTCACCAATAATTATTTATTAGTATTACTCTTTATCTAGCATCAGCACCATAACATCTGAAGATTTGAGTGAACAATTTCCAAGGTAATTCCTCTTGTTCATCTCAATTATACAGGGGATCGTTCTATTACCATGAATTTCCGACCAGTAGTTAATTAATTTGGAACATTCTTTAGTATCTGAAGCTGCACCCAAAATTCCACCGTCAGTTTCTCAAGGTTCGTAGCCGCATTACACTTTTTACTTCATTATCTTATTTCATTAATCAGGGGAAAACTATGGTTTGAGATGATTAATTGATGAATATGTTAGATAGATACAAACGTTTTTCAGATTTCATGTATATATGCTTTGGAGAAATTGGTTGGAATTAACCCTAGTTCCAAGATTTTCTGCTCGGTTTAGTAACTCAAGCTTGGAGAAAAGGCTTTTGATTGCTAATTTGCAATAGGTGTATACTGGTTATATTTGGAGAGCTTTTATTGTTGGTAGAACCTTATACAGTTTTTATAAAATATATTTTCCGAGTGATCTGAGTTACTTTTTTGGTTTTGTCTTTGAATTGTGATAGTTTTCCATCAAATAGTATACTATGAATTAAAATTTTGCTTGCATGGTAAGGCTGAAAATAGCTTAAATATAACCTATTACAAGGAAGCTATTTTCTGCTTGGTATGGAAGGAGGAAATCCAAGGGCGAAGATATGGTTGATATTCCTGGAAAGGCTGAAAATAGCTTAAATATAACCTTGTGTATATATGCAGTTAATATATGGATAGCTTGATATAGACACAAAAATAGTCACTTTCATTTCCCGCATCTTAGGAAATTTTCTCTTCATGAGCTACGAATTGCGACGGAGGATTTTAGCTCAAGAACTCTTATTGCAAGTGATGTTTATAGAGGCCGGTTGGCTGATGGCTCTTCAGTGGTCGTCAAAAAGAAGCAAACAGAACAAAATTCGAACTTCAGAGATTCAATTCTGCGAGAATTAGAAATCAGCAGCATTGCTGCACATCCAAATGTGGTTCGTTTACTTGGTTATTGCATTACAGCAAAAGAACAGCTGGTCGTTTAATCTTTGGTGGCTAATGGAAGTGTGAAGTCGTGGTTGAAAGGTAAGCTCAATCATGCTGAATTTCTTACAGTGATTTTCTATTTCATTATGAACACGTACTTTGTCGTTATATACAAGACCAGATGCAGAATTTGAATAGTTACTTCAACTGATTTTGGATTTCATAGTGCAAATTGTAATCAACTAATTCTATATACCAAACATACGAAATCATTTCTAGAAATGCATGATGCCTTGTAATGACTTTTACATTCGTTTTTTATGTTCTTCTCTCGTTGATTCTGTTGTAGTTGCTTAATAAGAAAGCAAAAAAATAAAAAAATTAGGCCTTTTAAGCAGTATTCAAGTTCGATGGTCTTTTAGGGTTTCAGTCCAGTTTTTGGTATTAAGTACCATTTGATTTATTGTATCTTGTATCACATGATATTAGTAGATCTCCTGGCTCGGTAATGCCTTTAGACGTAGTCATTTCTTGACGAATTGGGTCAACAAATCTGTGTTCTTTATTTTTGTTTCTATTATTTTCTCCATAATTGTAGTATTAATTCTTAACACACATTCACCCTCAGGCATGTTGCACTTAAATGTTATCTACTTAACTCACTATTCAGACATGGTCGGCATCATTTTGTTAAGAGAGTATCATTTTTAGTTAAAATATCATTATTTGGGCGGGTTCATATGAGAATTTTTTATTTGAATGGTAGTATTCCTAATTAACCGGCCAGATAGACGAGAATCAAAGGCTCCACTGAGTTGGCCAACAAGAAAAGGGATAGCATTAGGGGTTGAAAGGGGTCTCGCGTATTTGCATGAAGAAATGTGTGACCAGAAAATCATTCATCGCGACATCAAAGCTGCAAATATATTATTGGATGAGGCTTCGACGTAGTTCTTGCCGACTTCGGGCTAGGCATATTTGTTGAAAACATTACAAACCACCAGTAAGCGGAACAATTGGGTTTATAGCTCCTGAATACATTGTTAACGGTAGGTTCTCAGAGAAAATCGATGTTTTGGGTTACGGGTCTTTCTTCTGGAGCTAATCACAGGGCAGAGAGCTTGGGATCCGGATCGGTTTGCCAATGGAGATGATGTGATGTTACTTGACTGGGTAAGTCTTTCTTTTAAGTTCATTGGATTCTTATGTTTGATACATTTTAAATAGGTTAATAATTCTAAAGTTAATCTTTTTTTACGGTTTTGGTCCCCTCTTTCACTCACTATCAAACTTGGTCTTGAAAGTATACTTTTACCCCTACATTTGGTCTCCCCATTAGTTGACCATCCGTTGACTGATGGAATCAACTATTTTTTACTGTGCTAAATGTAATTAATAATTATTTGGGGGTGCTACATGTAATGATAATTTTCAAATTATTACATTTAGCCTCCCATATATTTGATTGTGATAGCCGACAGACGGTCAACTAACGGCGGGACTAGATCTAGGAATAAAAGTGTATTTTTAGGACCAAATTTGATAGTGAGAGAAAGGTTTGGGGGATCACATGGAAAAATGTAAATTTAGAGACAAAAATGATATTGTCCTCATTTTAAAATTAGATATTATACATTATTCAAGTGCTTTTATTTTTGCGTTTTCATATAGATATGGAAAAGTAAAATTTTCAGTCCCATAAGTTACTCTTATTTCTGTTTTAATCCTATCGACTTTCACAAATTGAAAAGGTCTTGTTGTAACTTTCATTTTTTAACATTTTAGACTGATAACCATTTGCATGAGCTGAAACTATTGGCTGACAAATCAAATATTGGCATGTGGACAAATTTGATCCTATCACGTCAACTGGATATTTCACCTCTTGCAACTTAATTGATACCAGACTAAAATGTAAAACAATTGAAAGTTTCGTGACTAATTTCAATTCGTGAAAACCGACAGGAGTAGAACTGAAATATGAGTAACTTGCACGACTAAAAAAACTATTTTCCTATGTACATACAGTATATTATACTTTTTCAGCCATGCTAGTTTGATTCATTGTATGGCGATTTATTACATGGAGATTTTTTATTGAAATCAGGTAAAAATAATAGTGAAGAAAGGGTATTGGGAAATAATTGTTGATGCAGATTGTCTTAGAATTAGTAATAACACAGAGAATGTGGTGAAGTTGTTGTTGCAAATAGCTACACTCTGCGTACGTACCGACCCAAAGGAAAGCCCAAAGATGTTGGAAGTTGTGAGGATGTGATGAGAACCGCGATTTGGGAACACGATAAATTCGTCGCCCTAGCACAGACTATCAGGACAACGAATATAAAACACAATAAAATCGACGCCCTGGCTCAGGCCAGCAGGAGAACGATTGATTTTTGACAAAGTCACCAAAGAAAAGTAAATTTTATTCATCCCCAAAGAAAAAACGTGTTTAAAGAACAAAAGGACTAACCCTAGTCTAAAAAGGACCAAATCTAGCAAATATATCTAACAACTCGATAAATACAAAATTAAAGGATAAAAAACGAATCTAGACAATTAAATAATAAAACTAGGACAATTCAGTGGATCTTGCATATCTTGCCAAATATTGTGGATTTTGCCAAATCTTGGATCTTGCAAGAATCAAAACTGGGACAATACCTTTTCTCAAAATCCTCGTTCGCATCAGGATGTTCCAAGATGGAAATAGTTTGGCTGAGAGATGGGAAGCGTGGGAAGAGTGGATCAAAAACACAACTGAAGAAGTCGGGTATCCTGCGTGGAAATTTATCCATCGACAAATTCGATAACAGTTGATACTAGTTCTAGTACCACTACAAAAAAGACGGGGTTTAACGACGGTTTTAGCGACAAAAAAAACCGTCGCTAACGACATTAGCGACGGTTTTGGCGACGAAAAAAAAATCCATCTTTGAATCGAGGGTCGCTAACCGTAGCGACGGTTTTTTGTGATCGTCGCTGATTAGCGACGGTGTTAGCGACAGATTTAGCGACGTTTTTTTTTTTTTTTTTTTTAAAAATAAATTAATCGCTAAATCCGTCGCTAAATCCATCGCTAAAGCGTGAATTTACGAAAAAAAACACTAAATCCGTCACTAAAGCGTGAATATACGTAAAAAAAAATGGCTCACGGTGGTTCGAACCCGAGCCCAGGGGGGGCCCGGGTGGGCACCGAACCACAGACCATCTCGAACTCAACCACCAAGCATATCGTATATAAGCCCCCAAGCCTCCTAATTAAATGAGGCAAATATTCGCTCCCAAGGGGGACCGAACACGGACCCATATGGGCGGAAAATCAAATCGCTTTAACTTTCGCTTTAATTTATTTAATGAAATTAATTCTATATGTCCTAAAAATTATTTTTTTTCTATTTTTTTAAATCCTTTATTTCAATTATCAAATTTAATGATTTAACCACATTTTAATATAATAATTATAATTTTTATTTATTTATAAATTTAAATTAAATTGTATTATATTAAAAATATATTTATTTATTAATTTTTAATTCGATTTTTTTACACTTTTTTTTTAATTTTTTTATTTCATTTATTTAATTTAACTATCTAATAATCTTTAAAATACTAATTATATATATTTTTTATTTTATAAATTATAAATAAATGATTATATTCATTTCAAATTGTATATATCCTACAAATTCATTTTTTTAAAGCAAATACTACTTTATATTTAAAAAATACTACTTTCTATTTAAACAAGTAATACTTTCTATTTAAATAAGTACTACTTTTCATTTAAACAAGCAATACTTTCTATTTAAACAAGTAATACTTTTAATTTAAACAAATAATGTTTTTTATTTAACCAAGTACTACTTTTCTATTTAAACAAGTACAACTTTTCTATTTAAACAAGTAATACCTTTCTATTTAAACAAGTACTACTTTTCATTTAAACAAGTATTACTTTTCTATTTAAACAACTACTACTTTTCTATTTAAACAAGTAATACTTTTCATTTAACAAGTAATACCTTTCATTTAAATAAATAATATCTTTCATTTAAACAAGTACGAATTTTCTATTTAAACAAGTACAATTTTTCGTTTAAGCAAGTAATACTTTCTATTTAAACAATTACTACTTTTCATTTAAACAAGTATTACTTTTCATTTTAACAAGTACTACTTCTCATTTAAACAAGTAATACCTTTCATTTAAATAAATAATATCTTTCATTTAAACAAGTACTACTTTTCATTTAAACAAGTACTACTTTTCTATTTAAACAATTAATACTTTTAATTTAACAAGTAATACTTTTCATTTAAACAAGTACTACTTTTCTATATAAACAAGTACTACTTTCTATTTAAACAAGTAATACTTTTTATTTAACAAGTAATACTTTTCATTTAAACAAGTACTACTTTTCATTAAACAAGTACTACTTTTCTATTTAAACAACTACTACTTTTCTATTTAAACAAGTAATACTTTTCATTTAAACATGTAATACCTTTCATTTAAACAAGTAATACATTCTTTTGTTTAAACAATACTTTTAATTTAAACAAGTAATATTTTTCATTTAACCAAGTACTACTTTTCTATTTAAACAAGTACTACTTTTCTATTTAAACAAGTAATACTTTTCTATTTAAACAAGTACTACTTTTCATTTAAACAAGTACTATTTTTCTATTTAAACAAGTACTACTTTTGTATTTAAACTTAAGTAATATTTTTCATTTAAAAATCAATACTTTCATTTAAACAAATACTACTTTTCTATTTAAACAAGTACTACTTTTAGTCAATATATATTTTTAAATATACTATGAATTAAATTTTATACCGTAAACTCCTCGAAATAGATCTGACTACAATCAGTTGGAACTCTTCTCTAAGTGACTATAAATTAAATATATGGTAAGGTGCATTAACAACAATTAAAATACCTAGTATAATCCTGAAACATAAAAAAAAATACATAATTAATATTAAAAAAAAATTAATTTTTTTTTAAATTAAAAAAAAAAAAAAAACCGTCCCTAATCCGTCACTAAAACCGTCGCTAAAAAAACCGTCGCAAGAATCGTCGTTAATACCGTCGCTAAAGGGGTTGGTCCAAAACGTCGCTAAAACCGTAGCTAAAACCGTCGCTATTTGCTACGGTTCTCTAAACTGTCGCTAAAACTGTTGACTTTGACCATTTGACCGTAACCGTCGTAAAAACCGTCGCTATTTGCGACGGTTCTTGTAACCGTCGCTAATATCCGTCGGTAAAACGCGCATTTTTTGTAGTGTACCTTTCTAGACGAAGAATTATCTGGGCCTAGATGATCATACAAGATTGCATTATTTCTCTGATCAATTTCACATATCATACACAAACTGCAATAAATATATGTACAATTTATATAACTAATTTAAATTAGGTAATGTTTAGTGCTTTTGTTGGATATAATTGGCATTATATTCCGAATGAACATATAAGAAATGGGAGAAGCTTATTTGCAATGTGAATTCGCGAATAAAACGCAGTTCTAATAAAACAGAGTACTTTTTTTGAAATGTTGTATAACTGAAAAAGAAAAGACATAAACATAGTTTGCATTTTAGATGTAATAGTGAAAAGGTCTATCAGTTTGCTCAAAACGACATCTTTCATTAACTTGACAAAGATGGCTACACTGTGACTATATATACCAGATGCTGATGTATCTCAGACATATACATGTGTCATCCTAACATTGGCTACAAGACTATGACGTCCGTGGGAGCATCCGACGCGACCATGTGCCGGCTCTTTCCCCTCATGCTAAACGAGCAAGCACACAAGTGGTACACATCCATTGCCCCTCAGTCTATCGACTCCTTCGAACAGCTGGGCTGGCTCTTCATGGGGCATTTTGCGGCCATGGCACCCAGACCCGCAGGGAAACAACGGCTGGCGAACATCGAGCAAGGCAACGACGAGACAGACAGGGCCTACCTCGAAAGGTTTGATTGGCTCATCTTAGACGGGGAATCGGTGGGCGACAAAGCCAAGCTATTGGGGGCAATCGCCGGGCTGAAGAAGGGAACTAAGCTCTGGCGAAACGTCATCACCAACTATCCAGCGACTTACGCGGAGTTTAGAACCCGCGCAAGCGACATCATCAACACCACGGAACTCTTGGCGGCCAGAATGGGGGAGGGAAATAAAACTGCACCCCCAAAGGCGAACAAGAAACCAGGGCAATACAAGACCCCTAGCAACTTCAAGCCGTTTGAAGATCCAGTGGCGCTCAAACTGATAGATGCCTTCGGCGTATCCCCTGGATACATCTTCACTCAGATCAAGGACAAACGACTGCTCGGCGACCCCCGGCCCATCAAAAAGAGCGACGGTAGACAGGGTCCGGGGAAATACTGCCACTATCACGAAATGGTCGGTCACAACACCAGCGAATGTCGCGACCTCCTGAAGCAACTCTGGAAGCTCTATGAGGAAGGAATGCTGCATGAACATATCCAGCGGCCTCAGCACAAAGACAACTGTACTCGCGATGTCGCACAATCTCAGCAGCGCGAGGTCGCCAAGAAACAGGGAGAGCAGAAGACTGGTCGACAGACACCCCCCATGCCAGAACACAGCGGCGAGAGGGTAATCCATACCTTGTCGCCACTCGGGGCAGTAGGTGGTCTCTCCGCATCCACCTCGCTATCAAAGAGACGCTAGAAAGCCGAACTTAGGGAAATGACCAACACGGTACGGTTGTGCTTACCAGTCAACGCCACCGCACTAGAAAGTAATCAGATCCAATTCGGCGAACAGGACAAGGCGGGCATAGTATACCCAAATGCCGACCCCCTGGTCATATCGGCCAAAATCATGGGGGTGACTGTCAAACGACTACTGGTCGACAGCGGAGCTTTCTGCAACATAGTGTTCAAGAAAACTTTCGACGAGCTCGGCGACTATCACAATTATCTCGAGCCAAGCGAACATCTGGTAAGGGGTTTTGGCGACGCCACCGTGAAGCCCCACGGGATCATACAGCTGGCGGTAGAACTAGTCTCCACTCTAGATAGGACCATTAGGGCCACAAAACTTTGTGATTTCCTTGTAATCGACCTGCCATCGACCTTTAATGGTTTCCTCGGTAGACCTTTCGAGCACGAATTCGAGGCTGCGTCCTCCACTTACTATTTTTGTGTAAAATTCCCCACTTTAGATAGGGTGGTCGGCACCGTTAAGGGCAATCAGCTTGATGAAAGAGGTGTTGGGAAATAAGGGGTTACTAACATGAATTAATCTTAATTCATTTCATAATAATAATTAATCAATAAATAAACATCATGCGAACACGTATTTCACGTAAAACCTAAGCATGCAGAATCTAGGAATTACGTAAACACTAACCTCTCGTAGAGACAACTGCTGAGACGATGGATCAACCCAAAGTGCCTTCTCAAATATGTCCCAAGTCCACAAACGCAATCCGGTGGGAGGATTATCAAGAAACGATTTTAATCTTTAAAGGAGAAAAGGAAAAAAATTGGCTACCACCTTTGTGGATTTCTAATTTTTCCAACACATGGAATTGCACTTGGGGATGAAAAACTCAACCCCTATTTATAATACATGAGGTGGTAAAAAATTTAGCCCTAGGAATAAGATGGGAAAATCTTTTCTTGATCTCCAAGAAATCTTGAATATATCCAATATATTCTTTTCTCCATAATTAAAATATTCCACAAAATATCCCACCTCCTTATATTATAGATATTTTCGAAAATCTCAAATAAGTAGGGAAGAAATAAGATCTTTTTCCTTTCTTGAACTTATGGGATAAACTTGTATCTGAAGAATACTTATTCCACAAGATCTTTCGAAGAAAATCAAGAAAAAATCTTTTCTCTCCCCTATCTTATTATTTTCGAAAATAATTGGCAAAAATGGGCCAAAATATTTTCTTCTCCTTTTCATTAATTGGACTTTAGTTTGGGCTATTTGAGGGGCCTTTAGGAGAATTAAGATTGGACCTCCAATGGGCTATGTAGCTTTAATATTTAGCCAAAATATTATTCAAGCCCATTAATATTAATTTACTCCACTATAAAATTAATATTGAACTATCCATCTTAACCAACATTACGACTTCACAATAATATGGCTCCCGGTCATTATTTCCCGCGTTTAAGATTATCTTAGTCCATTAATTAATTAAGTCACTGAACAGACATTATATTAATTAATATATTTGTCCTTGGAGTAAAGACAGCTCAACATTATTATCCATACCGGAAATAAATTTTCACTTGCAAGATTTGGTATGATAAAGATTCTAAGCCCACCAAGGGGACAAATCAAGCAAGCCGTACTTGCACGCGATTCTCCGTATTAAATCTTAGCAATTGTCATGTAATTAATAGTATTGCCCAAGATACAAAGTATCGAATCGCATTGATTCTCTTCCCATCATAAGTCAAAGCAATATTTATTAATTTCGCACGATCCTATTTAAGGAACGGAGATTAAGAAATAACGCACCACTGAAGTCTAATTCTTGTATATTCAGTACCGAAGGATTTATCCTTATGTAGGTCATTTTCAGTGCATCAGGATGCACTAGTGTAATCCCTTGGTCAAGACAAGCCAATCCGAGCCTTACACTTCAACCTTTCATGATGGGTCGTTCATTTCCATCTGGGTTGTGAATTTGTACTTAGTCACGAGGAACTGTTAATTTGATCTTCTGTGATCTGGTATCACCAAATTAACTACAATGTAACACGATCTTGACTTCATCGAATGGGTATGCAATAAATATATATAACATTCATTCATATTTAATGCAGCATGTGATAAATAATTTATTTCAGTAAAATAAATAAGAAATTCAGTTGGTTATACAAAGTAAAAGCATACTTTTCAGTATAACCCCAACAAGAGGATGTTCTATTTATATATGGTCTCATTTAAATTATAGCATACAAGAAATCACAAGTAATCAAAGAATCCCAATGGAAATCGACCAAAATGAACAAATAAGCGAGGACCTGGAACCAAGACTTGGACCCGAACCACACGAATTCATCATCCAAGGAACAATCGATGACCCGAGGGGAGACCAACATCGAGCAACACCGGACGAGAAGCTCGAAAAAGTCAACATGGATCCAACCCGATAGGATTTGGAAGTCATAATCGGCTCTAGAATCTCGCCGGGT